>QTSX02005033.1:0-397646 GCA_014839935.2 Entomophthora muscae
GAGAGCCTGGCTTTGTCAATTCCAAGGAGGACCCAATCCAGGTCCTCTACACTGGTGCCCATCCCATAGAAGAAAAGAGATACCCAAGGTAAACCACCAGATGGATCCTTTGTCCAACAAAGGCTTCTGTAAACTCACAGAGTTTATTTATACACAGCACTAATCTTTTTATAGTGCTTGGGCTTGGAAAATGTGAGCTCCATTGCCAGAGGAGCCCTGTCTTGTTGGCACTCCAAGCCAGCCCAAAGTCCACCAGGAGGATTTTAGTCTTCTTTACAGCTGTTGCGTCTGCAACAGCCAATTTCCCCACTGCACACCCAAAGTCTTGAGGAGGTAGGACAGGGTGTGCTCCACCAGGAAGCAGAAATAAGCAGCTGCATGCACCCAGCCCATCTCTGGTATGTTCTTGAATGAGAGTGTTGCCAGGACGTCCCAAACAAGCTCAATGGAGTTTACATAGTAAACTCTACTGAGGACCACCAGGTCAAGGTGGACCAATTGAAATCCTTGTAGGCAGTAACTGCCCACTCAGATGCCCCCTTGCCATGTGTCAACCCAGCTAATGCCTCCCTTGACATTGGAAAGGTACCATGGATTCTGTCTTTGAGCCCCTGCAAGACAGGGGGATAGAAACAGCTGCTTGGCATGTGAGTGGCATAATTGACATAATTGGCATAAAAGTTGGCAGTGACAAAGGGGATCAGGACCTGGAAGATTTTGCTGTCTATGTTTTCTGAAAAAAAACAGGTGAGTATTTACAAATTTTTATTAATTTTTTTATATTACCTTCTTGGATTTCCTCCTTGCCCGCAGCCTTGGCTGGCTTGGACATTCTTGACGCAAGCAATTGCGCCAGCAATATTGGTGTCCTCCATTCTGACTTGCTTTGCTGGCTTGAGATGTGAATACATCTCAGGGTCATTGAACCAGACAGACAGCGCAGAGAGGCCAAAGGACTTAAACTGGAGGCCCTCAACTACAGTTTTTTGAACGTTGAGAAGAAGCTCAATATTCTTCTCAGATGTGTCTGGCATCTTGGTCATCAGGGCCTTTGCGGACACCTTGTCAATTTTCTCACCTGTTAGGACGGCAGACTTCACCTTTGCTTTGACCTTGCGGTCAATTTCTTTGATCTCTGTAATTGCAGAGTCAAGGTCTTTGAGCATTTTCTCCAATTCTCTCATTGATTTTTTACTAACCTTTCCATATGTTTTATAGCTTTCATCCCAATAAACTCTGTGTTATTCTGATATAATAGCCTCTTTTTTATCCCTGTTTGCTTTCTCATTTTCTATAATATCCCATCTTTTTACCCATTGTAAATATGTTTTACACTTATCTCAAAATGTGTTGTTTGCTTTGTGTCAGCATTGCTTCCATGAGCACTGTATTATTTTTGGCACTTTGCACAGCCCTTTGTGAAAATATTAACAAGAATTTGATGATCAGTTAAATTTGAATTATAAAATTATAGTTAATTGTGTTTAGATAAAGTTGTTGCTGATCCAAATTCAAAACCTTAATGATAAACTTTAAGCCAATCAGGAGCTGAGTGATAAAGTGATTGTTGTGACATAAAGGGTCATTTGATAATTATTTGATGCATGTGCGCTAATTAATCTGATTGGCTGGATCTTTTTCCATTGAGCGCCATTGTTGCTGTGGCAAGTTGTTGGTTTACTAGTGCCAAATCAGCTGCTGGGTTAGCACTAGTCCACAAATAACTTGATACAGAAGTAATTAAGCACAATGGCAAAAACCAGCCAATCAGATTAATTAGCGCATATGCATCAAATAATTACTGAATGACCCTTTATGTCACAACAATCACTTTATCACTTGGCTCCTTATTGGCTTAAATTTTATCATTAAGGTTTTGAATTTGGATCAGCGACAACTTTATCTAAACACAATTAACTATAATTTTCTAATTCAAATTCAGCTGATCATCAAATTATTGTTAATATCTTCACAAGGTTCTGTGTTTGGGTACTAAAAATAACTGTGTTCTGGATCTAGATACACAGCAAAGTAAAAACATGATTTTATAGAAATAGACTGAACATAAAGAATAAAACCAACTATAAACAAAGAGAAAATGAACAATCAAAATTGAAAATAAAGATAAATTAAATAGAAAATGTTTGGCGGCAGGGAGTTTATTGGGGGTGGGGAAGAGTCATGCCTAGTAGGCAGAATATTGCGGGAAGAAAGGCATTGAGATGGTGCTGGCCTGTGAGGTCTGGGATTGGGTTGGTGGGGTTGGAAGGTGGGGGTGGGGGTGGAGGGGATAGAGGCAGGAGGACTAACTGTGATGGCTGCCATATGCTGCTTGTTGTATTCCTCATTGGTCATTGCCTTGATTAGATGATATGTGGCTGTGGCACAGGGTGAGAGGCGCTTATCCTTGCATGATTGGTTGTCCATGTTCATGTGGAAGACAATTTGGGCAAACAAGTTTGCCACCATCTGTTGACCAAAAAGAGACTCATGATCAAGGGACCCCAAGATAGAGATCATTGAAAGCCTGAGGGCAGAAGTCTCCTGGAGTGTATCTCCAATGTTAAAGAACACAACATCACCCAGATGGATGTCTGCATGGCCGTCTGAGTACACAGAGGCCTGGTGCCTGCTTTGCTGGATGGCCTCAAGGGCAGTGGAGCTACCCTCCATCAGATGGCTCAAGAAAACTTGGTGCTTGGAATTTGAGCTATCCCAGGAGTTAAGTAATTCACCAAGGATGTGTCTGTACTTGTAGCCATTGGTGAAATATGGGGTTTTCCAATAATAGACAAACTCCCTTGGCCAAAACAGCCAGAAATGTATCAATGAAAGTCCCTTTCTTAACCTATTCTCTCTTTTTGGGTAGTGGCTCTTCCTTGCTTGCCAAAATTGTCAAAAGCTATGGATAGCTTATAGTAGGAGATGAATATGATGTCATCTGATAGACTTTTTGAGCATTGGACCAGGGTGGAACTAATGGCCTGATCATATAGGGAATCCTCAGCACCATCCCATTGGTTGCCAGCAAAATTGGTCAGTACCCAGACTGAAGCCACATTTCCATGCATCCAGAGCTGCACCGTGCGCTCAGACACCCAAATGCCATGGTGTGCAAGTTGCTTCCGGACCTGGGTAAGGGAAAGCTTGGGGTCCTGCTGCAGGAGATTGAGCATGATTGGATATGGGTCATTGATCTGGGACTCTGGGGCCTTCTTGGGCTTCTTGGCTGTCCCAACCAGGTTTCTCTTATTCATCAGGTTGTTGAACTCCTGCATTATTGTGGCTCGAGTGAATTGCAATTAGTTTGCAATCTGATCTCAGGACAGACCCTGCAGGTTCAGTGCCACAATTTTCTAAAGAATCTGGGCAGTGATTATTCTGTGTTTGGGGCTCTGGGCTGTGGGAGCTGAAACCTGATTGGCTGGGGGCAAGTTGGCTTATGGCAGAAAGTTGTTCCAAATCAAGGTTGCCATCCTGATTGGTTGGTTGATGGTCAGCTTGTGCGGGGGTGTAAATCCACTGCCACCCTTGGCCTTGGATCAAACCGTTTTTCCCCATGCACCAAAAAGGGCCAAAAATAACAGCCAAGCCACTAAATTCTCTAGGAGATTTAGCTCATACTGTTGATGAGAGATTTGTTCTGGCCTATCCTGCAGATCCCCCGGCTTTGGTTGTCCCGGCCTGTGAAAAAATGCTGATCAATTTGGATTGTTTGTTGCCATGGTGTTGTCCTCTCTTAAAAATTGTCAGAAACACCCAATCAAATGATGCCACATCAACAACCAGAAAATCAAGTGAATCCTAAATGCCTGGGATGATCTCTAGCCAATCAGGTGAAGCCACGGAAATTAACTTGAAACCTTTCAGTGCCCCTGGTCTTGTCCAGAAAATTTTCTCTTCCTGCCAATCAGATGCAAGCCAAAGTGGTCATGTGATCATTTCTTAACAATTCTCCCCTTTTAACAATGCCAGGGGACTTTGTGTTCCCTGCTTGTCAATTTTCAAAATTATTAAACTTGGAAACAGTTGCTTTCAAACTTTGTCATTATTTTGTAGACTCTTTTGGAGTCCTCTTTAATCCTTGAACAAAGTGTTAGTCATTTTCTGTCCCAAACCTTACCCTTACGCTGTCTGCTCATACCTGGTCATCTTTTCAAAGCCCTGTAACTTAGGCCTTTCACTTAATTGTTGCGCCTGTAGTTTACGCTTTCAAATTTACAGTTTGAACTCAAGAATTTGACTTAAAATCTCTTATAAATTCTATTATTATTTGGAGTTTTTCCTTAATTTCATTGTTTTTGAGCCCGCTTTTGCTTTTATGCCCACCCAAGCCATCCAAGACCATTACCAAGCCTTTCAGACACTTCCTGCTGCTCCCTGCCGGTTTCTCCTTGTAGCCACCTATACAGTACCTAATTTTACTGATTTTAGGACCAACAATTGCACCCAAAAATTTAGAATCTTCTGTGGATTGCTATTATGATCTTCCCTACTTTAAAATTTGTGGTGTTTACTTTGGCTCCTTTTGTGCTTCTTCTCTTGACAACTGCCCCCGGCCTATGGTTGCAATTTTCTACTTCTGCTTGCCTTGTGGGGAACAATACCTCAAGTCTCTTGTACCTCCCTGGTGAGCTTCTTGTTTCAGGCGAGACAATTGTCAAGAGCCTGACTTGTGACAACTTTGACTTTTCCGCTACAGATTACGCCGTGCCAGCCCCCACATTGGAGGTGGTGCTAGCGTCTACTATTCTTAGCTTGGACAAAGACAATCAAGTACCCCTTTACGCTCCTGTGAGGTTGCCTCCTGCTCCCACTTGCACACCCTGGTTACTCACTGGGTTAGTGTTGATGGGGTTGAATACATACTTCCCTCAGCTGTCCCCCACGTCCTCTCTTTGGTCCCCCCTCCAAGCGGTCATCCCAGTACTCCACTGGGCAGCATTCTGGTGGTTCATCTCGCCAGGATGAGAGCCGAACTCAGTTAGTTTAGCCCCCCTCTCTCACAGGTAGGTACAGGAGCCGGGGCAGAGCTAGACACTAAGTGACTACTGAACAAGCCAAAGCCATAGAGGTCAGGTACAGGTCAGCTTCCTCACTAACCACATCAAAGGCTTGGGTGTAAACGGGTACCTTCACGCTCTGTGCCTTGCCTCCATTGAAGCTGGCTTGGCTACTGCTGGCTTGGTTTCTGGGGCCGTTGAAAATGTTGTTGTTGTTGTTGTTGTTTAAAACCATTGTAAAAACCCCTAGGATAAAATCACTAAAAGTAAAAGTTTAAAATTCTATGATTTATTTTTATTGTAATCACTATTTCATATTTGAAAGGTTCTCAAAACCATTTTACACAAATGAGGAGCCATGAAAATGAATAAAATGCCTCTGTTCCTAAATTGGATAGCTGTTGATTGGCTGTTAAACTGTTATATTTCTATTTTAGGCTTCTCATACTACACATCTTGTGTGAGTTCATTTTGTTTCGTGCTTGTGTAATCTCGCTTCTAGATTGCTGAAGTTTCATTTTGTTTTTAGTCCTTCTGCCGGTGCCTCATATGAATCCTGATTGGATTATAATATACTCTGGAACAGCATCCATCCATTTCACTTGTTGTGTCAGTTCATTTTGCTTGTGGTTTAAACAACACCACTTGATGTTTGATAAAATTTTGTATAATGGGCTAGTGAAATTTCGTTTTTTGTTTGACAGTTTATTTGTTAACTGGAAAGTTTAAATTATTTGAATCCTGAATCTCGTGCAACTTGGATTTTGTTCAAATCTTAAATCATTTCGTTTAAATCTGAAGTATTTTCGCTTGGTGCCATAGCTTTAAAAACCACTGTATATACTCCCCTGGATTATATACATGGTATGTGAGATATACACCATGTTTAAACGTGGTATAAGAAACTCAGTATAGTTCAAACCAGAGTAATTTGGGAGGGGCTCTTGATTCAGTTAGCTTTTCAAAACAAGTAAATGCTTTCAGATTAAGATATGGGAATTAAGTGTTATGGTTAGAAGAGAACCCACTTTGGAAATAAAATAAAGGTCAGTCCACAGAACGTTCTTTTGGACTGGTTAGAAAACCATCTTTCTCAGTATATGTGGGACCACCTCATTCCATACGTTCAAAATTAGTGTTACAGAAGATTGGAGAATCTTGTTAAAGGTGATAAATAAATGCATTGGAAGAGCTAAAGATCTAGGCAAACTGAAGTGTTGAATTTAGAAAGGCAAACAATACTGGGAGAGGTGGTTTAAATAGGGGGTTGGATCAGGTTATGAGTTGGTGTTCACGCTCTTGTTGATAGCGGCAATCAACTCGTTGAACCTGAGAGGCTTGGTGACGTAGTCATCCATACCGGCCGCAATGCACTTCTCTCTATCTCCGATCATGGCGTGGGCAGTGAGGGCGATGATGGGGGTGTGGTCGCCCGTCTCGGCCTCCAGTTCTCGGATCCGAGCGGTAGCTTCAAATCCGCCCATGATGGGCATCTGCACATCCATCAGCACAAGGTCGTAGCGGCTGGTCTTGACGGCCTGGACTGCTTCCAGGCCGTTGGGCACGATGTTTGCCTTGTGCCCAAACTTCTCCAGGATCCTTACTGCCAGCTTTTGGTTGACAATGTTGTCCTCGGCCAGGAGGATATTGAGGGGCTTCTTGTTGGGACGGGAGGAGTCGGAAGTTAATACCGAGTAGGACTCCATGGCGGTATGCAGTGCATTGACGAGATCAGGGAAAGTGACGGGGAAGTTTATGTACGAGGATATGCTAAGCTCCATACATATTTTCATTTGGATCTGGGGCATGTTGGGAACCGCCAGGATGATCGGCACATAGCGCAGGCTGGCAACCTCGCGGATCTTTTCCACCATGGCCATGTCATCAATAATAAGAGTGTCAACTACAGGAGCAGTCTTGGAGGTGGGGGATGAGAACTTCTCGCATGCGCCCTCTACGGAATGGGCGGTGATGCTGTTGAGTTTAAGGGACGCCAGCATCTGCTGTAGGCTTTCCATGGCTGGGTGGTTGATGGTGTCGACCACAGCGACTGTACGGTTTAGATATGGCGCCAGTCGATTCAGTGCATGGTCTTTGGTGATGTCGGCAATTGTGCATGCCATGGTGAAGTAAAACTGCGAGCCTTGACCAAAGACGGAGTGAACCCATAGCTCCCCTCCCATCAGCATTACTAGGCGCTTGGAGATGGATAAGCCAAGTCCTGTACCGCCATACTTGCGCGTGGTGGATCCATCTGCCTGCTGGAAGGTATCGAATATGAGATTGATCTTCTCAGAGTCGATGCCGATCCCAGTGTCGCTTACGCAGAAGAGCAGCATGATGGTGTCTCCTGAGATCTCCTTGGTCTGGGCGGTCAGGACAACTTTTCCTTTGTTGGTGAATTTGACTGCATTCCCAATCAGGTTGGTGATGACTTGACGCAGCCTCAAGGAGTCGCCGATCAGCTGGTCGGGGATGGTGCCATCCACGTCGTAGATCAGGTCTAGCTTCTTTTGGCTGGCTTTGACGGCCAAGGTCTTGAGCACGCCAAACACGGCAGAGCGGAACGAGAAGGGGATCTGCTCCAGGACCAGCTTGTTGGCTTCGATCTTGGAAATGTCGAGGATGTCGTCGATTATGGTGAGCAGGGAGTTGGCCATGGTGCTGACGATCATCAGGTTTTCGCGCTGCTGGCGGTTCAGCTCCGTCTCGAGCGTCAGCGCTGTCATGCCAATTATGCCGTTCATGGGGGTGCGGATCTCGTGGGACATGTTAGCCAGGAACTCGGATTTGGCGCGGTTTGCCAGCTCAGCGGCTTCACGCGCAGCTGTGTTCTTCTGGATGCTCTCGCGCAGATTGTAGACCATCTGGTTGATCTTGGTTTTAAGCGAATCCATCTCGCCGGATGCTTCAACGGTTATGAAGCGAGTGAAGTCGCCATCCGTTGCTGCTGCCGAGATCTGTGCAAACGCTCTCACTTGGGAAGTAAGGTTTGCCGCCATTGTGTTGACGTTGTTGGTGATTTCCTTCCATGTACCACGCACGTCCTTGACCTGGGCCTGGACGCCGAGCTTCCCTTCTGTGCCCACCTCGCGGGCCACCCGTGTGACTTCAGACGCAAAGGTGCGCAGCTGGTCCACCATCGTGTTGATGGTGTTCTTCAGATCCAGGATCTCCCCCTCCACATTCACGGTGATCTTTTTTGGAAAGGTCGCCGCAGGCCACGGCTTTGCACACATTGGCAATATCGCGCACCTGCAGCGTCAGGTTAGACGCCATGGTATTCACATTATCGGTAAGCTCCTCCCAGGTGCCGCCGACATATTTAACCTGGGCCTGCACACCCAGCTTCCCTTCCGTGCCCACCTCGCGCGCCACCCGCGTCACTTCAGCAGCAAACGTCCGCAGCTGATCCACCATGGAGTTGACGGTGTTCTTGAGTTCCAGTATCTCTCCCTTAACGTTCACGGTGATCTTTTTTGAGAGGTCCCCCCGGGCTACTGCGGTGGTGACTTCGGCTATGGAGCGCACCTGGCCGGTGAGGTTTGCAGCCATGATGTTGACATTGTCGGTGAGGTCCTTCCAGGTCCCCCCCACGTCTTTCACCACCGCCTGGCCTCCCAGCTTGCCTTCGGTGCCGACTTCAAGGGATACCCGGGTCACCTCGGTGGCGAACGTCTGCAGCTGGTCCACCATCGTGTTGATGGTGTTCTTGAGGTCAAGTATCTCACCCTTGACATTCACGGTGATCTTCTTAGATAGATCTCCCCGCGCCACAGCTTTGCTAACGTTGGCAATGTCCCGCACTTGGCCGGTCAAATTGGCTGCCATGGTGTTGACATTGTCGGTGAGCTCCTTCCAAGTCCCACCAACCCCTTTGACATGGGCTTGCACCCCCAACTTCCCTTCAGTGCCAACCTCCCGCGCCACCCGCGTCACTTCAGCAGCAAATGTCCGTAAGCGATCCACCATAGAGTTCACTGTAGTCTTGAGTTGATGTATCTCTCCCTTGACATTTACTGAGATCTTTTTGGAAAGATCCCCATCGGCCACTGCAGTGGTAACTTCGGCTATGGAGCGCACCTGGCCGGTGAGATTTGCAGCCATGATGTTGACATTGTCGGTGAGGTCCTTCCAGGTCCCCCCACGTCTTTCACGACGGCCTGGCCTCCCAGCTTGCCTTCGGTGCCAACTTCTAGAGATACACGTGTCACTTCAGTGGCAAAGGTGCGCAGCTGGTCCACCATCGTGTTGATGGTGTTTTTTAGATCGAGGATTTCACCTTTGACGTCCACCATGATCTTCTTGGAAAGATCCCCCCGGGCGACTGCCTTGCTAACATTGGCAATATCTCGTACCTGTGCAGTAAGGTTCGTGGCCATTGTATTGACACTATCTGTCAGAACCTTCCAGGTTCCTCCAACACCCTCAACTTCAGCCTGGGCCCCCAATTTCCCCTCAGTACCAACTTCGCTGGCGACTCGAGTCACTTCAGCGGCAAATGTCCGCAGCTGGTCAACCATGGTATTGATAGTAACCTTGAGCTCAAGAATTTCTCCTCGCACTGGAACAGTAACTTTTTGGGAAAGATCACCGCAAGCTACTGCTGTACAAACAGTGGCGATATCTCGTACCTGGGCAGTCAGGTTCGAAGCCATCAAGTTGACGTTATCGGTGAGGTCCTTCCAGGTCCCCCCGACGTCTTTAACAATAGCCTGCCCACCTAGTTTACCCTCTGTTCCAACCTCAAGTGACACACGTGTCACCTCAGTGGCAAACGTCTGAAGCTGATCAACCATTGTATTGATAGTGTCTTTGAGATCACGGATCTCTCCCTTGACATCCACTGTTACTTTGCGTGAAAGATCACCCCGCGCAACTGCCTTGCTAACATCAGCAATATCTCGTACCTGCGCGGTAAGGTTGGATGCCATAGTGTTGACATTGTCGGTCAGCAGTTTCCACGTGCCACCGACTCCTTCGACCTGCGCCTGAACTCCAAGCTTTCCTTCGGTGCCGACCTCGTGGGCCACACGCGTCACTTCGCTGGCAAAAGAGTTGAGCTGATCCACCATGCGATTTAAAGTATTTTTAAGCACCAGGGTCTCCCCCTTGACGTCGATGGTGATCTTCTTTGATAAATCTCCTCCAGCAACGGCAGTACTGATCTCGGCGATCGCACGCACCTGCTCCGAGTGATTAAACGACATCAGGTTCACATTGTCAACCATCTCGCGCCATGCACCGCTGACGTTGGGATCCACCACAGCCAAAACTCCGAGCTTCCCTTCCACTCCTGTTCCACGTACCACAAAGTTGACCTGATCGGTGAAGCTGTCCAAAGTTGTTGTCATGGAGTTGATCGAGTCCTTGAGTTTCGAGAGGGGGCCTTCAGGTACTGGGATAGAGACCCGTTGGCAGAGATCACCCATCTTGGCAGCACCAACTACCCGGCAACAGTCGTCAAAAAAATCCCCATACTCCGCTTGGAGATCGATGCTCCTTTTAGAGCTATTCGACTGAGAGATGGGAAACGGGAGGGCGACAGATAGTTCGGTATTGTTGCCTTTCGAATTTAATCCATCGGAGGCATACTCAGTTGGATTAGTCGCTAGAAGCTATAAGTTACATTAGCACATTTTTCAAAGATCCATCCATTATAACCGTGTGCCATACCTTATAGTAATTAAGCTCATCTTCAAGTTCTGTCTGACGCTGGATAAGGTTCTGAATCGATTGTTCAATCAACGGAGAGTTCTCGGGCTTTGGACCGGCATACTGATGCTTGTTGAGCAACTGTTTCCAGTCTGGCTCGGCCAAGGAGGTTAAAAGGTTCCCCACGTGCTGGAGGTAAGCAACTTCAGCCATCGTAAGAAAGGCTTCTTAATTTTAAAGGAATGTGCTACAGGAACTTACAACTGGTCCACCTAACTTGATAGATCAGAGGCAGCGAAAATAAAAATAAGAGGTATGGATCAAAGGTAGACTCATAGGTACGTTACCAAATTTCAAGTGATCTTTTCCGAAATTTTTAAGTATGGTTTATGACCAAGATTTTCATAATTCATGTGAAACTAAAGGCTAATCGGATTTATGGGTTATTTTAATAAAAATCAGCTAAAGGTCTTTGAGCTCATAGGTAAGAAGTAAGCATGGAATTTATCAAAAAAATATTTATTTCATTAGGAGTGGCATTCATGAGCTTTTAATAAGCTTCACGAAAGCTTAAAAGATCAGTCATCCATTTAGGCTTTGCAATAAATGAAAGAATAATGGTTAAAGAGCCACTAAACCGAAGGATCTCGAGTCAAACGTACTATAGGGAACTTTGAAGGGGATATAATTTTACCTATAGTCAACTTTAAATTGCCAAAGTATGAAGGTGAGTTCTGAGATATAGTCTAGTTATACAGCACTTTAGCTCAGCGCCAGCTTATGACTGCGATATGCTCTAAACGGACGAGTTGAAATCCAACTTCAAGTTAACCTTCTTAAATCCAGATTTGGATGAAGCCAAATATCCTGGGGAGAATAGCAATCGGGCAAAACTCGAAAAGATCTATTCAACCAACCCCAGGAACCTCAATTTCGTATCCATGAGATACAAGTGTAGGCTGCCATAAATTCTAAATCAAGTTGTTGAAAGCAGTATACCGCAAAGCCCTTACCATAACTTCAACTTGCGTCCTTGGCCTGGTCAGAATGGATAGAGTGACTGACCAGTTCTGATTGGTAAGCTCACCCTTGGAAAATCATTGCACCCAACCTGAAAAATACATGGATCCAGTGGAAACGGAAAGGATATTCTATCAATTAATAATTAATTCCCAAGTCGCAATAGCCAATCTAGCACGATTTTAGGAATTATGTACTCTGATTAAGAAGTATCATTTCCATCTCGGAACTAGTATAATGACGTCATATACTGGATGAGGTAAGCCTTGTCACCCTTTTCAATCATAAATCTTTCTCATACTAAGCTTCAATAGGCCATCTTGACAACGCAGCCAAAGTTTGGGGTGACGAGTATCGAAACCAAGCCAGTTCAGACTGGTTTGGTACAGATTGTGAAGAAGTTAACTTTAATTAATCGAAGCTGGCTGTTTAGTTTTACAATTCTATTACAGATCACCAACCCTGTTCTATTCATAGATATGATGTATTTTGTTCCCTATCCACCATGAGTCTAGATTTTAACCTTGGATCTTATAGCTATGCAAGTATATTCACATGAATTCTGGATATTGCATTTGAGAAACTATAAAGCCTTAAGTAAGCTTGGTTTAATAAAGTGTCCCCATAAATATCTCTTCTTATTGGTGCGGTACCCTTGTTAGCTTTTGGTGCAGACTCTTGACGTTTCCTTGCTGAAAGCGTTACAAGAAATCAGATTTATTATTTGGGCTGGTATTTCGGTCCCAAGCATTACACCCTGATTCAAGCTCAGCTACCCTGTATTAACACCAATCAAGAACTTAGATCCCATTGATCTTGACCCTCATTCACTTTCAAATTTATCCGCAAGTTTTTAAAAATCAAGTTTGTAAAATCGGTTCAGCCTAGAATCCGATCCGCTTGATTTGAGTGCAACTTCACCGAGATCAAGTATACTTTATTGCATATAAAATCATCCTTCTGATGCAATAAGCAAGTGATCTAGAAGTGACCACGCTAGTTTCTTAAAAATACAAGCTTTATTTCTACAGCAAAGTATCCATCCTATGGCCATCGGAGTTTCTAATGTAGATCTAAAAAAAAGATCGGGTACAAGCGGCTGCACTAATGCTGGTAAAGATGGATCGCGATCGGAGACGGCGACTCTTTTTTCTCGATGGCAATAGATAAAATGTAGATGATCCAGTCACCTTAACTTTAAAATAAAAAAACGTTTCCCTTGAAAAAATCAAAAAAAATCTCTGGCATGAATTTTTCTACAGCTTAACCCAAGTCACTACCGTATATTTAGAGTCTATGATTGGGTAGAAGCCACTATATCAACAAAATTATATCTGTACTAAATCAATACCAGTCCACTTCTTTCCAGGGACTATCCTCCAACTCTATGCTCCACTGATTGATGAATCAGTTTGGGGTTGTTTTTTTGGAGAGGCTAGGCAAAGAATATTCAAGATTCATGAGATAAGAGATTGCATGGCCTGTTATGGTTTATCTTCCCAAACCAAGAACAATAAAGTATATCTCGATGATCAAGGCTGAGTATTCTAGCCTGTATAGCCTGGTGACAGGTTGGTTAATATAATCAGGGTTACATAAGCTTTCCTTACCTTGGGTGTTGGAGGAGGAGAGATCTTCAAACACCACTCTGAATTGAATTGCCTGTCTAAAAATGAGAGATGGTGATATGTTACCGTTCATTATCAACCAATTGAAAACAGGGCCCTCTGTACCCATCTAAAGGTACAGCAGGTGGGTCAGGGGCTTGTTAAAAAGTGTGTGGTTAAGAGAGTTGATGGGATCCTTCCTGAGCAGGTATCTCTAATCAGGATACAGCCTGCAAGAATTTAGAAAACAAGTATGGTGTTACCTGGCCCCATCAGAATCTTATGCAATCCTTATTTGAAGATGGCTATGCAAAAACACCTAGGAGGGAGTTCTATCCAGATACCATTTTTTATCTTATCAGCTTCCAGTATATAATAAGATATAAGAAGAATAGTTGGAAGAGTATGTATATTTCTTGAAATAGAAAAAAGATTTATATAGCTTGTCAATATGCCATATAGCATCCATAAAGGCCATGTATTTCATGTGGCACAAAATATTAGGATTACACAAGAGCATTGAGTGATTAGTTATAGTGTAACATCTTAATTGAGCCTTAGGGACATATTTATCTTGTTTTTCAAGTCATTTATCAATTTAGTGGTTTTCTGAGAGGGAGTAACCAAAGATGTTACAGAATCTCCTGGGGTATTTTAAGGAGTATTCTTGGGTAACTTCTTGAGTCTATCTGGAAGTTAAGCTTGGTATTGATCCAACTCAGCCTTAGATATAGGTTGGTGTGAGTCTCCTTGAGCTTATCTTGCTTCACATGGGTGGTATCAATTATGATTTATCAGTTTGAGAACATTTTGAGATCCTATGCCTTTGATTAGGTCAGAGCTGTTGGTTCTGACTTCCATAACCCTTCCTGATCCTCTCAGTCCATATTTTAGCTTGTGCTTGCCATAGCCAACTACCCAAACTTCATCATCAACTTGAAATCTCTTAATCTGGAGAGGAATAGCTTCTCTTTTGACTCACTCCTTTTCCTTATGTAATTGGTTCTCCAGGCTCTTTGTACATCTGGGTTGCCCTCCTTGGGTTGTCAAGTATATACTTCTTAAAAGTATAATAAAACAAGATAAAGGGGGAAACTAAGAAGAGGATGATAATTTATTTGATATTAGCTTAGAGTATTATATAGTATCAGGAGAAGCCACATACCATCCATTTACACCATGGAAGTCACCAGGCTTGTCCAAGTAGTGTTTCACTTAGGACTCAAAAGGTTTGATCCCCATAATAGATGGGTGAATGATAAACGTGCCACCAACTTAATGATTAGTTGGGGAATCACTCAGGGAATTAATTCACCAAGAGGGAGTAATTGAAGATGTTGCAACATCTCCCCCTGGAGTGCTGGAAGGTGGAACCTTGGGGATTTTCTTGAGAGTGTTGGGAATCCGGGCTTGGTATTGACCCAGTTTGGCATTGGGGAATGTGAGAATTGGGGAGAAGGTTAGGAGGAAATAAAACCAAGCTCTCAACCACAATAAAATTGTGGTTTCAGCAACAACCAAAAGATTGCTGCCAGAAATTCCTGGGAGGCCGAGGGGGAGAAGGAATCAACTGAACACCAAAAGCAACAGGCAAACCCAGAAGGCCAAATTAAACTAACAAATTTTGAACTTTATTAGAGTAGAGAATGATGAAGCAAGGTCTTTTACAACACTTTCATTCATTTAAGAGAATGTGATAGGATTGGGGTGGTAGATTGAATGTCACAAACCAATTGACCAATGATATTAGCAGATACAAATGCATTTCTTAAGGCAGGAAGATCTTGACAAATTTGAATGGACATAGTCAAAAGAAAAACTGAACCAACTAACATCAGGAATAAGCTTTGGATGCAATTACCACTGCTCCTGGCTGCTCTTGCACATGATATTTAACCAGAGGTGTCTCTTGGGTGATTTAGGTTGGGGCATCTTCAGAATAATGTCAAAATATTAAATTGATGGCCTTTCTTGGGCTTTTTCAGTAATTTTTTAGATAAATATTTGAACATAACATGGTAAAAATTCCCAAGCATTTGGCAGGAATTGAAGTGGAGGCCTAAGGGGGAGGCGTAAATTTACAGGGAAAGGTAGTTGGGAGTTATGTTGTGCTGCTTTTGCTTTGCACAGGCAGAGGCAGTCATGGTACATGCGCTTGATCTCTGTTCAAGCGCCAATACCTTTAACAAGGTAAGCGTTGTTTGGTTCAACCTCCATGAAAATTCTTGGTCCTTGCAAGTCTGGGTCCAATTTGTCTTCATCATGACCAACAAATCAAATCTTGTCCCCAGGTTGGAATTTTTCCTGTTGTAAAGGGATTGCTTCTCTCTCAATACTTTCCGTCCCTTGTCTTCTTGGTCTCTTATGGTGTGTTGTACGTCAGGGTCATTGTTGTCTGGTACTTTCTTAGGAAGAGGTAATTGGGGCTCTAACTTAGTACTGACAATAGCAGGTTTGTGCCCATAGACAAGTTCATACAGGCTTTTGCCTGTGTTGCAGTTGACTTGTGTTCTGCATACCATAAGTGATGTTGGGATCATGTCAGCTCAAAGCTTCAGGTTATTAGAAGATAGGTTACTGAGGGCTTCCACAAGGGAACCATTTAGTCTTTCAACTCTTCTGTTTGCTTGTGGGTGATATGGACTTACAATGGTGTGTTCTATTCCATTTTCAGCGGGGTAGATCTTGGTGTCAACAGCCTTAAGCTTGGTTCCTCCATCTGTAATTAGGAGTTCAGGATTTCCAAACTTGCCTTTGATTTCTTTGTCAATGAATTGTCTTACATTGTTCCTGTTATGTTCTTCTGTGGCTTGTGCTAAAGACCACCTAGTTGCATAGTTGATAGCTGTGGCAATGTACTTTTGGCCTTTGTTATTGCTGGACATTGGTCCCAAAAAATCTAGGGACCAAACTTGAACGGTTGTGTTATTGACACTGGTATTACTGACTTGGGGATGCCTTGGAGTGGAGGTAATTTTCACATACTTTGCATTGGCCCAGAACTTCATTGATATTGTCATGCATGTTGGGCCACCAGCAGTGTGTCTTGAGACATTCATTTAGATTCCTGCTACAGATGTGTCCCAGATTTCTGTGGTATTGAAGGATTGTGTCAATCTTTTGTGTTGACGGGATGTAGGGTGCAGTATTGCTGCTTGGTAATATGCAGTGTAGAGTATCATACACGTTTTT
The DNA here is from genome assembly GCA_014839935.2 of Entomophthora muscae. Classification (NCBI taxonomy): domain Eukaryota; kingdom Fungi; phylum Entomophthoromycota; class Entomophthoromycetes; order Entomophthorales; family Entomophthoraceae; genus Entomophthora; species Entomophthora muscae. The sequence goes on from QTSX02005033.1 coordinate 16,478, forward strand.
GAACAGGTATGTTGTAAGCCTGACTTCTGGTGTATTAACAATGGACAAGCAGATGTTTGCATTGGGTATTTTTGAAAAATAAAGGGGTTTGCTTTTGCTCTGAAATGTTCAGTTTACCCAAGAATGGATCAGGAGCAATTAGTGAATCAGCCGCAATGCTACCCGTGATATGCCACATTGGTGTCTCCACTAACAATACATCAATCAATTCCCTGGGTATTTAAGGAAATTTCCCTTTTTAAATAAATATAAGTTTATCTATATTCTTCTTTTTACACTCTTCTTTTTAAGCTTCTGTCAAGTATATACTTCTGGGAAGTATGTCAGGATTCACCCTTTTTCTTATAGCTGCTACTCTGTTTCTATACTTATTTTGCCTTCATTTGGCTTGTAAGTCTCCTCATGAGTATTCCTATTAATTTATTCATGCACTCCTCTTTTCCCCTCTATTTTCCACCTTTGGGGTTAAAATTAGGCTTTTTTAAAGCCTAGTCACAACCTAAATGTTGGTTAGTATTATTTCCAAACTTTTCTTACCTTTTGCTACCAGATTTGAACCCTGGATCTACACGCAGAAGTTAAAAAGTTGGCTCCAAACAACTTACCTTTCACTATACGCTCAATTACGTCCTCTTGAACTTTGATTTTAGTTTTTCCTTTGTTTTTTGCTTGCTTTTACATCCCCAAGCATTGCTGTAACTGCCTTCTCTCCTCCTGGTCCCCTTTATGTTATTTTAACTTATCTAAGTTAAATCTACACATTTGCTCTCAACCTCCATTTTTCAGAAAAGTCTCCTAACCAGAAATGGTTGAACTTTTCCCACCTCAATTCCACATTTTACAAACAGAGCACAATAAAAGGCTTGGTCTGTCCAGTCTCAACAATAAGTTAAGATTGTTTGACTTGCACCCCAAAAAGGTACTTGTTAGGTTTTGTGGCTTGTGTACTTTTTCCACTTTTAGACTTAGTTTAAAACTTAGTCCATGATTCATTTTGCCTTTATCCTTCACCAGTTAGGCAGCTTCTATAATAGCACCCACAATTTAATTGTTGATAGCTTTAATCCCCCTGCTAGTGCAGACCATTTCCCAGACTTAAAATTGACTTTTTAACCAATTTGTCTGTCATTAAGACTGGTCTCTATTTTATCTTCTTAGGGTTAATAAATTGCCTTAGTCCTTATTTTACTTTGTATAAGCTCTTAGGAGCCTTACTTCAGTTGCTATTGTAAACTTTGCCTACTTTTTTGTATTTGACCAATATAAACATTACTGGGTTAAAGGCTTTAGTTTATAATCTTCTTCCCCAGACCATCAGACCTTACAAGTATAATAAACAAGATAAAGAGGAAAATTAAGAAGAGAATATACTTTATTGGATATGAATATAGGATAATATAAAGTATCATGGGGAGCCACATACTATTCATGTACGTCATGGTAGTCATGGGGCTTATTCAAGTGATTTTCCTCTTAAGTCATGAGGCTTGTCCAAGTTGTGTTCTGCTTAGGATTTGAAATGTTTGATCCCCGTAATAGATGGTCAAATAATAGTAGTGCCACCAACTTGTTGATCAGTTGGGGAATCATTCAACGAGTCACTGAGGGAATTGATTCCCCAAGAGGGAGCAGTCAAAGATGTTGCAACACTTCAAGCACCCACTTCCTACCGTTTGGGAAGACATATTTACATTATCCCAACTCTGGGAAAAAAGGTAATACACTTTCCCTTGTTGCAACGCCCAGGTTGCTAACTCCTGCTTAGCTTGAACTGCAAGTCTTTTGTTATAAAGACTTCCTGTCAAGTCCTCTCCTATTTCAATATAGAAGAGCACAACTTGACAAAAATGGTGCTCACTACAGGGGCATTAAGCCCCTCTCTTACGCCTTACGCCAATACCTTTATTGGCCCTGCTGGTCCACTTCCCTCCAAATGCTTGTTGCCAACAATAAACAGTCCCCCTATTGAGGAGGACAACTCTGATGTGCCTGCCATTCCCAAATCTATTGAGATATCCACCAGACCTCAAGTAGCCCCTCTTGCTCTTGGAGCTCCCTATCAAGATCAGATACAAAATACTGCCTTCAACCTTGTCAGGGGTCGTTTTTCCACTGCTGGGAGTCTCCCTGGTGTAGCCCTTCTTAACATCACTCTTGATCTACTTCTAATGCTAGTAAATGGTGGATGTGTTTGACAGTGTGTAGTCAATCTGCACACTGTAGGTGAATGGGTTCAATAGTTTGTTACCCACACTGGTTCATCATTAGTTGGCACTGGGTTTGCACACCTTCCAATTCAATGAACTGAAAATGGCCTCTGGAAACTATGACCAGTTTTTAGCCTTCCTGTGGGGTTCCTGTTCACCAGTCCCCAATGTGTGTCCTGGGTCGTATCCAGGGACCAGCTGGAATGGGTTGTAATTCCCTAGTAGCAATAGGTGGCTTACCTGAAGTTTCTTATACTTGGCCTGCATTACTGAAATCTCTTCTGATACTTTACCTATAACTAGGAAGGCATCCCCACCATGCACTTGTACTTCAGCTGGTGCTAGTCACTCTTTGGGCCTGTACCAATACTTTAACAACCTAGTAAACTCATTCCCAATAAATTTTCTTCCCCTATCTGTCATCTCAAGGTGTCTAGTTAACCTTTCTCACTCCTCCTGGAAGTCTTACTAGTGGCAAAACTTTGACAGCTTTGGTGGTAGGTGTCTTCCTCCCCTTGGCTAGGGTAAAAGATATTGGCTATCTCACTCATAGGGCCTATCTTCACTACTGGGAAATTTGGTCAGGGGTCAAAATGGGCTCTTATTTGCTTTCTGTCAAGAATCCAGGCATAGGAAGTGGCATTAGGTGGCTCAGAGCGGGGTGCCGCCGGGCCAGTGGGTAATGCCCACCATAGGATGGGTGCTAACTTGATAATATAGGATACATATTGCCCAAGTAAAGACCAGGGCTCGGAGTTGGGCACCATAGAGTCTACTAATCCTGCCAAAGTAATGTAGAGTACACCAAACAGTTGAGTGGATGTGGTCTCAGAGGCAGTGGAGGGTTCCGTTGGGCGGTTAGGTCACAGGGTTAAGGGTGGAGTCATGGAGAAAAAGTAGGCAGTCAGATAATTGTACTTGTCTTTGAATAATAAGGGCAGCACCTCAATCCTCTTTCCTCTGCGTCCTATGTATTTGGTTCCTCTAGTCCTTGCCAAGGGATCAGCAATGAGGATGGTCTCCAAGTTGTACTCTGAGTAGGCAGGTTTGGGCGGTTATTTGGTAAAATGCACAGGTCCAAAGGGTTCTCCAAGGGGACGGTATAGTGCCTGAGGAGGGTCAACAGGATGGTCTCTAGAAGGGGGCAGTTGCCTGGTTGTCTACTTGGACAAAGTTGAGATGAAATATCACTAAAACTAGATAAGGTAGGATTTGTTTGAACCAAAGTTTCATAAAACTTTATTATCTAAAATGATAATAGGGTCATCCCCATACTGCCAGGGTTCTTATACCAGGTGATTTTGCTTCTTTGCTTTTTGCGGACTTCAGGCCTGTGGACAATCTGCTGGCAGGACATGGATCTTGGCTTTTGGTTTCAAGGGCAGCAGATCCTGGCTTGCTTGCTCTGGTGAACAGAAGTGATGATGCTTTTTTCTGCTGCTGCTGATTACCATATCACCCAAAAAGGCCAATTGCATTACCCATTCTGGACTGGAGACTGGCAGCAGCTGGTGATCATTGGCAGGGCTAGCAGTAGGTCTTGTTTTAACCTCCTTTAGGCAAGCTACAACTTCTGCGTAGGTCTGGGTTTTTGGTGGCACAAGGTTAACAGCAATCTGGTGACTATTTGGTAAATTTTCCTTAAGAATCTGATGGGTCTTGAAGTAATTAAACAACTCAGGTTTGTGACTCAATGAGTTGGAGGGTCCCTGTTCATCCTGGGTGATCAAGTATCCTTTGGAGGGCCGGGGTTCAATTTTGTGATTTCCAATATTGATATTGAACTTCTAGTATTTATACTTGACAGTCTGACAGGTTCCTGTCCCTCCTGCTTGGGGCAAGGCATCTCTGGCGGCCCAGGGTTTGGTCCAGCTGGCATTCTGGCAGGCTCCCCTCTACCCTGGTTGACACAAGGCATTTCCTGAGGGCTGGGGTTCAATTCCTGGGTTTTCAATAAAATTATTGAAATGTCATTCATGACATCATCCCCTTACTTCCTGGGGGTCCCTTTCTTCCTAGCCTTTTTCTCAAGGTATTGTTGGATGACTAGCTGGGTATTGGGTAGGTTGCTTAACAGTTTCAGGTGCTTTCCTTGGGGGAATATCCCTTTCATTTGACGTAGTACTGGGTGGATTTGTAGTGGGTACAGTCTCCATGAATATATTAAACTTTGTATTCTTCATGACGTCCTACTTGGATGGAAGGAGGGCAATTATTGAGTTTCTGGTGGGGTAAGGAGTTTTCTTCTTTCTTAAATAGTAGCGTACATTGGAAGAAATTATGTATTTTTCACAGGGGTAGCTCTAGTTTGAATGCTACTTCACCTACTAGCTTGGCAATCTTGTAGGATCCACTACTTCTGTGGGCTAATTTCAGGGACCCACTTCACCAGAATAAGGTCTCTGTACTCCATCCAGTATTCCATATTGATTTCAGGCAAGGTGGCTTTTTTCATCAACCCAGCAGTAGCGCTCACATTTTTCATAGCAGGAATCACAACCAAGAGGACCAAGTCAGTATTGTAGGAGATCAAGTGAGTCATACATAGTAGCAAAGCTAATACACCCAAGCCACCACCAATATTAGTAGTAAGCATTCTAGGCACTAGCTATATTTCCTATTTCAAACTATTGTAGCAAGCAGTAAATCTGGTAATTGGGAACAGGATAAAGGTTTTATTAAACAAACAAGAATCAAGGAAGGGCATTATTCACTTAAATAACCATAAGGACTAACATCAGGAGATCTCAATCACATCTATTATGTATCAGGAGCAAGGAGTTCATCTCAGTTGATCACAAGTGTGAAACATTGCAGTTGGGTGTTGTTAATGAATAATATAGAGTTTCACAATACCCTGGAGGTGAAACAATCATCAGGGAAATTGGTGAGATATCCTTAGAAAATCCTAAACCATAATTGTGAACAATTTAACAATCCCTTGAGGATAATAATGATATCAGGAATTGGTTCCTGGCAGCTAACTTCTGGTAGGGAACAGTCAGAGACATGTTTTGCGAGTCCAGGTAGACCTCATCATCTACCTTCAACAGTGTTCTGGGAATCCTCTTTTTGTCAGCAAAAGCCTTATAAGTCTGGACAGCACAGGTCAGGTTCTTTAGACAGGTTTCTTGGGTGTTGTGTATCTTTTCAATCCAGGTTTGTCCTGACATGTTTGTCTCTTTACTGCCAATGCTGGGATCCCAAGATGAATCAAACCCATGATTGGCTTTGAAGGGGACCATTCCGGTAGATGTGTGGTCTTTGCTGTTGTAGGCGTACTGTGCCATGGGTAGCATCTCAGCCCAGTTATCTTGGCTAGCGTTGGCGTAGCATTGTAGGTATTATTCAAGTATTTGGTTCACTTGTTTCATCTGGCCACTGGTCTGTGGGTGGTATGATGTAGATGTACAATATTTTACTCCAAAGTCCTTCATCACCTGAGTCCAGTAGTTGGAGGTGCATTGAGGCCCCCTATCAGTGATGATTTCCACTGGAGTGCCGTGTTGAGTTAGGATGGGGCTGTGGAAATGTCTAGCTGTCTCTGAAGCAGTACAGTGGGCGGTGGTAGGAAAAAAGTAGTACATTTTAGTAAACCTATCTGCTATTACTAGGATGGTGTTAAAAAATTGAAAGGGGAAGTTCTACAATATAATCAATTGAAACAGACTGCCAGGGTCTCACCAGTATGTCTAGTGATCTTAGCAGGCCTTCAGGTTTAGATCTACGGGTTTTGGTCCTTCCACATGTCTCACAGCCTTTGATGTAGGCAGCCACGTCTTTGTCCAGTTGGGGCCAAGCATAATTATTATTGATACCTCAGAGTGTCTTTAGTCTGCCAGGGTGTCCAGTCATCTCCAAGTCATGATAGTCTATGAGTACTTTGGTCCTTGTCTTGCCTTCTGGTACATGGATCTGGTTATGTAGTAACAGGGTAGATCCTTTCAATGAGAATCCTTTCTTGTGGTGACAGCTCTCTAGGTCTGAGGTCAAGTTGGCAATAAGTTCTGCTGAGTACTTGTCTAGTTTATGCACCTCAATTATGTCAGGTTTACGGGCCATGATCTTCATGTACACCAGTTGGATGCCTAGGCTGGCGGGGTCAAGGAGTACATTGGTGTTGTGGTCTTTGGTCTCAGATGTGGAGGGGATTATATCTGCTGTTCTGCTCAGTGCTTCAGATACTATGTTGACTTTCCCGGTTTTATAGTCAATTTTTAGGGTGTAGTTGGCTGTAAAGTCACTCCCCCTTTAGCCTTGGATAGGACAATCTTCCCGTGTTGTACAAAAAATATGCTCAAAAGACAGCCAAGCCCCTCAATTCCCTTGAGGATTTAGCCCACACAGTTGATGAGAGATTTTTGTTGGCATACCCTTCCCAGGTGATAAATACTGATTCTCTGAACTCTGTTCCTACTTGAGATGAATCTCTGATTAATTTGGACTATTTTTTGGCTTGGGATTGTCCGCACTTGAAATTAATTAAGTCTAAACATTCAGGTTGCGTTACTGCTAAATCATCAAATTCCAATCCAACTGGATTAAATGCTGATTTGAATTACTCCAGTGACACCAGCCAATTAAATTTGAAGCTGGAAATTATTTCAAACCCTTGTGGGGTTCCTGTTCACCAGTCCCCAAAGTGTATCCTGGATTGTAGCCAGGGACCAGCTGGAAGGGGTTGTCATTCTCTAGTAAGGGAAAATGTATCTCAGAAATATGTATAGGGGTCAAAATGGGATTTTATTCACTCTCAGAAGGAAGATCCCCTTAGAAACCTTCTGGTATTTGGCCCAGGGGTCAAGGAAGCAATATAGATTTGCCAATACTTGGAGTCCTTCAATAATATCCTGGACTCCTTGTTCTTGGTCTTGGACTCCTGCTCCTTAAACTTGGACTCTGGCACCTTAAACTTAGACTCCGGTGCCACGCTTTGGATCCAGCTTCTTATTCTTGGGCTCCTGCTCCGTTATTGTGGGCTTCAGCTCTCTTTATAGCTCCTGTGGCCTTTTTATTCCACTTGTTAGACCAATAAAACTCCTGCTGGTGATCAAAAGGCTTCCAAAAACCTCTTGGTAGAAACTCAAAAGGCCCCAGAAAGATCCCGTAAAAGACCTGGAAAGACCCTGTAACATTCCAGCCAGCCACTTTCTTATAGTGTCCTTTTCCCAACGGTTCCGCCTTCAAAATGACTTTCTTCAGAAGCTTAAACCATTGCCGCTCACTTTTTCCTATAATAACTTAAGCTTACATACTTACTTTCCCAAAAGCTTAAAGTATTAATTCACAATTTCCTTGCTTATACTTTAACCTTTTGGCTTCCAACCAGTCATTTTCATCAGGAAACCTGCCAGAACTCAACCAATGAATGCAGAGCGCAGAAATAGACCATTTCTGAAGTTCTGCCAGGATCCAACTAGGAAAATAATTTCCACAGCTCAAACCGCTCAAAGCGACAACTCTTTGTGCACCAAAGTGTTAACTGATCCATTATTCCAACACCAGCCTTCCCTGCATTCAACCTAAACCAATTTAAATAGTAGAATACCATTTAAATTGTTTGTTTTGAACCTCTTCAACGTTTTCCTTATATATTTACAAATATAGTAAAATCCAAGAAAAACGTCCCACCAAAACAACTTTGTATCCAGCTCTCTTAGCAACATACCTTCATTTATCCTAAGAACTTAATAAATAAATATCTTACCCATACTTCTATCCACATTCCTTCTTGAGTTTACTACTAAACCAAGGCAAAAACATTCCACATTTTACTACCTTGGCAAATCAATTTGGCAAAATCTTGGCTCATTTCTCCAGACCACCAGTTCTTCATTATCATCTTCTGATTCTTCAGCCAGCTCATATTCCAGCTCTTCAACTTAACCAGCAATCAGTCCATCTTAGACAGCAAAAAGCTCATTCCAGACTTTCAACAGCTTATAAGTCCTCTGGCTACTCCTTTATCATGACCAGCTACTCCTGCATCATGATCTCTGAGCCCTTCAACTTATCCTCACTAGGAACCATCTTGGTTCCACCTGCACAATGAACCATTTTAGTTCCAAACTTCAATATGAACCAACAGTCCTTCAACTAGTCTTCTCTGTGATAGATCAGTTCCTCTCACTAGTCTTCTGTGCTGATTCTGTGAACCACCTTGGTTCTTTATCTCAGTCCCTGTTACCAGAACTTGTAGACCCAGGCATGAGTCTACATTGAACTGGCGTTTGACTGGGCCCTTGCAAGTGGCATTCCACTTTGGCCATCCAACCATAGATCCTTAAAGCCTATGTTGTTGTTTTTACTCACCCAGGTGATTAAGTTTGGGCTTTCAGTTGCAGAGTAATCAGCTCTACTTCCCAGAGGCCTGATCACACCAAGTTCTGCAGCTTGCTTCCCCAAGCAAACCACCTTGATGACACCTCTGAGAAAATTCATGCCCTCCAATTCTCACTTTGGATCCCCCCAAAGCTCCCATAGGGACATAAACAAGGACACCCTACCAGTCTGTTAGATAGGGTTCTTGCTCACAGACCTCCCATAAGCGTATTAGGGTACATTGTGCCATCAGAGCTCTTCCCCTCCCTGGCAGCCCGCGTTACCCGCCAGGGGTCCAAAACCTACTCCCCCCAGACAAAGTTCCCTGCTTGCTTTTTCAGTCTTCACCTTCCTGCAGCCACGGTTCTCTGCTAGGTAAAGCACTATAGCCAAAAGCAGCCAATATCTTCTGCTGGGTGGAGGCAACATCTGGCTCTAGTAGTCTTTACACATACTAGCTAGGCCTTACTATCCCTAGTAGCCATCATTCCCTACTAGGCCTCTACCTGCAACAAACAACCAAACTTTTGCTTGGCCAACATTAGCCCCGCCTGCAAACCACCAAACATGTGGACTGTCACAACACTCCAACACAATGGATAAGCCTTTGAAAAAATTCTCTGCTTCCCAATCAGACCCATTGTCTGGGTCATGTCACCTTTCAAATCTGAAGCCTGTCCCTTAAAGCAAGACAGGGGACTTTTGGTCCCCTGCTTGCTCATTTTATCAATTAAAAGTTTAGAGCTTTTCATTCAGTTTTTGACTTTTTTGACTTTTTTGACTCTATTTTGAGTCACCTGTAGTCCTTTAACTTGTTAGTAAAAGTTTTAATCATCTATTACCTCCCCAGTCCTTCCCTGGTTCCCGGCAGCCTTTTCAAAACCCCTAGAGTTAAAGTTATTAGTTACTTATATGCTTACTGCTCTTGCTTTTGTAAATTGAGCTTGAACTCTGAAATCATTAGTATATCACTTATAAATACTTACTTTAAGTTCAAAATTGTCTCCTGTTTGCTCTGCCATCTTTTCTGTCATCTATACAACTTTAGTAGTATCTTTAACCTGCTTTTGAATTACCTAGCCTGCAGATGTTGTCTCTTTTTTGTTGTCTATACAACTTTGATAGTACTTTTAACCCACTTTTAAAGGACCTAGCCTGTAGACACTGTCTCTTCAAAGCTGCAGTCTCCCTTTTTCCAGTCTCTAAAAATTTGCTGGTTAGTTGTTCTAGGAAAGTTTGGGAATTTCTTTCTCATTTCTCCACCTGCAAAGATGCTGGCCTCTGCAATGAAATTTGTGGCTTTTACCTTGGTACCTATCTTGGTGATGATATAGACTACTTCCTCAGATCTTTGGGGTCATATCTTACATTGATTCCACCAAGCGGGGAGCAATCCTACTCAATTTTTGCACTTGTTTGAGGACATCCCTGGGTGTGCTCAGGATATCCATTTTCTAGTGAGAACATAAAGAGAAGTCTCACCTGTGATGATCTTGAGTTGTCTGCTCTTGATTTGATCCCCTTGACTCCCCCAAGTTTGACTAACTCAATGCCCCTCCCTTTGGAGGCTCCTGTAGCTCCAGTCCAAAAAGGAGGTTTAGGTACTCAAGAGCACGCTCCACAGCGTGCCCCCTGGTTACTTGGTGGTGTGATCTTGATGGCTCTTGATTCCTACTTCCCAAACTATCTGCTGTGTCCTCCTTGTAGACGTCACTTTGAGTGGCCATTCCAGTATTGCACTGGATGGCATCCTGGTGGATCCTTCCCCCGGGTTGGGAGCTGAACTTAGTTAGTTTAGCCCCCCTCTCACATTGGCCAGTTCTAGAGCCCATTTGGACTATCTCTAGTTTAATTGTCTGTGTTTAAAGAGATAAACCAAGTTCTTGTGGTTGGTTAGGACCTTTACTGGGAATTCAGCACCACATAGGTACCAGTGCCAATGTTTCAGGGTCTTTATTATTGCAAGCATATCCTTGTCATATATTGGGTATTTTACTTTGACAGGCAGCATCTTCTTGGATTAATATGCTACAGGATGTAGCATAATATCCCCTCCTTCCTGAAGAAGGACCCCACCCACCACAAATTCAGACATGTTGGTTTTCAGTACAACTGGTTTGGATGGATCAGGTATGGCCAGGACAGGGGCAAAGGGGAAAGCAAGCTTCAAGGCTTCAAAGGCGGTGGTAAATTCCAGGGTCCAGACAAACAGGACCTTATTAGAGCAAAGACAGGTCGGAGGCAGGGTAATCAGAGAAATATTTTGGATGAATTCACTGCAATAATTTTCCAGGCTCAAAAAATTTCTCACATTCTTTATGCATTTGGGCACCAGCCAGGAAGTTACTTCTTCTACTTTGTCCTGCGCCATGGCAAACCCACCAGTCTTCACTAGGTATCCTAAGAATTTGACCTTGGACTGAAAGAATTCACATTTCTTAAGCTTGTTGTGTAAGTTGACCTGGGAGAGTTTTGCCAGTATAAGGTCCAGGTGTTGGAGGTGATCTTTGTGTGACTTGCTGTAGATAAGGATGTTGTGCTAATATGCAACACAAAATTGATCAAATTTACTTGCCTAGGACAGTGCTGATCATCCTTTGTAAAGTGCTGGGGGCGTTGCACAAGCCAAACAGCATAACTAGGTATTCATACAACCCATATCTGGTTTTGAAGGCCGTCTTGATTTGTCTCCATATTTGATTCAGATCTGGTTGAAGGCGTCTCTCAGGTCAATTTTTGAGTATACCTGGGATCCAGTAAGTACAGCACAGAGGTCATCAGCATTGGGGATGGGATAGAAGTTCTTCACCTTAATGTTGTTTAGTTTCTGGTAGTTTATACATGGACACATTCTGCCATCTTTCTTTCCTACAAACATCATGGGTGACAAGCAGGGGGCCTTTGACACTCAGATGAAACTCTTTTTTGTCATGTCCTCTAGGTATGTTTTCAAGGATACTTGTTTGCGGTGGTTACAGCTGTAGATGGGGGCAGTGGTGTGGTTGGGTCCCTGGTAACAGGTCTATGGTGTGGTTGTAGATTGAATGGCTGGGTAGTTTTGTGACTGTTTCTTTGCTAAATACATGGTCCCATTTCTGTAGGGGGTAGGTAGTATCCCAACACTAGGCTCTATCTTTATGGTTAAGAGTTTGTTGGATGGCGTTCTGCCAGGGCTCATACAGAAGGGGACGGTATCACAAGATTCAGATTGTCCCAACATAGCAGTCTGCTCATAATAGTTCAGGATCAGGCCGTTTTTGTCAGACCAGGAGTTTTCCAGTATAAGGGGGTGGGGTAGTCCTGGCAAGAGGATCAGGGACAACGAGTACACATTATGTCCAGTTGTCAACAGAAGTTCTTGTTCACACTCATAGACGGTGTTCAAAGAGCTGTTTCCCATGACTGCTTGTAGGCTACGCTCTGAGGCTGTCAAGCCTAGTTCCTTTGCCAGGCCGGCGTCAATAAAGCTTTCATAAGCTCCTGTATCAATAAAAGCTTTGATCTGGCGCTTGTTTCCCAATAGTTCTATGGTCAAATTGGATGAATTTAAAAGATTGTGCAGATGTGTATATTTTTTCCAAAGATAAAGGATGTATTCTTCAAAGGAAAAGCTTTGGTTAGATGTCCTGCCTTGTGGCAGTAGAAACACAAACCATCTTGATAGTGGCGTTGTAACTCTTCAGGGGACATTCCTGGTTGGTTGGGCAGTGTGGCTCTGCCAGTTTGGACAAGGTACAAGTTCTGTACCTCTTGGTTTAGACTCAGGCCTTTGCCTAGAGGAAGTAGTTCCTCCAGACTCAATGTAGGCGGGTGATACTTCAAAAGGTTTTCATGGCTGAATTAACTTCCTTTATAAAGATAATGGCGGCTAATTTGTCTTCAAGTTGCATACAAGTCTTAAGTTTAAGGAACTCATCAATATAGGCTTGTATAGAGCGGTTTACTTGTTGGATCTCTAACAGAGAGTTCAGTGCGTAGTATCTGGTGTCTGGGTCATTGCCAGTGCTCATGAGTTTGGCTTCAAATCTTAAGTAGTCAAGGCAAAATTTGACATCTTCAGCAGTGGCCTTTCCAAACCAATCTAGTGCGTCTCCTGACAGCATGGAAGCCACCTCCAAGACCTTCTCAGTGTCACTGGGGTAGGCGTTGGAATTGGCTGCAAAGTGAAGACAGAGGACTGGCATGGCTTGGTGAGCTTCTTCTAAGGTGAGTTTGCCCATCTGGGCATGTCCACCTTAGTTGTGGTCTGGTTAACTATCACATTTTGTACTTGTGATGTGGCTGGGTTATGGGGTTCTGCACCAAGTGCAGGGACTTTCAGTTCTTTGGCAGGTTGGTTCTTCATCCATGAGAGTATCAGGGAGGTAATTGACTTATGGGTGTAATAAGTGATTATCACAAAAAAACATACAAGTTGCCCCAAGTGTTAACAAAATATTGGGGCCCAGGTCACCATATTTGTATAAGATTGTCATAATGTCAGGAAGCCAGGGTTATGAAGAGGCATTAGGTGGCTCAGGGCGGGGTACCGCCAGGCCAGTGGGTAATGCTCACCATAGGATGGGTGCTAACTTGATAATATAGGATACAGATTGCCCAAGTAAAGACCAGGGCCCAGAGTTGGGCACTATAGAGTCCAACAATACTGTCAAAGTAGTGCAGAGTACTCCAAACAGTTGAGTGGATGTGGTCTCAGTGGCAGTGAAGGGTTCTGTTGGACAGTTGGGTTGCAGGCTTAAGGGCAGAGTCACGGGAAAAGTAGGCAGGCATATAATTTTACTTGTCTTTGAACAATCTTGGCGGCACCTCATACCACTTTCCTTTGTGTCCTATGTATTTGGTCTCTCAAGTCCTTGCCAAGGGTTTGGCAATGAGGAGGTTCTTCAAGTTAAACTCCAAATAGCCAGGGTCTGGCTGGTATTTGGTAAAATGCACAGGTCTAAAGGGGGCTCCAGGGGGATAGTATAGTTCCTGAGGTGGGCCAGCAGGCTAGTCTCTAGAGGGGGCAGTTGCCTGGTTGTCTACTTAGCCAAAGTTGAGATAAAATTGCTAAAACTAGATAAGGTAGATTTCTTTTTGAACCAAAGGTTCATAAAACTTTATTATCTAAAATGACAATAGGGTCATCCCCATACTGCCAGAGTTCTTATACCAGGTGATTTTGCTTCTTTGCTTTTTGCAGACTTCAGGCCTGTGGACAATTTTCTGGCAGGACATGGATCTTGGCTTTTGGTTTCAAGGGCAGCAGATCCTGGCTTGCTTGCTCTGGTGAACAGAAGTGACAATGCTTTGTTCCACCACTGCTGTTCAACATATCACCTGAGCAGGCCAATTGCATTAACCATTCTGGACTGGAGACTGGCAGCAGCTGGTAATCATTGGCAGGGCTAGCAGTAGGCCTTGTTTTAACTTCCTTTAGAAAAGCTACAACTTATGCATAGGTCTGGGTCTCTGGTGGCACAAGGTTAAAATCAATCTGGTGATCATTTGGCAAATTATCCTTAAGAATCTGGTGGGTCTTGAAGTAATTAAACAACTTGGCTTTGTGACTCAATGAGTTGGCAGGTCCCCCCTCTCCTGGGTGACTCAATTTGCCTTTGGAGGGTCAAGGTTTGATCCCGGCATTTCCAATGTTGATATTGAACTTCTATTATTGATACTTGACAGGCTGGCAGTTTTTTGTTCCTCCTGGTTGGGACAAGGCATCTCTGGCGGCCCAGGGTTTGAACCAACTGGAAGTCTGGCAGGCTCTGGTCTACCCTGGTTGACACAAGGCATTTTCTGAAGGCTTGAGATCAATTCTTGGGTTTTCAATACAAGTATTAAAATGTCATTCATGACACTTTCAGAAGGAAGGTCCCCTTAGAAACCTTCTGGTATATGGCCTGTGTCAGGAATGAGAATTTAAGTCTCAACTGATATTTCCTATTTTGTTGATATTTATACCAAGACTTCTGTTTGTTTTTTTGTTTGTTTCTCCTTTACCATCTTTGGTTGCCTATATTTCCGCAAATACTGAACCATTTCAGCTCAAATTAATGTAAGCCAAAAGCCCTCAATTCCAGCTTTCAGAATTTTACTTCTGATTGTATATTTTTGATTCAAAATTATGAGTTAATCTTGCTTAAACATAATTCTCCTATCATCTCCTTTTCATAGAATTGGGTATAAAAACCCTCATAGTTCTATTATTACAAGCAATTCAATCTCCTCCTGTTTAGGCTCATCAATAAAACTATTGTCTCAATACTAGCTGTATCTCTTGTATCCTTGGGAAATAGTAATTTGTTGACAATGGTTGAGCACAGGCTTTGATACAACTGCAGCTGTTGTTGAAAAAGTCTGAAGTCTTACAGCCTGGGAGTCAGGGAAAAAATAGATAAGTGCCAATACTTAAAGTCCTCCAACAATCTCTTGGACTCTTTGTACCTGGTCTTAGACTCTTGAACCTTAGTCTTGGACTCCTGCTCTTTAGTCCCAGATTCATGCTCCTTGCTTGGCTTCCTGCTCCTTATCTTATGCTCCAGTTCCTTTATCTTAGGCCCCAGCCCCTTTATCTTGGGCTCCTTCATCTTTGTCCTGGTCTTTGTCTAGCTGTATAGCTCTGGTGGCCTTGTTATTCCACTTGATCCAGTCCCTGAAAAGTCTCAGATTGATTCCCCTTTTATAACTCCTTGTTTCAGTCCCTGCTTCTCTCAGAACTCTTAGTTTCCAAAGTTTAAACTATCCAGTTTTTTCTTCTCTACAATATATTAAACCTTTTATTTTACTTTATCCAATTGAAACCCTGGGTTTTCTGCTTCATTCCCTCATTTTTTAGGCTTAAACTCTTCAGTTAAAGCCCTCAAAACACCGATTAAACAGGTTTAAACCTGTAGCCAATCAAACTATTGGATTTAAAGATTTTGCTAAACTGTTCAACTGAATGACTTGCTCTTGACCCTAGTTTGAAACTGGCGCTTTCTTGCTCCAGATAAACAACTGCACCGTGTTTCAAACAATTTTGCCATGTTTCCTGTTAAGTTTCTCTGGCAAAACTTGAGCGCTATCAAATATATTTTACTTGAGAGATTTTCAAACCCTTATTTCTTCAACGTTTCTCCAAGTTTCTCAGCATTTTCTCAGCATTTTAGCACTTTGAACTTGCCCATTGCTTGCTTCTTGCCTTTCCCAATCATGTTGGTAAAACTTGAGCCTTTGTCTGATCAGTTTCTCTGTCCTGTTTCTGGCTTATTCAGCTTCAGCCACTCAATCAAATCTTGATAAATTCACTGTCTAATTTCTGTGAATTGTTTCCTTTTTCTCTATCTTTTTATATATGATATTTATTTCAATCTTTTTATCATATCTTTTGGCAGTTCAATTAATTCTTTTACTGCTTCTTTCTCCTTGATGATCCTACTCACAATGCTCTAAAATCAGCATTCTCTCTCCTGCATCTGATTATTCTGGCTCTTCTCAAACAACTTCCAGTTCTCCAGCTAGTCCTGCTCCATTATATTCTAGCCTTTCAACTAGTCCTTCTCCATGATCCTCTGACCCTTCAGCAAGTCCTTTCTAGTCCATCATCTAGTACTTCTTAGTATAAAAGCTAGTTCTTCCTAGTCCATCAGCTAGTTCTTCCTAGTCTATCACCTAGGTCCCATCTGCACTATGAACCACCTAGGTTCCCAAGATTTTCCAGTCCTTCAACTAGTCTTTGCTATGATCATCCAGTCCTTTGTCACTAGTTTTCACTGGGGTCTTTCCCTATGAACCTCTTCTGGGGTCCACATCTAAGTCCTCATTACTAACGTCTCAGTCTCAGGCAATAAGACTTCCTTAAGTAGGTTAGTGTTGACTGGCCCCATGTAAGTGACCACCACTATAGGCCATTAATCATAGACAATCCTCATACCTATGCAGTTGTTTTACTCACTCAGGTGGTTAATACTGAGCTTTCAGGTGAAAAGTAACCAACTTTACTTCCCAGAGGCCTAATCATCATCAAGTTCTGCAGCTGCTTCCCCAAGCAACCACCCTGATGACATTCCTGAGAATATCCATGCCCCCAATGGTATCCTCAGGACCTCCTCAAAACCTCCAGGGAAATATGAACAAGGACCCCTTACCAGTCTGTTAATTAAGAGCCCCACTTACAGACCTCCTGCAAGTGGACAAGGGATCCTTTTGAGCTGCCTCAGCTCATCCTTTCCTGGTAGCTCTCTGTTACCTACTGTAAATTCTGTCTTACCAGCTCCAGTAGCCACCTGTTACCTACTGAGAAGAGAAATCTGACCAACCCTCAACAGCCAACGTTACTTGCTGGGTTCAAACCTCTCAGTCAACATCCTAGCAGTCAAGGTGTCAGGGACCCACCTTGCGGGGAATAAACTTCCCAGCTGATGGGCCAAGGCCCCTACATTTAAGCCTGCTATGACCAAGCCAATAGGAACCATGACCATTGCAAGATGTCCAAGTTGTCCTAGATAAGCAAACCTTCCAAACATAGAACTGAATTGCCTTAGCAGATAGTAGCCCATCAAATACGTCAAGAGGTAAAATGAGGCGTAAGGTCTAACCAGAGTAGGTTCAGTAGGTGAGGAAGCAACTGAGCGGCCATAGTGGAATTTATGTCCCCAATGTCTGGAAGGATATTTGAACCACCCATTGTCAAGGGATTCCTTCTGGTGGGCGTCATCTGGGGAGGAATTATACCAGTCTGTTGTTGGAGTTGGGTTTTCCTAGGCGTACACCTTGGTCAAGAAGTAGGCTAGAAACCAAGATAGGAAGAGAATTCCCCTCATGGCTTCAGAAAAGGAGTGTTTATCAAAATGGAGGAGTAGCTAGAAGAGTAATAATCTTTATTGTTGGAAAATTTAAGAATGGTAAGGTTTGTACACTTAAATAGTCTCCAAAATGGAGGCTGGAACCTTTAAGTGGTTACTTGGGGATATGAGAGGGATTTGCCAATAATTTTCATGACTATAATGTATGAAATTAATACCTGGATAATATTGGCTTGGATTCAGGTCTTTAGAGATAATATAATCTCATAGTTGAAGAATAATAAGCCAGAGAAAGCCACAAGATCAAAGGCAATTAAGCGGTGTACAGGCTGAAGATCAAGGATTGCATAGTACGGAGCTTGCACTAAAGTAAGAGAGAGTGGGTCAGAAGTTGGTTTGAAAGCTAGATTCAGCCAATCAGGATCAAGACATTAAGTGACGTTTCCAGACATATTATTAACTCTTTCAAATCTGAAAGACGTTTTGAAAGCAAAAATTGACTGAATAACCAGGTAATAAAAAGGTAAATCAAAGGTTTGTGTTGATCCAGAGCTAACAATACATTCCTTAGAATTGTCCTGAGTTTGAATCCAGGTCCCCAAGGTTTTAAAATACCAGATATTACTGTTAAGACTGTTGTGTTGTGCTTTTGACTGAGTGCCTTCTGAATCTCTGTTCTGGTGTTGATTTAAGACTGTGTTTTTCCCAAGGAGGTCAATAAGAGTAAGGTAGTCAGGGAAGGAATCCCTGACACAAGGTTACCTGCTAGACTGTATCATCCTTCAGCCCTAGTAATCACCTTTTACCTACTAAGCTGCAATATCTTTCCACACTCTATTAGTCCCAAGTTACCTACTAGTCTACAACATCCTTACTAGTAGCCAAAGTTACCAACTAGGCCTCTACCTGTCTCAAAACTACTACCCATAACCAACTTCCAGCAAAGCTTCTTTATTTGAAGCCAAATCAACCCTTGCCTGCAAAACCGCTTCCATGTGGACCATCACAGGTAGCCACTGAGAACTGTATGAAAGGACAAGAACAAGGGTTGTTGCAGAATATGTAGGTATAGACACCCAAAAGGATGATAACAAGTTCTTAGTTACACCTGAATAGATAGCAGCCACTGTCTATATCATACTCCAGTTCCAATAAACATAATTATCTTTACATTTATATTCTATTGTAGTCTTTAGTGCTTTGCATAGGACAAGGTAGAGTAGATTGACAAGGCTAACATCTATCTGTAACTTTGAACATACCAGCAATAACCCCAATTTCTCAACACCTGCCTTTCTCCTTCTATCTCTACTGGTATCACTCTTCTGCATCCCATGATGCAAATAAATCTAGGAGTACTCACCTTTCCTCCCAGAGGAGAGGAGATGGGTCCAGGAGAGTGTGTATGATAGTAGGGACAAAGCATATGGGGAGGAAGTCCACAAATTCTTCTCCCATGCTACTACATCTCTGTAGTAACAAAGTCCAGTTTTAAGGCATTATGGACCCATTCCATGTCCTTGACATGGTAGGTATGAAGGTGAATGATACCCACCTAGTCTTTTTGTTATTTTGTTTTTGTTTTTTTGTAGGCAAATGGGGTTGATTTCATAGATGACACAAACCTTTTCCCCCTGATCCTGTGCTTCAATACTGGGAAAACAAAATTCCATATATTTATGTATGACCACATAGTGGAATTCCAGCTTGAAGCTTGGGAATTCATGCTCAAAGAATTGTTTCACCACACTCCTTATTAGAATGATGCAGCGACAATATTAAATCCAAAACAATATGAAGCCGCTTAAATCAGGGGATGTATATATTAACTATGAAGCAATCTACAGTCAATTGTATTGGGCAATGCATAAATTAGCTCTATAAAAATATGTAGCCACTTGAATCAGCTGATGCATCCAAGTGGAATACTGTAAATTCAGAACCTGAACGTAAAAATGTGGGATTGTCAAATCCTTGGTCCAAATTTTGAATCACTTTTGCAGGATGGCCTTTTTTAATTAAATTGATTTTTTTGAGTATTTATTTGAATTTTTAAGAAATGTGGGAACTCATAGACACTTTGCAAAGTTCAAGTCAAACTGCATATTTCTAATGGACAAAATGAATTAACTGGAATCAGATTTGAAGCATTCAAATCTATCAAACTTTTTCATTAAGTTTACTATGTTTTTTTGAAATTGTGGGATTGTCAAATCCAAAATCCAAATTTGAAATCACTTTTGAATGCCACTAGTAAACTCAGATATTAATTGCGGGAACTGGAATCCAAATTGAAGGTACAGTAAGAAACTAGGACAAAACAACCCAAATAAAGAAGCTCCACCACAACTAAAATAAAATGAAAAATTCAATCTCAATAACCATGTTAAGACATAAAAAGTGATTAAACTTTAAAATTACCCAAACCTGAAAAGGATACAATATTATACACTTCAAATCACAGGTATAGAAATTCTATTACTATTAAAGACTAAATCAAGAGAAAATAACTACTCACAAATAAACCAATAAATCTAAATAAATACATATTTAATCTAAAATGTATTATTTTATTTTAATGGACCATCAATCACATTCTCAACCAGCTCCTGCACCAGCCTGCGGGGCAGCCTGTCCACAAGGGTGTCCCAGAGGGTCCAAGAAGAGACCCAGAACCCAACTCAAGAGGATTATGCCAACACACAGGCCTCCCAAGGCGTCATTGCCAGTCAACCACCTCCCACATCCCAAGCCCAATCAACCAGCCTGAATCCAAGACAGAAGCCACTTTCAAGGCCTGCTACCAAAGTCTCCTATAACAAAGTCACCGGGAACACTGAGGTTACTTACACCTCCATCATGTATCTAGTTGTCACCTGGCCCCAAACTCTGGGTCCAAGAGTTGCCACTTTCTGCCCCGCGTCTTTGACACCACCTATGAGACATTGGCCTCAATTGAGGAACCATCTGCACCTATGTTGTATGTCACCATTAACAGTGCCAGCAAGACCAAGCATGATATCACCTTCTACACAAGGGTCCCCATCCCCTGTGTTAAGCCTGGTAGCCAGGATGGCGTGGTACCTGCTAAGGGCCGGCATCAGTTGACAGATAGTGAGTGTGAAGCTCTCCTCAAATGCTTGAACAAGGGAATGGCAGTTTGGGATATTGCATCCCAATTCGGTGTCACAGCCAGATATAATGGCAATATCAACAAAAAGCATGGCAACACTGGGAAAATTGCCAAACCTGTCAAGGATAAGCGGTAGCCAAAGCTACTTCAACCCATGCACATCAATGCAATCAAGCAGTGGGTAGCCAAGAATTGCCACCTGAACACGCTTGCTGTCCAATCAATGCTGGTCACAGAGTTTGGGCTTTTGGTTTCAAAAACCCTTGTTTACAGTACCATGGTTAATCTTGGCTTCTCATGGAAAGTACTGGGGGTTTCTCTGTATAATAAGAACAGCAAAAAGCAATCAGAGAGTGACACATTTATGCTGAGACTTATCTGGCCCTTAAGGAGACTGGCAACGTACAGTTCTTCTACATTGATGAATCATCATTTTCCTCCTCACTAGGTCTAGGCATGGGTGGGTCAAGAAGGAGTCCAAGGATGGTGTAGCACATCTTGCAGCTGGCTGTTCCAAGACATATTCCTGGTAGCGCTTCTTGGTCCTTGTGGGTTGGACCAATATCAAATAATCAAGGGTTCCCACAATAGCAGGACTTTTCTCAATTTTCTCTGAGCCATAAAGGAATACCTCTGGATCAATTACAGTGGCATAACCAACATTTTTGTGTCTGATAATATTGGGCTCCACAAAGTGGATCTGGTTGTGTCTGAGTTCCCCCATCAACAAAAATAGCCACACCTCCAACCACCACCTTGCTGATTGTCCAATGAGACTCCTCTTCCTTCCGCCTTATTCCCCATTCCTGAATCTAATTGAGGAGGTCTTTGGGTGGATCAGAAATAATGTGAAGAAAGGCTTCTCTCAGGACACCAAGGATCTATTCAATATTCTTGAGATTAGTCAATTTGCAATTCCATCTGATGTGATGGCAGCTTTCTATGAGCTTACAGAATCCTTCCTCCCCAAAGCCCTTGCCTCTGAGCCAATCAGATAAATGGGCGCTCTGGGTTTTATTTGTTTTTATTTTATTTTTATTAGGGATCAAAAATTATTATTTATACATAATGACATGACGTTTGATTGTATTATAGACATATAAGAATATGTAAAAAAAGGTAGGTAAAATTAATTATACTAGATATGAGGACACATATTTTTATTATAATGCACTAAATATTGTATTGACTGTAGAGTTAAAAAATAAAAAAACTAAAAAAGATAAAAATAGATTAATTTTATTTAAATAATTGTAAATCATTGTTGGTACATTGTCTTTTTTAAGCCACAAATTGGGCCTTGCAGGTCATCATCTGACTTATTAATTTAGTGCCACTATAGCCACACAACACAGGAACTTATGATTTTCATGTATCTCTTACTAATCAGTACTTATGACGCAGATTAAGAATATTGAATATATTTATCAAATCATATTACAAGGGAAAGGTAATTCAAGCTCTAAACAATCAATTGTTTAGAACATAAGTGGAGCAGGCACTTGATGCAGATAAAATCAGTTCTTGTTGTTTAACTATGTAATATTTGAAACCATACTCAACAAGCAACTAAATAAACACATTTTTAAATCATACTTTATTATTTCACGTGTTTGCTTACTATAACTACTGTATTATAATAAATTTAGATATATTACCATTATAATTTAAATTTTAAAACTTTAAATTTTAATATTTAAAATTAAAAAAATTAAAATTAAAAACTTAAATTGTAAGAGAATATAATTTATTAGGGATATACAAATTGCAAATGAAATGCAATCATTCCAGCAAATTATACCCCAAAATCAAATTTTCAGCTAGAGCGTAAAATTTGAATACTCTTCTGTAAGTGGTGGATAACCCTGGATGCGGTTGATAGAGGGATGGTGCCCTGTACCCTGGTAGTTGCTAAATGCTTAATAAAAAGGAGGCAGGTAAGCAAATTGATCAGCAGATTCTTTTTGGGAGACACGTAAAACCCATACAATGATGCCAGTGCAAAGGAGTTGTACAGGATGTGCTTGACTGTCCTATACCCCTGCAGTGTCTTCTGGTGTTTGAGTACTAACTTGCATATGTTCATTTGAATAGGTACATACTCCAACTTTTTGACGTTGCTTTTTAATATGCAGTGAAGGAGGATTCCCAGGTATATGCGACATGAATTCTTTGCAAGGTATATTTTTCCAAGAACATGCACAATTTTTTAAAGACTTGAACTAACCTATTGATATAGGATGTTTGATTGAATTTGAAGAGGGTTCTGGGGGGCGCCCAACTTTTATCAGCCCCCATGCCTCTGCAAACAAAATAAATAAAGGTTTAAATGTGTTCACAAGGACTGCATCACCAACTTTATTTGACAATGCCTTGAATACTTCATTAAAAATTTCAGTTTTTTAGATATTCATTCCTATTGGAAAGTCGGTTTTTATTAAGTTTTTTATATTTGTTGATGTTTGAAAATGGGAATCTTTGAATGCTTTCATATATGTATTCATCAAAGTTTAGATTGACATCCCCACAAATTTCATTCATCTCTTTGAAGTTGATATTTGATCCTATTTTGTATGCTTCCCTTCAACACGGCAAGCACCCCCGGGTGGTGAATATTCCCTATCTTTAGCTTCAATATTTGAAAAATTATTCATATTCTGTCAAATCTTTTTATTTATTTGGCTTTTATTTATTTGTTTTACAGGGGCTACCAGTGACTGGTAACCCCCATAAAGCCAACTCAGCGTAAAAGCTGCCACTTCCGCGACCTCATCCCCATCCCTGGTGATGACTAAAATAAATATAAGTTAAACATAAAAAGACTTACTAATTGTTTCCCCTGTGACCCCCTCAGCCACAGGCACCATATTGGCAAACTTCATGAGTGTTGGATGCTCTTCATTAATTTTCTTAGGCTTAATTTTTCTTTATTTTTATTGCAACTTGTGTTTCTTCTTGGTTTTCATTTGATAAAATTTCTGTGTTTCTTGAAGCACTCCTGCTTCTTGATTGTACTTTGTTTTCATCTGTTTCCATTTGATTAGTTTCATCTTCATTAGTATTAGTTTCCTTTGAGCTTTCATTCTCTTCAATCAATTTGTTTTTTTGAGTGTTATTTCTGTTAGTTTTCACAAATTCCCACAAGTTGTAACTTTCACTTTTGAAATCTAACCACTTGAGTATTACCTTTTGAAGATTTAAAACTATTTCCTTGTGTTCTTTTGTTGACTATTGTTCCCAGGCTATTTTTTGCAGTTTTTTTTTGCTAGACCAAGGCCCTTCCCTCAATTCCCAGATGAATTACTACAATTTCCCTTATTATATGTTCAAGCTCAACAACCTTTTGGAGGGCTTACTCTAATTTGTTTATAAGGCTGTAGATATTTGACATTTTGTTTAAATTACATCAAAAAACTGGTTTTTATAGTACTACTTTCAATGCATGAGTATTTTTCATCATAATTAATAAATTAAAGACAATAAACGTAAATATTGCATTAGAATATTGCAATTAAACATCAACTCTTGATATTTTGATATTATGTGCATAACTCAATGAATTTTCTTTAATAAAATTCATTTTAAATGTGGCTATTTTAATTGTAATTTATAAAAATGTACTATGCTTATATTAGAGAGCCATTAACTATTAGTACAATTATCAACTTTGGGAAGAGAGTTGATAGGTTCACCGTAAGGGAATAGAGTATCAGTTCCTTGTATGAAGGCTAAGGATGATAATACACAGTTACTAACTTCAAAAATACCTTTTACTTATCTAGGCAGACCAAAACACAGTATTACTATCTTTAAACACAGATAAACCTTAATAAAGAGTAAAGTTGAAGAGAGCAAGAGTTGAATTCTTTATTATTGTTGAAAAATATCTTTTTATAGGATTTTTATCTCATGGGCAGTTGACCCAAGAATCCTAGGGCCAGACTGGCCTATGTATTAGTGCTTTACTGGATAGTGTTACCCAAGAGATATCTCGCCCATTGCTCCATCACAGAGTCATTGTTATTGCATCATTTCTGCTCCTGACCTTGTCCTAAGGCAAGTGCAATGCCAGCTGCAATGTCAAGCTGCTATTGTGAATTTCTTCCTAAAAACCAGTCCATCCATCCCATGTCCTATGGGTGGTATTGTAAATCACGCTATTAATACTATTTTGATTTGCCCTTTGAATATTGATAGTTGCAAAGATTTGACTGGTTTTGCCTTTGAGTTTGGAAATTCCTTGCCTTCTGCAAATGGGTCTGGTTCAATATCCACCCATTCCAGATTATTGTACCTGTCTGTGGTTGATCCTGGTATGATCTCATCCCAGTGTGACCCCCTCAGCCACTCTGTCTTCCTATTGAGTGATCAATGCCTCTTGTCAACTATTTAAAGTAGAATCATTACTCCTAATAAAGACAAGTTTTATCCATATTTGCGTTGGATTTTATAATCTTCAAGCTTTTCCTGTCCTTTCTGCCAAAAAACTTTTACATCTTGTTTTCCAGGAAATTAAGGTATGTGCCCTTAATTTTGCCCTGAAGGCTAACCCAAGGCTAGCTTCAAACCTCAAATCTTTTGTAATAAAGATTTCCTGCCGTGTCCTCCAGGATGTTGTCCCCTGGAACCAAACACGACAAAATGGTGCTCACTACAGGGGCTGCAAGCCCCTTGGTTACCCCGTTCCCACGCACATTCTCTGGTCCCTCTCCCTGTGTTTCCAAAGTACCAGATCAACCCAAAGTTTCTAGTCCTCCCCTAGAAGAAGACATTACCAATGCTCCTGCAAATCCTATGGTATTGGTTCTGTCTCCCGGGCCCTTGTGGGCCCCCTTCCTGCTTTCTCTCTCAACTATGAGCAAGCTCATGCTGCCGCCTGCTCCCTTCTTTATTCTGGCACAGTAGCCATGCACTCTATCCCTGGCCTCCGTCTTGGGTACACCTCTGAAGACCTGTACTCCTTCTTTTTGGACTTTGGTCTCCCCCCTGCGTTGATGGATTCCATTGATACTATTGGCGTGTTGGTTAACCAGTTTATCCAACCTTCCCTAGTCCACCACCAACTTGCCTTGGGATCCCAGAATCAACTGCTAGATGCAGTAGCCTCCGCTGTCTCAAATAACCACGCTCAAAATATGGCCTACCAAGAATGGTCACACAGTCTCTTTGCTTGTATTTCTGACAACCAGAACAACTTGTTGGCGTCACAGAAGTATTTAACCACCTCCCTGAATTCCCTTTTTTTTCTTGCTCCCTGGATACATAAAGGATCAACTATGCAAATTGGATGAACATCAGGCAGCCTGGCGTGAGCAAATTGAGGCTTTTCTGCTTAACCATTGGCAGGGTTTTGAGACTCTGGTTAGTGAACTCAATCAATTCAGGGAGCATGTCAACTTGTAACTCAAATTGATAGGAGCTCATGTTGATACTTGGGGCCGTCACCTGCAGCATCAATATGGTCTGGATAAGGATGCACTAGGCAACACTCTATACCAAGTGTAAACTTATGTGGACAATCAGGTGGCCTCTATTGAGGTGACTCCTCCTGCTCCTCCTGTTGGGACCCCTTCTGATTTTGAAACCAAAGTATGGGAGGCCATTGCCAAGCTCAAGGCTACCACTAGACGCCAAGCTTCTGTGCAACCTCCCCCTCCAGTTGAACCTATGTCTGACCCTTGTATTGCCTCCCTCACTGATCAGATGGCTACTCTACAAGGTGAAATTGAGTACTTAAGACAGCACCTCTCTAATTCTGAAGGTTTGTCATCTGAATCTGAAGATGAAGAGAAGGTGAAGTCATTAATACTCCCACTCATGACAATCATGGTTGTTGCCCTGGCTTAGAAGGTCAACCCTGGGTCCACTGTGCGCGTGCTCTAGATCAACTTGCCAAAGTGACAAATGATGTAGCTGATAGGCAAGACGCGTTGGAAAGAGAGGTCCAAAACCTCTCCCAATTTACAGAGACTCTAAATGGACAAGTTGCCCCCTTGGTCACTCAGGCCACCTCCCTGGCTACTCGTGTTAATGGGATTGCTGGCACCTTGGCAGTATAACAAATCAAGATTGATGAATTTGGGACTGTGCCACAACTGCCCGAGACATTAGTGGGCAGAATAGCTCTACCTTGGACACTTTAGAGGAAAGCCTTTGACTTCTCTGGGCTAGACAACCTACTGCTGAATCCAAATTGGAGGGCAACCCTCACATTAATGTCCTCAACTCTGGTGAGAACAGCCAGTCCTTGTCTTTGTCCATTGACCCAAATTATAAGACAACTTTCAAGAAGATATTTGACCCCAAGACCTCTACCATTGCTGCTTTTCTGACCATTTACAAAACTGCAATGCGTAGGGCTACTGACAAACTCAAGAAGGAACACATCCTTACCTGCCTTCATCTCACTTGCCAGGAAGTTGTGGTCCCCAAGCTCCCTTCTATTGTCACCTGGGAAGATATGAAGCGCCTCCTTATTGAGGAGTTTGGAGGAGACATCAGCTTGGAAGTCAAGAAGGATTCATTTATGCATATCACTTTCAGACCCAAGGAAACCCTGGCTGAGTTTGCAGATTGTTTCTACATTGAAGGCCAACAGTTAATTACTAGTCAACAGTTAACTCCCTGGGAAGCCTACACAGCTTGTTCAAATGCTTTGAAGGTGAACCAGCTTCTATGCCTACACTTTAAGGCACACAAGACTTCACTCACTTCCATGAAGAGTATTAAGACGCTCTTACAAGACATGCATTTAACACATGGAGGTACGGTGGTGCGTGAGAACAAAGCCAGCAATGCTGGGACCACCTCTTGTATGCCGCGCATTATGACTCTGGGTACTAGTGGACAGGCTAAGAGACAGGGCTGTCATAACTGTGGCCAGATTGGACACCACTTGTGCAATTGCACTAATCCTTGAGTGGAAGGTTGCAATCCTAAGGAACAGGCGGGAAAAGAGAGGTCAGCTTAGACACGGAGACACTCTCTGCTGACCAATCTCCCCCGTCTCCCCCTGATCCTCTGTATGATGAGGAAGCTCCCTCTTCCTCTGGACTAACTATCCTTCATCTGTTTCAAAACCTCTCCAGTGATTCAGAGCCTGACAATTCTAATAGTGAAGTCTCTGATAGTTATGGCTACTCTGTCCTGGCTGTTCTGGAAACTATCTCAGTACCCTACAAGCTTTGCTCTGGGAAGGCTACCACCACTTCCTGGGTACCTCCAAGTGAAGCTAGTCCATGGTGGCTTGCCCTTACCTAACTCAAGCCCATTGACCTCCTATCTTGGTTGACTCTCTCTGAGGAAGCAGCCAAGTTAGCCAAAGCTCTTTTCAACAACGTAACCATATCTCTTCCACTACAGACTGTGTATAAGGAAATCCCTGCATTACAGTGTATGTTGGCCAAATGTGAAAAGGAGCTAGAGGCTGCACAAGATGTGTTGGCAGTCTTGCCTCCCTTTGGGAAAGATACAACCCATGTGGAAGTATCAATCCAAAAGGTCAAAATCAAGGCCATCTTGGATACGGGTTCCTCTGTCAATGTGGTATCTTCCAAGCTAATGAAGAAACTTAAGTTGGCCCCTGACCTCAACTACACACAGTTGTATGGCACAGCTGGCATGGCCCAAACTTGAGCCATTGTTGCCTACTCTGCTCTACCCATGAGGTTTGGGAAACTCCTTATTGCTTCCCCTGATGTGGTCTTAGAGAACAAAAGCTATGACCTCTTGGTTGGTACTCAGTTCCTCCACAAATATAACAGAATTGTAAATTTACGAGATGTATACCTTTTGCTCTTGGGATATGAAGTTCCTTTGATTTTTGAGGAACCTCCGCGCCTTCCAGGAAAACGTCTTAAAACTTGGGTGCTTGAGTACCCTAGGGGTATCTTCTCACTCAAGTATAGGACTCACTCCTCCAACATTTGTACCCTTCTTTCTTCCTGCCCTGCAGAAGAAGGGGTACCCCTGCTAGCACCAGCCGCTATCACCATCCCCCAGGCTCTCAAGTGGTGATTGATTTCCAGATTTCCTATGAGCTACCTGAAAAGTCCTTCTTGGAGCTTTAATCACCTGAATCTTTAAGTTGTACCAAGCCTTGCCTGTGTCCTGGGATTTTAGACCAAACCCACAAAGAGCCCGTACAATTACTGCTTTCTAACCTGACAGCCCTGCCAATGCAAGTAACCAGAGGTCAGGTTGTGGGTCATGGTTGTGTACTTGAAGCAGAACAAGTATCTTCCCTCTAACCCTTTGGAACTTTCAGTGATTTCAACCTACCTGAAGATGATCCACAAGTTCTCTCCTTGTTCACTGCTGCTGATTTCTCCCAACTGTCTCCTGTTCAAAAAAAAGTCATGTTGGACCTGCTCAATCAGTTCAGTGACATCTTTGCCTCTGAACCTACAGACTATGGACTAGCTAAGGGAGTCATCCATCAAATTGATACTGGGAATGCACCCCCTTTTTTTTTGCTAAACCATACTGCTGTAGTAGGGTGGAAGATGCGCAAGTGTCTAAAGAACTCAAGCAACTTCTGGACGCTGGGTTACTGGCTCCTTCCCAAAGTTCTTGGGCTTCCCTGTTACTGATCCTCAAGAAGAAAGATGGGGGACACCACATTGTAATGGATTATTGCCGCCTGAACTCTCTCACTAAGAAAGATTCATACCCCTTGCCCAGAATCAACAATGCTCTCAGACGGCTGGGTGGCTCCAAGTTTTTCTCTGCCATGGATCTAGCTTTGGGGTACTGGCAGGTTGACTTATCACCTGAAGAACGAGAAAAGTTTGTGCTCATCACTTCAAAGGGCCTCTTTGAACCCACTTGTATGCCCCAGGGATTATGCAATGCCCCTGCCACATTTCAGCAAGCTATGGACTCCATCTTACAAGACCTAAAACTCTCTTGTGTCCTCATGTATCTTGATGATATTACTGTATTCAGCGCTACCTTTACTGACCATTTGGAGCATCTCAAGGCTGTCTTCATCAAGATCTGTGAGGCTGGCCTGAAACTCAAACCCTCCAAATGCTCCTTCTTCAAGGAACGTCTTGAGTTTCTAGGACATGAAGTCACTCAGACTGGAATCCACCCCATGAATAACAAGGTGGAAGCCATTGACAAGATGCTACCTCCAACAAATCTTTGAGAGGTACAAGTATTCCTTGGTATGATGGGCTACTACCAACAATTAATCCCTGACTTTGCTGAACTGAGTGAACCCCTTGTCCAATTGCTTTGCAACGTCCCCTTTGAGTGGACTGACAGCCAACAACAAGCATTCAAAGTGCTGAAGGTCAAGCTCAAGGAGGCTCCTGTCTTAGTCTATCCTGATTATAATAAAGAGTTTATCTTGTATACTGATGCTAGTGGAGTAGCTGTAGGTGCTATCCTTGCCCAAATCGACAATGAAGGAGTAGATTGACCTGTAGCCTACTCATCAAGGGTCCTTAATAAGCACAAAAAGAACTAAAGTGTCACCAAGAAGGAATGTTTGGCAGTACTGCATGCTGTAAAACAGTTTTGGAATTACATCTATGGGACCCACTTCATGGTAGTCACTAATCACTCCTCTCTCAAGTGGTTACAACAACTAAAGGAACCTGAAGGTTGGCTAGCATGTTGGGCTCTACGTCTGCAAGGGTATGATTTCACAGTGGTACACCGTCCTGGGGCCCAACATAAGAATGCTGATGGCCTGTCAAGGATGCCAATCCTGGCTATCCATCCTGCTGATGCTGATTGACTATACCAGCTAATAGGATATCCTGACTCTTGGACCACTGAGACCAAAGACATCCGCCTTGCTCTACAGACCCTATCCAAGGACACTATAATTTGTGATAGACAACTCTTAAAAAAGGTTAACAATGCCTACCTACCCTACATTTGCCCTAGTATGAGGATAGACATCATCCTCCAAGCTCACATTGACACTGGTCATGGAGGCATAGCCAAGACTCATGACTGGTTGTTCAAAAACTTCTACTGGGAAAAAATGCGCCTCTTGATCCCTGATGTCCTTGCCTCCTGCCATTCCTGTCAACTCCAACGTCCTTGTCCTTCCCAACACCAGTTCCAACTCATCCCTCCAAAGCATGCCTTCCATACAGTGAGTATTGATGCTGTTAGGCTCTTCCCCCGTTCTAGGTTGAGATTTTGGTTTATTTTGGTTGCTATAGACCACTTTAGAAAATGGGTTGAAGCCAGTGCAACAAAAGATATAACAGCTAGGACCACGGCTACTTTCTTGCTGCAAGATATCTTCTATTGACATGGCTGCCCTCAAGTCCTGATCTCTGAAATGGTACCAACGTTAATGCTTGCCTCATCACCTCTATTGTTGAAGCTATGGTGACTCACCAGTTGTTCTCTGCGCCATATAATCTCTCCACCAATGGAACTGTTGAACAAGCAAACTCAACTCTAGTATTCATCATGAGAAAACTCACACTATCTGACGCCACCAATTGGGACATGTTCCTCCCTGCTGCCCTCTTTGCTTACCGCCTTAGTAGACACCAGGTGACTGGTCAATCCCCTTTTGCCATGCTTTATGGACAAGAGGCCACTACCCCCTCAATCTTGGGACCTCCTTTGATTGAGTTTGATACGTCTGCAAATCCTGAGACCCACGTGAAAGACCTAACCAACTGTATCATTGACATCCAGGCAACCACCTACTCCACTGCTTATAAGTTTAAGGCTTTGGAGCTCTCTCCATCCAATGCTGCTAGAGCCCCCTCCCTGAATACCAAGTAGGCAATCTAGTTCTCTACTAACAGAATTGTACAGGTGGTAGAGCCCACAAGCTGGATTCCCTCTGGGCTGGGCCCTGTGAGGTTACCTTCAAGAAGGGCTTTGAGTACACTATAAAGCTACTATTGTCTGGTCCTCCCTTTGCCTGCGTCCACTCCAAATTCCTTTGCAAGTATCAACTCCCTATGTCCAATCTTGAGGGGGGAGATGTTGTAAATTGCACTATTAATGCTATTTTGATTTGCCCTTCAAATATTGTAGTTGCAAAGATTTGACTGGTTTTGCCTTTGATTTTGGAAATTCCTTGCCTTCTGCAAATAGGTCTGGTTCAATATCCACCCATTCCAGATTATTGTACCTGTCTGTGGTTGATCCTGGTATGATCTCATCCCAGCGTGACCCCCTCAGCCACTCTGTCTTCCTATTGAGTGATCAATGCCTCTTGTCAACTATTTAAAGTATAATCATTACTCCTAATAAAGACAAGTTTATCCACATTTGTGTTGGCTTTTATAATCTTCAAGCTTTTCCTGTCCTTTCTGCCAAAAGCACTTTTTATCTTGTTTTCCAGGAGATTAAGGTATGTACCCTTAATTTTGCCCTGAAGGCTAACCCAAGGCTAGCTTCAAACCTCAAATCTTTTGTAATAAAGATTTCCCGCCGTATTCTCCAGGATGTTGTCCCCTGGAGCCAAACACAACAGATGGGATCCACTCCATTGCAGAGTATAATAATATAACACATGAAAAATATATCAAGGGGTTTTTGGGGTTCAACCCCAGCCAATATAGGCAGAACTGGGTTAACTCATAAACCACCATTATTGTGGTTATGATGTTTGGGATAAGAACATAAAAGTGCATTAGTGACCAAGTTTTCAGCTTCTATGGAATACTTGGATATTTTGGGGTGGTGCCACTGCACCACTGGATTGATTGAAGTGTATACTTATTTTGGATTGGATTTAGGCGGACTGGTCTATTGATTTCAGGTCAGGAAGAATCATTCTTAATTCTTGGAGCACTTTGGCTTTAGTGCCACCAATTTGGCCAATGCATCAATGTTCACGTCAAACATCAATTTATTCCAAATATATTTCCAAATTCCAATCAAAAGATTGATGGCTGAATTGTCAAGTCAAAAATCCAGGGATTTCACATTCCCCCCACTTGACTTGACAATACAGAAAGAAGAAGATGGCAGACAATCACAGTGTTATCAGCAATACCAAAAGCAACTCTTCAGATGCCAGAGCGCTTGAAAAGGAGTACATGAAGACCTTGGACAATGTCCAGCTAAGAAGATACTTGGCACAGAAGTCTTCAACATGTCAAAAGATAATTACTCAATACTTTGATGAATTAGAGGAAACCATGTCTAAGCTATCTGATGCTCCTAATTTTAACGCCACATCGATTGGTACAGTAGAGTCCATAGATATTTACACCGCGGCAGGTTGGTCTTATTTAGAGGGTCTGTGTCTCAAACTAGTGGAACACATGAATGTGACTCTCAAACCAGAAAACTCCAGTTGGTCTTTCTTTGAGGTCTCTTATGATGTTTTGGCTTCTGGCGTTGATTTGCGGCACCAGCCTAATTTTGAGAAATTGGCCAAACCGGCGCAGTTTTTCCAACATATGGCAGGTATTATGCATGTGTTGTTCCTTCAAGTTTTGAAATTGCATTGAGAAAGCAATGTACCAACTCAGTTAAGAAAAGGCTCCACTTATTGCCATGGTTATAACTATGCTTGTCTCTCTGACTACACAGTTAGCTAGTTAGATGCCGCCATGATCTCAGCCAATTTTATGACTGACGTCCCGGAAAAACTTGTTGCATTTAGATTCTGCAAGTTAGTGATTATGAGCTGGAGCGTGGAAGTTTTCACAATTCCTGATTTTGAGTGTACCTTGCAGGTAAGCTCTCAGGATAATTGAGAACATTGGGTTAGTGTGACATTTGGCCATGTGAGCTTAAATCTTCACCTTGGTGATTATGGTATAGCGGTTGCTCAAATGGCATTAACGGGAGTTCATGCAATATTTCTTAAGGATAGTATTCCTTGCTTTACTCTTTCTGACATGAATTACTGTCTTGATGAGGCTTGCTATCAGCTTTTCATAGCAAAAGTAGAATTACCTCCAATGTATGACAACATAGAAGATTTTTTGGCAGATTGCTTGATTCTGGCTACGTGCTATACCCCTATCTCTGTATTAGGTTGTCTCTTGGATAATTGCTTTCAGATTGAACTTCCCATTATGCATTGGAGCTCCTTGGATCATTACAAGAAGCGTACATAGACTAGCTGTATCCTGATAATGGCAACAATTTGGAGGGAGCTTGACACCAGTTCAGCCATTGGTTCTTCTCAGCGTAGAGTGGATGCTTCTGCAAACATGGTTGAAGAAGACAAAGAGTACATTCCACGTCAGACACAACTTGTATCTTCAAGCAAGTACATGACCTGCAGTTCTAGTTGGCATTATGCCTGTTGTGGTAAAAGAATTTCTGTAGAGGTTCCCGCTAGATGTATCCCTCAAACTGTGACTAAGGATATCAGTGATTATGACTTGACAAGTGATGAAGAAGTTGACAAGAGTGAAAAGAGAAATGTGGCAGAAAAAAGGTAGTCCTTCAGATAATTTGGATCAGTAGCACAACTGTTGGGCAACATTCCTGATATTCCATGCTTATTCACAATAAACAGAATTTAAAGATATGTAAACTTATGATAGATATGAACTTTAATTAATTCAGGCAAAGTGGTCTCAGGTATTTAACATGTACTCTGTTGACTAGTGCCTTTGTGTCCGTATTCTTAATTGTGAAAGCCTGTGTGGATGTCTTCTCAATAATCTCAAAGGGGCCAGTCCACAACGCTGTTAACTTGTGAGTTCTTCCAAACCCATGAGTATCACAGTATGCTACAATGTTGCCAACCTTATACTCAATTGATGCTGGTCTGGCGGTATCTGCACTGTATTTACATGCAATTTTCTTTGCAAAAGTATTAGAATACGCCAGGGCCTGCAACTTCATGAGGATATCAGCTAATTGTGTCATATACATTGTGGGGTCCACCTTGCTGCTACCATCTACAAGGGAATACAGAATGGGCGGCAAGGTGGGCTGGCGGCCGTACAGAAAGCTAAAAAGGAGAATGCCCTGTAATTGAGTGTTTAGAGATGTTGTAGGCAAAAGAAGATGCTCCCAAGAAAGAAGATCATTGTGAGGTTTTATGGGTAGCCAGCTTTCAGATTATTTGCACCAAAGTGCTGTTAACTTGTTCCGCTAATCTATTAGTTTCTGGATGATAGGGCGTTAATAATACTCCTCTAATTTCCATGAGTTCATTAAGCCTTAGAATGCTGTGAGAAGTAAAGTTTGTCCCATTATTGGTTAGGATAAATTATGGACAGCCATGCTAGTGAATAATGTGCTCCAAAATGAATTTGGCAGCCAACAAGGCGCCAAAATCTCTGAGAGCTTTGGTTTTCACTCATCTGGTTAGATGATCAATTGCAACAATAACATATCAGGTATTAAGGCTGCTTGCTGGAAGAGGGCCCACTATATCAATTGAGACGGTGTGCCAAGCAAAGTTTGACTTCACCAAATTGTAGCAGAACTTCTTGTTGAGAGATTAGTTGAGTTGACATTCTATGCAAGCGCCAAGGATATTGTGTGTGTCAAACTGCATTGACTCCCAGAAGTATGATTCCTTGAGCTGCAACAGAGTCTTCATCAGGCCAGCGTGGCCTACTTCTCAATGTGCTTGAACAATAAGGTCTGTTTTTTTGGAGGGCTTTGGAAAGATAATATTTTTGCCATCCTTAATTTTGAACAATTTACTGTCTTCTGTGACACAGACTTGACTTAGAGTTTCAAGGTGTTTCTGTACTTTGGGCGGTTTGTCCTTAAATTCTCTGAGTTGCATCTTGTCAAACAGTTGATCAGCCATTGGAAGCACAGAATTAATAATTGGTAAGCGTGACAGTCCATCAGTGTTCTGGTGTGCCACACCGGCTCTATGATGTATCTCATAATCATAAGCTTGAAGTTTTAGGGCCCATCTGGCAAGGCGGCCCTTGGGCTCTTTGAGATTATGTAACCATTGTAAGTAAGAGTGATCTGTTATGACTCTAAAATGTGTGCCATGGAGATAAATACAAAATTGTTTGCATGCATGAATAACTGCAAGGAATTCCTTTTCTGTTACTGTGTAATTGCGTTCATGAACATACATGGTTCTGCTAGTATAGGCCACCAGGTGTTCATCACCATTTTCATCAAGTTGTGAGATAACAGCTCCTACTGCAGCAAGGGATTCATTGGTTTGAACAATAAACTCTTTACCAAAGTCTGGATAGTGCAGAACCAGTGCAGTTGTCAGTAATTGTTTAAGTTTTTCAAAAGCTATCTGGCACTCCTCCGCCCAGACAAACTTAGAATCAGCCTTAATTAAGTGAAAGAGCAGGCCAGCAGTCTTAGAGAAATTTGGAATGAATCACTGGTAGTATTCAACTATCCTGAGGAAAACTTGCACATCTTTCATGCTTTTGGGCGGTGACATTTTCACCATGGCATCTAACTTGGGCTTCTGAGGGTTTAGATCTTTGGCATCTATTATAAATCCAAGATACTCCAACTGCTCCTTAAAGAACTGGCATTTACGCGGCTTAATTTTCAGATTGACGTCAGCAAGGTATTTGAATACTGATTCCAAGTGCTCAAGGTGTTGACTAAATGTTTTTGAGAAGACATTAATATCATCAAGATAAACTAACACACATGATAACTTGAGATCACTAAGTATAGAATCCTTTGCCTGTTGAAAAGTAACTGGTGCGTTGCATAGTCCTTGTGGCATCCTGGTGGGTTGATATAATCCTTGTGAAGTTATAATAGTGCACTTTTCCTGATCTTCAGGAGGGAGGTCAATCTGCCAGTATCCACTGATGAGATCCATTGCGGAAAAGTACTTTACACCACCAAGCCAGTCTAATGTGTTGTCAATACAAGGTAGGGGATATGAATTCTTTTTGGTAATAAGGTTTAATCTCCTATAGCCAATGACCACTTTGTTGAAGCCATCTTTCTTCTTTATAATAAGAATTAGTGATGCCCAAGGACTGCAGCTGGGTACCAATATGCCTGTTTTCAAGAGCTTTGTTAATTTGTCTATAGCAACTTCATCTGCTGCCTTGGATCTTCTTATGGGTCTCATTTGTATGGGCAGCGTGTCTCCAGTATCAATGTGATGCTGAACATTTTTTGTGCAGCCTAAGTCAAAGTTGTCCTTGGCAAAGATAGACTTGTATTTCTTGAATAGCTTCAGTATAGCATCCTGTTCTGAAGTAGATAATCCCACAAGAGTCTCTTGAGGAATAACTGGGCATACTGGCATTTTGGTATCAAGTAGTCCCATGTCAGCTAGACTTCCAAAATTCTTGAATCTGGCAATTTCCTCAGAGGGCAAAAGATGGATGAATGCAATGACCTGTCCTTTTTTGACATGAATTGTATTAGAAGTGAGGTTTGCTGCTAATACTTAGATTTCCTTGTGATCAGGAATGACTATTACTGGGCATATTTATGGTTCTAGACATGATCTTTGGTATGGCTGTTCAATCTCACTATATAACCCTTCAGGAATTTCGAGTGTCAATTTGGTCCCAAGAAAATGCTGGTTATCTGGCTTTATCTCATAAGTCTTATATGCTCTTAAGGGAATTTCTTTGTTCTCTTCAATCTGGGTAGGCAGCATTGAAATCCTTTTTCCACTTTGGTAAAACCGCACTGGTATGATGCCATCCTGATACACAATATTTATGTAGTTGCACCTTTTAGTCTCAGGAATTATACCATCCAGTGTATAGTATATGGGTAACTTCTGACCTAGGATTTTCAAGATATTCTCCTGAAAGTCAATCTTGGCACCAAAGTTCTGCATAAACTGAGTGCCTATGAGATTGTCAAAATCTCTGTGAGGAAACACAATTGCGGGAGAGGAGACTGCAAGAGATCCAAATTGTAAGGGCAGCGCACTGTACATTCCTTGGGAAACAGTGGATGTGGGTCCCGCATTGCCATATTGTTTACAATAGTCTACATTAAGCGCTATTTTCAGTTGTTTAACCAAAGTGGTGGACACTATATTGACCAGAGCGCCACTGTCAATTATGGCTCAGACCTTGACTTTGTTGACCAAAATGTCACAATATGTGCAATCAGAATTGGTAGAATTTTTGTTTACTAAGTGGATTGAAGGATTATTTGACGCTTCAACAAACTGCATCAAAGAATCAATAACACCGGGGTAGTGACGTGTCATTTCTTTGAAAGACAGTGCAATAATGACATTTTCCAAACAGGGGGTATCTTCAGATCAAAGAGGTTCACCTGAATTCATCTCCATAATTTGCTGTGCGTATAACCGGGCTACTATGGCCTCTCCTTCTTCCTCCAAGGCCGTTTTTTGACTTCAGGTTAAGACAGCACAAACATCATTTTGTTGCAACTGAACCAATGAGAGTTCAGTACTTGGAATTGTGGAAGACAACAGTCAAATAGGAAAGGACAGAATAATAAGAATAAGGTATTGTTTATTGTAGGATATTGTGATTAATATACTAAATGGGGAAGCCACAAGGCCACAAGGGGGTGGCATAGTGGGGAGTTCCATGTAGGGTTTGGAGCCAAGGAATAACTTGTGCGGGGATCAGCAGATCAAATTGGCAATGCTCCTAATTAGGATGAAGTACCCGCCATTTGACATTACCATGAGGATTAATTCATAACATTAGATACGTCAAGGGGCAACTCATTGAGCGCCCCCTGTGTATCGTAAGATACGTTAGCAGGCAAGGCTGGAAACTCAGTTGCAACACCCTCCCTTGCTCCCTGCTTGTTGTCAGACACCAGGATTGGAGTCTGCGGAAGGTCTGGGAAGGTCCACATGAACAACCTTTGTGTGAGGATGGCACGGCAGGGACGCAAGCAATCATGGTGAAGTTTCTTGGTGTTTCCCTGGGCATCCTCAAGTTGGTAGGTGTGGTTGTCATAGACAGCAGCTACCTTGAAGGGCCCTAGGTGGTTGGGTTCTAATTTGGCAGAATTGGGATTGAGGGTGTAGACAGGGTCACCTATGGCATATCTAGCTTTGAGGTGTTTTATCCCTCCTGCAATCTGCTTGTGTTTGATCTCTTGGGCTTTGGCACGCCATTGGTCTAGGGAGGGAGTTGGCACTAAGGGGGGCTTGTTGGGAACCTTGGACTGTAGTTTCCCCTGTTTAACCCCTATCAGACCGTCAGGTGCTCCAAAGGCCAGGGTGTTAGGGCTGAACCCAGTGCTCTTGTTGATTCTTGCTTGCAGGATCAGTAGGGCAGTGGGAAGATGTTCAGTCCACGCAGTGTTAGGGTGCTATTGTGAGAGCTTGGCAATCAGTTAAACCAGGGAGCCATTTAGCTGTTCCACGCGTCCATTGGCTTGCAGATGGTAGGGGGTTGTGACTATATGTTGGAGCGCGTTCTTGACACAGTATGCCTTCACAACGTGTCCAACAAGTTTGGGCCTGCCATCTGTGATGAGACACTTGGGTTACCCAAAGCAAGCCATAATTTCCTTGCCAATAAAGCGGGTAACAGTGGTGGCGGTGTGGTTGGTTGTGGCCCAGGCCACTGGCCAACAAGTGAACTAGTTGATAGTGGTGATAATATACTTCTTACCTAGTCTGTCTTTGGGAAGAGGTCCCACAATGTCAAGGGCCAACTGTTCAAAGGGTTTTATTGCTTTGATGGGCAGGGCAGACTTGTAAGGTGCAGGTTTAGATATATTCTTTTCACACAACACACACGTCTTGAGGAGGTCCAAGATGTCTTGGCGCATGCACAGCCACCAGACCTTATGTTTCATAATCTCAAAGAGGTTGCGCCCTCTGATGTGACCCAAGGTTTGGTGGTAGTGTAAGATAGTGTCCCCTTGTTGTGTGGTGGGAATGTATGGCGTCTTTTCACCTGTCTCTGCCCAGCGGCAGACGTTACCAGCATTAGTGGTGAACTGACTCTTGTTGTTCTTCAGTTTGGAGATGGTGAACAAGTTAAGGCCCTTTTAGCAGGTTGCCTCAGGGCGCAGGTAGAGCATGGGCCAGTCTGGGTCCAAACTGTTGTCCCCAGTGATGGACGCTACATAGAGTTGTGAAAGAGCGTTGGCTGTGACAAGTTCCTTTCCAGGCTTATATTTGATGCGTAACTGATAGGGGGATAGACACTCAATCTATCCTGCTTGGCGGCGTGTCAAATGGGACTTCATGTTGAAGTACTGGAGTGACTTGTGGTCCGTCAGAACGCGGGGTGGGAAGGTCGCACCTTCCAAGTAACAACGTCACTTCTCAACACAGTGTACAATGCCTGCCAGCTCCTTGTTGTGGATGGGATAATATTGTTCCAAGTCAGTGAGCTTCCTGGACTCATATGCTACGGGGAGGAAGACACCATTGTCAGTTTCTACCCTTAGCATGCCCCCCATGGCCCTGTCAGAGGCGTCAGTCTCAAGTTTGTACTGTCAGTTTTGGTTGGGAAACTGCAGTACTGGTGCTGTTGTGAGCCTTTGTTTCAACGTCTCAAAGGCTTGATCTCTGGTGGGGGTCCAATGGAAGCGCTGTTTGGTATTGAGGAGCTCAGTGAGAGGTGCAATTAGTTCCCCGCAATTGGGGATGAACTTGTGTACATAGGCAACCATGCCCAAGAATGTCTGCACCTGGCCCACATCAGTGGGGGGCGGCATGCTAGTGATTGCCTTGATTTTGGCAGGGTCAGGCCTTATTCCTTGGGCAAAGATGGTGTGCCCAAGGAATAACAACTCCAACTTGAGAAACTCACATTTGGAGGGTTTAGCTTTTAGCTGGTTTTCCCAAAGGGTGTTGAGGACAGCACGGAAGTGTTAGAGGTGCGTGGTTTGATCTTGACTGAAGACAATAATGTTGTCAAGGTACACCACCACATACTTTCTAATCAATTCCTCAAAGGCTTTGTTCATCAACATGGCAAAGGTGGAGGGAGTGTTGGTCATTCTGAAGTTCATGACACAATACTCAAACAACCCGTAGCGTGTGCGGAAGGCAGTTTTTGCCTCATCCCCTGGTGCAATGCAGACCTGGTTGTACCCTGCAGTGAGATCAATCTTGCTAAAGACCTTTGCGCCTGCAAGTGTATCAAACAGGTTGTCAATCAGCAGCAGGGGGTATTTATTTTTAACTGTCACCTCATTTAGGGCGCGGTAGTCTGTGACCAGGCAAAGGGACCCGTCTTTCTTGGCTACAAAGAAGACTGCCACCCCGTATGGAGAGAGCAAGGGGCAAATGAAGCCCTTATCAAGCGCTTCCACAAGGTGCTGGCGGAGGGTTTCATCTTCCTTTGGTGTGTGACAGTTTAATGGTTGTGCTTTAGGTAACAATCCTTGAAGTTGTACAGTGTGCTGGATCTCCCAGGGTGGAGGTAGTTGTTTGAGTGTTTCACTGAATACGTCCTTGTGCTCCTCAAGGAGTGCAGCTAGCGCTGGTGGTGGTGATGTTGACAAGGGAGGGACTGCAGATGGTTCTGCATGGATAACTTTGACTGAACATTGATTAAAGTCTAGTCTCCCCCCTTGAAATCATATGAGCATGTTTCCGTCATTCTGAAAAACACAGTGTCATGTAGTAGTTTGTTCATTTCCATGGGGTAGATCATGAACCCTACCCTGTTTCTATTGAGGGTGATGACAGATGTATCCCAGTCAATGTAGGGGCAGTTATGTTAGAGCAGTTGAGGCCAGCAATTACGTTGTGGCTGAGGTCTGCCATGATCAGCCTAGAGAGCTTAACCTGGATGTTTCCCATCCTTACAGAGAAGGGCACCGTCTCATGGGTGATGGAAATTCTGCAGGAATCAGCTACACGTACTGCTTTGAATCTGCTGGGTACTTGATCTAATTTCTGGGAGTCAGCAAACGCTTGATCTACCATGGTGTGATTGGCTCTGGTATCTACCAGTAGCTTGTGGGTGTTCCCACAGAAACAGAAGTGATAGGACAAGCAAGTTACTTTATTTGAGGAGTGGACAGCTTGCAACACGGGGTCATCACTATGGACCTGAAAGACGTCCAGAGTTTCAACCCCGTGAAGATTGTAGTTGCGGGAGTTCTTTGCAGGCAAGGGCTGAGAGGACGGGTTGGTTGAGGTTGTAAAGCCTCTTGTTTCTACAGCCCCCAGGCTTTTCCATGGTCCTCAATTAGTGCTAGCTGGAGCTCCCCCTTGCAGGGGCGTTTAGTTGCACTTTCTTGTTGGCAAGGTTGACAACGGCCCACCTGACCTTGGCCATTGTTAGATGCAGAACGTGGTTGGGG
This sequence comes from Entomophthora muscae, assembly GCA_014839935.2. Classification (NCBI taxonomy): domain Eukaryota; kingdom Fungi; phylum Entomophthoromycota; class Entomophthoromycetes; order Entomophthorales; family Entomophthoraceae; genus Entomophthora; species Entomophthora muscae. Next base: position 58,054 of record QTSX02005033.1, read on the forward strand.
CAGAGCATTGTTGGTGCAACGGAAACCCATTAAAGCCTGGTTATTGGCCTCTACAGTGGCTTTATAGCAGTTGTCAATAGAGGTGCAGCGGCCTATGGGAACCCACTTGCAAATATGGGGTTTTAACCCATTGACAATGAGAGTGAGCAACATGGTGTTCCCATTGGTCACTGCTTTGAGGGCGGCAGCAAGGGCTTGTTGCCACGCAGTGAGATACTTGAGGACAGAACCAGTATACTTGATGGCTAAGAGGGGAGTCCCCAAGACAATGGGAGAGAAAGTTTTACTATATTGGGACTTGGCAGCGTCTCGAAATCTTGCCCAGGTGACGTCTAACTCCTGGCTGGCCCAGCTGGTGAACCACACAGCGGCGGGCCCTGTAAGGCGGCCAGATGCAGTGGCAACCCACATGGACTCAGGGACTTGACAGATACAAAGGCGCATTTTGGTGGACTGGAGCCAACTGACAATGTCAGCTCCTTTGACTTCACCAGTGAAGGACTCTAGTTGGAGGTTGAGCATACATTGCTACAGATCCGACTGTAGCAGGGTGACACTAGCATCACGCTGCCCGAGGCAGAGCCAATTGTATACACTGATAAGAACTAGCTGATATTGATAGATGACATAAACTTCAGGAATGTCCCCCTTGGGGATTGGAAGGAATGTCTCTTGTTGTGGAGTAGCCATGCGTCCCGTACTCTGTCCTTTCTTGGGGGGAATTTTGTTTTTAAGATAGGTTGTAAACCTACCTGTGCTACCACTGTTGCAACTGAACCAATGAGAGTTCAGTACCTGGAATTGGGGAAAACAACAGTCCAATAGGAAAGGACAAAATAATAAGAATAGGGTATCGTTTATTGTAGGATATTGTGATTAATATACTAAATGGGGAAGCCACAAGGCCACAAGGGGGTGGCATAGTGGGGAGTTCCATGTAGGGTTTGGAGCCAAGGAATAACTTGTGCAGGGACAGGCAGGTCAAATTGGCAACACTCCTAATTAGGATGAAGTACCCGCCATTTGACATTGCCATCAGATTAATTAATAATGTTAGATACGTCAAGGGGTAAATCAAGCGCCCCCTGTGTATTGTAAGATACGTTAGCAGGCGAGGCTGGAAACTTGGTAGCAATAATTTGAAATAACTTGGTGAAGGGGATCAATGGGCTCATTCTTGACAAATAACTCAGTAGTGATCACATTGGTTTTGTCAAGGCATGGCGGACTAGGATTGGCTGGCGCAGCGGTTGCAACGTTGTTGCAAAGCACTGGCAGAGAGACTAGAATAACTGGTTTATCAAGAGGGATGGTGATTTCAAGATCAGTAGAATATCCCTCTTCTACTGAGCTTGGTTTTTACATGTTCTTTGGCAGGGATGTAGACCACATGCACCTTTCATCCATTGGGGCATTTTGTGGCATAGTGTCCCTTATTCTGACAGCGGTAGCAAGTGATATCTGTGAGAGGAATTCATCTCATTTGAGTTTGGTGTACTTTGGTACTACTGTTTGCTGGTGTGATAGTGTTGACAGGACAATTTTATTTTGGGGTTTTCCTTATTGGGCACATTGTGGGTGGCTTCCAAACAAAAGAGATAGTCCAACATTTGCACCATGGTAAACTCTTGACCCAAAAGGAGGTTCATTGCCTGATAAAGTTCCTGATAAGTTTTTACAGTGTTCTTCATTGCCAACTTTGCGTTGTGTTCCACCATTGCACTGGCTCCTGGGAGGACTTGGGCTTTGTGATAAAATTGGTCAGCAAACTTGGAAAGCGTCTTGTTGGTCTTGAACTCAATATCATAGAAGAGATCCTTGTGTTCTATCATACAAACAGTACTTCCAAATTATCTCAGAATGGCACTTCTGGCATCCTGGTATGTAATGTTGCCAGCAGGAAGACTTGGCATGATTACATCTCTACTCATAGGATCAAGTAGATTAATAATTAGGTATGTCTTTTTGGTGTCTGGCGCTCCTACTGTTGCCATCTTGTATAGTCTCAAAAAGGTGTGTACATTTCTTTGGCAATCAAACTTTGGAAGTACACCAACCTTGAATCTCTTGCCTGTGTTTTGTAGAGGCAGAGTTTGCAAGGAAGTTTAGGAAGGCAAACTGCTACACTATGTATTTCAAGGAGGAGCCTGTCTGCTAGTACTTGGATTAGACAGCATTACCATCATGATGTTTGGGATGGAACACTGCTCTGCTATGGGTGTACTGGCGGAAGTAGATTTGTAACTCAGTTCACTTTGAAATATCTTGAGAGGCTTATAGCTTATATAGCTTGTTTTATCCTCCAGATTTTTGAATGTGTTCCATGATAGAGCTTTCCCATCTGGCTCTACTGGCCTTATATTGGTGAAACTTCCAAATTTCCTCTTGGGCTATTTCAAGAGAAGACTGGTAATCATTGATCTGTTGTTGCTGTAGGTCCACTTGATTCTGTAGCTCAGCAATTTGACCAAACAATTCATTATTAGAATTCATGATGTCATCCATGTAAATTCACTGCCCCCTTTAGCTTTGGACAGGACCGCTTTTGCTTGTTGCACAAAAAAGACCGCCCAAAGTCCAGCCAAATCACTTAATTCACTCCACAATTTAGCTCACACTTTGGATGAAAGATTTGTGTTAGCATACCCCACAGAACCCCCAGCTTTGGTTGCTCCAGCTTGGGAAGAAACACTGGTTAATTTGGACTATTTATTAGCTTAGTATTGCCCCCTCTTAAAAGCAATCAGGAGTAGCCAATCAACTGGGGCCACATCTGTGACCAGAGAGTTAAATGTACCTGAGCTAGTTGAGGTGATCCCCAGCCAATCAGGTGAATCCACAGAAATTACCTTGAAACTTTCCAGCACCCCTGACTTTGGCCAGCAAATTTTATCACCCAGCCAACCAAATGCAAGCTAATTTATTCATGTGACCATTTACCAACAACCCACTCCCTTTTAACAATGCCAGGGGATTTTGGGTCCCCTGCTTGCCAGTTTTTCAATTTATTAAATTTTGGGCTTTGTTGCACTTAATTTTAAAAATTTATAGTGGTTTGGACCTCATTCTGAGTTCCTATTGCCTAAAGTTTCTAAAGTGTTAGTTATATTACTAAACCTTACCTTTTGCCAACCTGTTTCAAACTCAGTCTACCTTCTGGGACACCTGAGACAAGCTTTAACGTATAACTGTCTTGAAATTTGCTTTTGCTTTTGAAGCTTAAGTTTGATATTCAAAATTTTAGTTAATTTCATTAGAAATTCTTACTTTATCTTGAATTTTCACTTTAAACACTTTGCTTTGAACCCGCCTTTGTTTTGCTTGCTGGGAAAAGACACCTGAGATTGCTGTCAAGCTGCCCAGACCTCCTATTATATTTTCTGCCTGTATCCTTGTTGTGGCCCCCTCAGTTTAAAAAATTATAATTGTTTTACCCATAAAAAAGACTACCCACCTTGCCCAAATTTTGTGGTGATTTGTTTAATGATACTCCCAGCGTTAAAGTTTGTGGTTTTTTCTTTGGGCCCCTTTTTGCTCCTCCTATGGTCAACTTTTGCCTGACCTGTGGTCAAAGATCTCCTCTTTGGTGCTGCTCATGAGTGAAGCACTCTCCAGCCTTTTGAGCCTTCCTGGAAGTCTTCTTTATTCTGGGGAGGCTGTGATGAAAAGCTTGACCTGCAATGACCTGGACTTGGATGACATTGATTATGCTTCCCTTGGCCTTGTGGCTGAGGAGGTGCCAATGTCTTCCCTCCCCAACCCAGAGGAGAGCAACTTGGTGCCCTTGCGCGCTCCTGCTATGCTCTCTCCTGCCCCCACCTGTACCCCCTGGTTACTCACTGGTCTGGCATTGATGGCACTGAATGCATATTTCTCTCAGCAGTCTCCCGTGTCCTCCTTTTGGACTCCCCTTGTTGGCTGTTCCAGTACTCCACTAGGCGGCATCCTGGTGGTTTGTTTTGCCGGGATGGGAGAAAAACTTAGTTAGTTAAGCCCCTCTCTCTCACAATCCACATTGGTCTGAAGGGCAGTAATGTGGATTTGTTGACCGTCAAACATGTCCAAAGTGGTGATGTGGCTGACAGCGGTCTGTAGCAATTTGACCTTGTCCTGTATTTCTCTTATTTGATGAGAAGTAGGACTGGTTGCAGGAGTGGAAGAGTGGCCGTGGATTCCTTGATCTGACAACAGCGACAGTTTACCACTTCAATCCATTCAGTGGTCAGGCCGTGATCTCAAAGGTGTGCTTCAATAATTCCAGGAAGGTTTTTGTCTAATTCACGAGCCAGGGTCTCCAATCTGGTTTGAGCCTAACCCAAATGGTGTTGGTTAGCCATGATGGCCTTGCAGGCTTCAGTAAACAAGATCTCTAATTGGCGGAGCAGTTTGGCATAATTATTTGACGCATTTTCTGCATGCATGGCAAGGTCTTGCAATACAATCTGCTGACAAGAGATAACCATTTGTGAAATGCAGGTTGTGGGCAAAAGAATTTTTGCAATGTATTCCTTGATGTATGTGAGGTCTAGATTCTGACTCATGAAAGTTGCTGTAGTGATAGTGCAAAGGTGTTCATATACCAGGAAGAGGTCATCCTGATTAAGTGCTCAATAAAACAGAGAGCAGGCAGAGTCTACGTTACCAGTTGGGCTGGCTTGGTAGCCATATAGGAGAGATTGAGAAACCTGTGTCACTCTGTTGCAGGGTAGAGTTAATGGAGCTTGGTATAATACCATATTGTGATTGCTAATGGTAATACCCTCAACGGAAGGAGTCATAGATTCTACCGGGGAGGCCACATCAAGAAGGAACTGGAGGTACAGCAAATGGGCTTGGGAGCTGGTGTGGTATCCATGGGTTCTCGGGACATTTTGCTTGTTTTGAAGAAGGGGTACATGTATTGATTTGTACCCCCTGTAGTGAGCACCAAATCTCAACTTTGGGAAGAAGAGAGTTGATAGATTCACCGTGAGGGAAGAGAGTATTGGTTCCTTGTATAAAGACTAAGGATGTCAATACACAGTTACTAACTTCAAAAATACATTTTACTTATCTAGGCAGACCAAAACACAGTCTTACTATCTTTAAACACAGATAAACCTTAATAAAGAGTAAAGTTGAAGAGAGCAAGAGTTGAATTATTTATTATTGTTATAAAAATATCCCTTTATAGGATTGTTATCTCATGGGCAGTTGACCCAAGAATCCTAGGGCCAGACCAGCCTATGTATTAGTGCTTTACTGGATAGTGTTACCCAAGAGACATCTCGCCCATTGCTCCATCACAGAGTCATTGTTATTGCATCATTTCTGCTCCTGATCTCATCCTAAGGCAAGTGTGATGCCAGCTGCAATGTTAAGCTGCTATTGCAACTTTCTTCCTTAAAACCAATCCATCTATACCATTTCCTATGAGTGGGATCCACTTCATTGCAGAGTATAATGATATAACACATGAAAAATATATCAAGGGGTTTTTTGGGGTTCAACCCCAGCCAATATAGGAAGAACTGGGTTAACCCATAAACCAACCATTATTGTGGTTATGATGTTTGGGATAAGCACATAAAAGTGCATTAGTGACCAAGTTTTCAGCTCCTATGGAGTAATTGGATATTTTGGGGTAGTGCCGCCACACCACTGAATTGATTGAAGTGGATACTTATTTTGGATTGGATTTAGGCGGACTGGTCTATTGATTTTGGTCCAGGAAGAATCATTCTTAATTCTTGGATCACTTTGGCTTTAGTGCCACCAATTTGGCCAATGCATAAATGTTCACACCAAACATCAATTTATTCCAAATATCTTTCCAAATTCCAATCAAAAGATTGATGGCTGAATTGTTACGTCAAAAAGCCAGGGATTTCACAAAAATATTGATACATAGTGCATTTTAAAGCCTTTATATTTACCTATTGGTAATAATTCTATAAAACTTTTAGTTGGATTTTGTGAGTTATTAGTAATTCAATGGGTTAATAAATTAAGTTTATTACCATTAATTGGCTGATTTTCTTTGCTGTGGTGATTGTGCATTTTCTGATATTTATGTGCAGGTATCCCATTGGTTGGTTTCACATCCAATTGCACAGGCAATAGGAAATCAAACTGCCACCCTGAGACCAAATGTGGTCAGGGTGGCGACCATGTTTCCTATTGCCTGTGCAATTGGATGTGAAACCAACCAATGTGATACCTGCACATAAATATCAGAAAATGCACAATCACCACAGCAAAGAAAATAAGCCAATTAATGGTAATAAACATTAATTTATTAAACCATTGAATTACTAATAACTCACAAAATCTGACTTAAATTTTAAGAATTATTACCAATAGGTAAATATAAAGGCTGTAAAATGCACTATGTATCAATATTTGTACTAAGCGCTAATGGCTCTTAAATATAAACATAGTCCATTTATATATATTAAAATGAACAAAGCCACATTTACAATAAATTTAATTGAACAAAATGCATTGAGTTATGCACATAATATCAAGAGTTGACGTCTAATTTCAATATTCTTATGCAATATTTACATTTGTGGTTCTTAATTAATTATTGATCTTGAAAAATATTTATACAGATAATTTTATGTTATTCATAAAATATACAACATTTTATTGATTATGAAGAATCTCAATAAATGTAAAAAGAATATGTTATTAATTATAAATCAAAAGAAATAATATCAAATTTAATAAGTTGTCACAAAGAAAAGTTTTATTTTCCTGATCAAGGGACAAGTGGGGGAGGGAATGAGTGGAATGTACCTTGCCATCATCTGCGCCTGTGTAAGGGACAGCATCAGAGGTTATGGGAAGGGAATGGGTGGTGGTTTGGGAGTCAGGGTTTGAAGGCAGGTGGCTTGATCTTGATGAGGGTTGGGGAGACAGGGTTTGTTGACTGGGAAGAGGCAGCAAGAGCTGATTAATTCAATTGCTTGAATTCTTCTTCTGTCATGTGAGTGGGCTCAATAAACCAAATGAATGGGCATGGGGGGAGACAGGAGTCCTTTCCGGACTTATGACTATCACTTACATAGAATATGACAAGATCTGATACGTCCTGGACAAATATGGAAGGGAAAAGCTTGTATCCCTTCTCAATTTGGGAGCACAGTTCATTGTAGATGGCAGGCTTTAAGCGCCTGAGAGCTGAACCAAAATTGTAAAGACATACATCTGCAAGACGCATGTCAGCGTGGTTGATGGGATAGGACCAGCAAGTATGCCCCACAGCCATAATTTCCTTGGTTGCCCATTCCTGCTGCTCTATCTCTGCACTCAGTACAACTGTGTACATGGCTTGTTGGGTAGCCGTTCCTCCAGCATGATCTTGAGCTCTGTCTGGTAGGCATACCCATCTGAGGTGTTTGATATTGCCGCATAATTATTGACACCCAATGGGGAAACTGTCAACAAAATCCTGGCAAAAGGATACAGGATTGGGCCACGCTTGTAGACGTCAGATTGGATGCGCTTTCCCCCAAAGTCTTGGATGCTTGCCAAAATCTTGGCATACAACAAGAAATGATGACATTGCAGGCCCTCATTGTCCTTCCTTTGATAAAGTTGATGACAGTAGAATTTTAGGGTTCAGTGTTCACCAAACTGGGCCCATTGAGAACTTGATTGGACAAGATTCTGATAGCAACCAAAACTCTGTGCATCCACAAATTCACCGTTCTCTTATTGGTGAAAATGTCCTGGGGTCCCAGTTGGAGACAGACCTGGACCAGAGGCATCCGCAAGTCATGTGTACATGATGGTCATCATAAGAGGATGTGCCTTTTCACCATCATTTGGTGTACAGACACCAGTTGGGGTCTTCTTGGGAGGGGGCCACAGTTGGAATGGGCTTGCAGGGTTGCAGCCACAGTGGACTTTACAAAACCCATCAAAACTGCAATTTTCCTGAGGGACATAAGTATCCCTTGCTGTTCAACCATTCCAAGAACATTTTCTGGGGTAATTAGCTTTCTTCTGCGTCTTGCAGGCTGATTGGCTAGAGGTGGGATGTGTCTGTATTGGGAAATGGGTATTGCTATCTGATTGACTGTTTCTGTATTATGGCTTCCATGGGTGGCCCCTTGGCTCAATTGACTGGTTCCGGATGCCATTGTTGATATGTTATTTGGGTGTGCAGCTGCCTGTTTGTGATGGCCAAACAGGGCCATGCTTGAGGACACAGGAGAAAGAACACACTCCTGGGTAGTGCTTGGGGAGGGGCCTGCGGGTTGGGTGTGACCATAGACAGAGGCTTCACTGTTGGAGGACCCAGTGTAGCCATGCATGATTTCATCAAGGCCAGGGAACAGCTTGTTTATTTGGTTGTTATTAAAAGAAGGCATAATAAATTTTATATTAAAAACTAAACTCAAAAAGAGAAGTGTATATTTTAATCAATTTTATTGTTAAGTATGTTAAGCCGGTGAATATTACAATCTAAATTTTAGTTGTCCTGAAATGGAATAGGGTGATTTTTGAGAATACCTATGATTCCTAAAAGAATCAGCACAACTCCACTCTAGATCCTTTGGCATCCTTTTTGAGACACCCATAAATTATATTTATTTTGAATTCACCTCATTTTTGATTTGAAATTTGGTTCTTGGATTTGACAATCCCACAATTTCAGATTTTTTAAGTTTTACATGATGTCTATGATTCGTTTGAAATACAGGAAATCTCATATCATACATTATAATCCCACATTTCTGATTCATGTATCCCACATTTGTTTGTTGTATTTTGTCTTTTGTTAGTTGAGTTATCTGCTCAAGAGATTCAAAATTTGCCAATTTACATAAACCAAAAAAGTCAAATTAAATGGTTGATTTTATTAAATATTTTATTTTTCACTCAGCTGAGTTGCCCACAAAAGCGATTCAAAATTTGGACCAAGGATTTGACAATCCCACATTTTTACGTTCAGGTTCTGAATTTACAGTACTCTATTGTTTAATTTATTAATAATTAAATCAAGATGTGTAAGCCAACTATCTCTTACTTAAACTGATATTTATTTGCATACTTTGAATTTTATCTCTTTAATTCGACCAAGCTCATGTTTCTTCGGTCAATTTAATCCTCAGCAAAGAGTTTTGCATCCAATCATAAAAAACATTAAAAATCTAGTACTCCCTTTCTAATTTTAATTTTAATCCACTTATTTTGAAGTTGGATGATCTATAAATAAGCCTCTTTGATATGGCGGCATGGGGTGAACCACTGAGCTAAAAACAAAGCAGTTAAATATAACTTTACTAAAGTCCGTTTGGCTTATATTCTTTTTTCAACATAATTTAGGCCGCACTCCACCAAAATCAACAAGGTGCTTTCAACGATGAGTGAAGGGATTGCATGGACTGGTGAACCAAATCAAGCTTTTGGCTTGGGGATTAACTTTATTTTTAAATTATCAAGCAATCAATTCTTAAACTCATATCGGCTTGAGTGCACTCAGACAGACTCTCTTATAAATACTAATGTGTCTGTAAAATCAAAACCATCCGATTCGTCCTTCAAGCCGCTTGCCTTTTATATTTTGTGGCGTACACGGTGGAATGCGGCATAAATTACGAGGCCATAAACGATAACAACAAATGTATTTTTCTTTTGTGTATGACTCATAATTGCTATGATGTTCTTAGTCCTAGTAAAAATAGAATGGAAAAGTGCAATGGTCTAGAATTGTGTGGCTTGATGTTAAGAAGGAAGAGTTAAAGTTATATTTCAAAAAGATATCATTGTTTGCTGACTGCTTCCTTCGTCGCTGTTAAGCCAGCCAAAAGGGCGTCTTGATGAGGAATGGCGAAGTTTAGTTTAAAATTTATTCGAAAGGGACGGGGGAATTTGCAGGGGCTTTGGTTGCAGTGCTCGAATTAGAACACCAAGGAATAGAAGAAAAATAAAGTGAGGATTATATGGAATGTTTATATTTCTAATAGATTATGAGAAATGTGGCGCTTGAGCTTTAACAATTCATTTATAATCAATCAATTGGTAGTCTTTGTATAAATAGAGGATATGTAATGTGAAGTCTGAAAATGAAAGTTAATTGGGGACTAAGAATCTTGTTGGTGGAAGGATTGCGTTATACTGTAAACACTCTTTATTAGAAACAGCAAACGTTGGACAAGTTTCGCTTCTCTAGTTTTAGCCCCCGCCCCGAAGTCCCTAGAAAATTAGGCATTGATCCAAAAGTCACTTCCCCTGGCGCCAAGTTTGAGTTTTCTTTAGAGAGCAGTGAGCACTCGTCCAGCGTATCTCAATTAGTCACCGCCCTGCAGATCGCGGGAGGCTTTATTGAAAACGCACTAAATTTGGCTAACAAAATTGTTGTCAAAGTATGCTACAGCAGCAATTGTCCCAATTTAAAAAGTTATGGAAACGATGATAGCATCATAGGTGATATATATAGCTTTTTAAAGCTAATCCTCTAGCAAAAAGCTTACCAAAAACAAAATCGAAGTTTGTAGTTGCCCGAGAACTCATCATATACCCATATGCCTTGTTAAACCAGAACGGTACAAGGGACAACGACTTTGATATGACTATAAGCATTCAGCCAAAAGACATTATTGGAATGTCAGTTGATTATGGGGGTGACAAGCTTGATGATAAAATTGATGTTTTAGAAGTAATAGTCCACGAGCTTCTCCATGGAATGGGCATAAGCTCTTACGTCAACGGTGTAATTACAGGGATTGTTTCATACACTGGCCCTCACTTCAAGATCGAAAACTATGACAGCTTTAGCTCCATTTACTTCGAAAAGGGGATTTTCGATCAATATCTGTACTCCGGCGGAAAATCTATGCACAGCATCGTACAATCAATGTCTAAAAATGTACCACCTAGAGAGGCATATGATTACATTATGGAAATCCCTAATATGCCGGAACTCAATCAGATCGAAGAATTCTGTACAGGAAAGAGCCCTGTTTAATTCCTGACCACATCCAAAAAAGTTGTTTACATCCACGCAAACAAAAACGAAAGCTCCCTGGACCATTTGAACAGCATAGCTTATCGCACTTCTTTTGATCATGTCATGACTCCTAAATCCGTTCCCTACGCATATATGATTCTAAATAATCCATTTGCCCAGGACTGGTTAACAGCTCCTCTTGGAAACAACACCATCGACATTTTGGAAACCCTTGGCTACCAGAAGAATCCCTCCCCCCAACGTAACATATCACAGATCGCCCTTTACGAAGAGATGCGCAAGTACAACTATAAGCCAGGGGACAAAGAGTTCAAATACACACCAAACTTTAATTAAACATTGGTTTGATGAGAAATCCATCGCTATTTTATGAAACACGTCATTCAACCTACTTTTTTTAGTCTTCTTGAAATTATTCTACCAAAGCACAGCCAAACAGACAGGTGGCCTAAGAATTCTTTTTTAATATCCAACTACTGCTTTGCAACAAACCAAAGGTGGCTTTTTCCTAGTCTAGTGATATAAACTTTTCATATTTGTTTTCAAACTTTGCAGAATTTTCAAAAATCATACCATTTTTTCAATCTGCAATAAATGTTCAAATTTGATGCAATAATCTTGTATTATTTCATAGCAACTGTCAATTATATACTTCTGGAAGGTATAATAAACAAAAATAAAGGAGAGAATTATAATTTATTGATATAAGTTTAGTGTATTTATAGTATCATGGGAAGCCATATGCTGTCCATTTATGCTGTGGCAGCCAAAAAGCTTGATAAGGTAATTCTTCATTTAGGATTCAAAGTGTTTGATCCCATATAAGGTGGATGTCTGATAAGAGTGCCACCAAATATTCATTAATTAGGGGATTTACCAGGAAAACAATTTCCTGGGAGGTAGTAAATGTAGATTTTTTAGCACAAAAAATAAGGAATAAACTGAACTCATCAAAAATTACGGAAAAAGTAAAAAAAACATATAACACTTTAGCCTAATCTTGGTTAAGACTATCCTTGATAAATCAAGGCCAGTGCAGATAATTTGATAACAATGCTATTTTTCAGCAGAGCTCAATAAGGAAATAGGTCTATTTGGCTATTAAATGACTTATTCAAGAATAAAAACCATACAGTTTGTGATCTGGCTTCTAGGGAAATATTGTCTTCTTAGCCAAGGCACTATTCTTGAAACAAACAATATGGCTCCTTATTTCCAATGTATCATCCATAGTATCTCAGCTGGTAAAATTGGCTTTATATCTCCTTATTTTGGATTTTTGGCAGAGCAAGCTGTGTCACAAATCTTTTGGGCAAGCCCTAAACTCTGTGGGGATTAACTCAGTCATTTACTACCCCCTGTTGAAAGAGAGATAAATTTCATTGTTATTTTGGCCATTATCAAGCCCAAATTTCTCCTAAACAAAAAACCCTGGGGGTTTCCCTCACTAAACCAGTGATATTAGGCTGATTGAACACAAATGATCAGTATATTCATTTCCATCAGATCTTGGATATTAAATGTTGTATTATTGCTAGTTTTATAGTTTTAAACAAAATTATTATACTGTGTATTATTGCTAGATTTATATCATTAAATTTTACAACCATACACTTTACATTTTCTAGTTATCTACCATTAAATTAAAGATTCACAAAGTATAATCATAAGTCAAACAAGCCTATTATGACTCTATCACCCTATAAACATGAGTTGTTATTTTAGTCCCACCATCATCCCAATAGAGGCACAGATAAGTAGATTGTAACTAAACAGCACCTGATCTATTTCAAAATGCTAATTTGTATTGGGATTTTAAATCTTGTAATATACAATTTTTATCAAATAAGCTGTCTATTGTACACTTTATAATCACCAGATAAATTAACTTAAACCAGCCAAAGACATACCATCAAATTAAAGGACTCTAATTGGGGCACATTATGGAAAAAGATTACCAGCATTATATCTTCTTTATCCAGGAAGGTGAGATTGGAATACTTGTAAGAACTCTCAAAAAAACAGCATAACTCTCTAGCACTATATGCAGCATTTAAAAGATTAGCCAACCAATGTTTTTCAGTAGATCAGCTTAAAAATAGTAAGCTTCATTTTGGACACTATGTACATATTGGAAAGATCCTTCATGGTGAAATAATCATATCAAACCCATCAGATTATAAAAACCCAGCAAGAAAAGCTTTCATTACACAGGTAGCTACCAGGAGCTGCTTAAAATATCAAAGTATAGACTGTTGCAGTTTATAAAGAAACAGATACCTTAAAGGCTAACAAAAAGCTCTTAGTTATATTACTGTAAAGGTTTCAGTCAGTAGCCAGATTGGATCTTTTTTAATAAATAACCATTTATAATGTCTCTTCTACTGTTACATCTATAGGTCCTGGTACATAAGACAGGTATATTATATAACCTTGGCAAGGCTAACTAAGCTTTGACATCTCATAGTTTTGAACTTCCAAGAAACCCTGAGATTGCTAAACAAAACCTAAGATTCACTTGGAGGTTTTTTCTCATACTGTGGATGAATGATCTGTATTAGACAACTAGTTGAAACTAAATTTCTCTCCCTATTTTCAAGCACCCCAGGGCAGAATAATATCTTATTAAATTGAACTTTTTTGGTAACAGATATATCACATTTGAATAAAACTGACTGTATTCAATCAGATTACACCATATTTTAGGCCCTACTTCACTTTAAGGTGTAGTTTTATCAGCTGCCCTGGATTCTGCTAATCTGAATCCCTCCCTCCTCTATTAAGACCCATCCCACAATCAAAAACTATGAATTTATTTTCTTTGGCCAATTGGATATCTTCATGTGATCACCTTTAAGAAGATGCACTTTTCCCTCAAAAAAATTTTTAAGCTAAGAAAGGCCCTTGGAGCTCCTTGTTTGCATGTTTTCAATCACAATTATCAGCTTTGAGCCTTGGTTTAGAGCCCTCTTATGCACTCTATGTGTTAGAATTTAATTTTTTAGCTTCCATTGAAACCTTGCTCTCCAAATTAATCTTTGCTCCCCATTAGACTTTAAGATTAGTATGGGCTGGTCCATTTAAAGAGGCTTACCTTTGAAATCAACTTCTAATAGATTTTGTAAGTTAAAAATTTTATTTCAGGGCCCATAATGCCCTAGACAATCACCTAGTCTGCCTGGAGATAAAACAACAGCGTGGAAAGCATTACCAACTATCTTCATGGAAGAAAACCCCCTTTCTGACCACAAATGGCCAGGGTTTTCTAGGCCCATGAGCTACAAAAACCCTGGTATTGAAATTAAACACAAAATTGAGTCCATTTTCTATCATAAAATAGTAAATTGGGAAAGCAATTGTTTGATTATGTAATTGGGTGCTCAATTACTTGCATGTTCTAACAATAGCTGTAGCACCTTGGAATGCTGCAGCCAAACCAATTACCATGATGTACAAGCCAATGTCCTTCCCCAAAGCCCAGGGCGCAATTTCCAAGCCATTTTGCAAGTACCACTGGAAATGATGCCACCAGGCCTCTGGTGGCACAAAAGGTTAAGTATTTCCCAGTAAGTATAAATAGTGAGGAGGAGAAGCCTTTCTCACTGTTGAAATCTTAAAATAAATGACTTTATGATTGGGACCCATTTTATTCTTGAAGGAATCATCTATTTTTGCATCAATATAATCATTTTGTTCACATCTCTTTGTGAATCTAATACACAATACAACCACGCTTATCTGTTCCCTCTTATCTCTGCTCCTGTCACTTTGATTGATACACCTCACACCATTGAATTGGAATTCTTCCACCACCACCTGGATCTTCCTCCTGGGCACCCTATAGAACCAATTCTGTATAGCATGAAGGTGATCTCCTCCACACCCCCTTACCAAACATGACTCCTGCCCAAGACTTCAGTAAATTGGGGTTCATCTAAATTACAGTATTGGGGCTGGCCAATCAGGCCGTGTCTGTAACTGGAAGTTGGTGTCCTCTGGCTAATGTTGTGAATTGCATTGTCAGGCTTGAACTGATTGTGTACATGGCCTTTCAGGCCTGGCCTGCCTCCCCTGTGGGAGTCTGTCTGGACTCTGGTACAGGCTTTGACAGTATGTCAACCATAAAAAAACTAGTACACTGGGTTCATATTCTTCTTTAATTGTAGGGGCATATTATATGTTTTTATTTTTGACCTCAGCTATCTACTTAAGACAGTTTATGACCAAGAGGCAAGAAACAAACAAAGCCAAGAAGGATTTGTTGCCAAGCCATCCCAAAAGTAGACTGTAACAATCTCCATCTCTAATAAGAATGCTGACGCCCCCACAAGCCTTCCTGACCTGCCAAAAATGGATTTTTCTGGCATCAGAAAAGGAATGATAATGATAAATACCTTGTTTTCTGTCCCCCCAACAGTTTCAGAGACAACACTCAAAAGGTTATGATGGTGGCCAACTAACTGAAGGATGATGCTAGATAGACATTCATGACCAGTCTAGAAGTGATTTGGACCTTATACTCTCCTACAACAAATTCCTGGAGAGAATGAACTCTGCAACCACCCCTGGTGGGGCCAAGATACAAGCCTACATGGGGCTCATTTGCCTGACCCAAGGAAGAGACAGCATGGAGACCTACTTACAACAATTCACACGCCTTGTAGAGTCTGCCAAGATCCCTGACAATACATCTGGTTTACACTTCAGAAACAGTTTGAACCCACGCCATGCCAACCTAATAAACACCACCAAGGCAACCTCCCCAAAGACAAGCTCCTGAAAATTGCCAGAGGCATGGAATTCAGACAACCACAAGGATACAACTCTGTACAACCCCGGAACAACCAAACCCCTGGTGCAAGTAGGCCCCATTTGAACATGACCCCAGAAGAGTATCAACACCATGTCAGGAGCATGTTATGCTTCTATTGCCACCAGAGTTGCCACGTTTCCAAAGACTGCACTAGCTGTTCAAATGAAACCCAAGGAGCCACTGTTTTAGCAATAAAACAACACTTATCAGTCCTATCCTACCATTGTCATTATTTTATGTTACCATGACCATGAGGTGAACACTGTAGTCCTTCTAGTCAGTATTACTGTCAGGAAGCCAGGCATAGGTAGAGGCATTGGGCGGCTTTGGATGGGGTTGGACCAAGCCGGCGGATAAAGCCCACCATATAATGGGTGCTAACTTGATAATTTAAGAAATAGATTGCCCAGGTAAGGACCAGGGTCCAGAGGTAGGGACCATGGAATCCACCATTCCTGTCAAAGTCATATAGAGTACTCTGAACAGTTGGATGGACATAGTCTCTGCAGCTGTGGTAGGTTCCATTGGGTGGTCTGGTTGTGGGGTTAAGGGCAGAGATATGGGAACAAAGTAGGCAGGCAGATAATTATACTTGTCTTTTAACAACCTTGGCGGTCTTTTGTACCACCTTCCTTCACGTCCTATGTATTCAATTTCTCTAGTCCTGGCCAAGGGGTCAGCAATGAGGATGGTCTCTAAGTTGTACTCTGTGTAGTCCGGGTTGGTTGGGTATTCAGTAAAGTGCACAGGTCCAAAGGGGGCTCCTGGGGGACAGTATAATGCCTGGGGCGGTTTGGCAGGTTGGTCTCTGGAGGGGGCAGCGGCCTGGTTGTCTACTTGGCCGGAATTAAGATAGAAGATCACTAAGACTATATAGGGTAGAATTTTTTTGAACCAAAGGTTCATAAACTTTATTATTGAAATATGACAATGTTGTCATCACCACACTGCCAGTGTTCTCATACCATGTGATTTTGCTTCTTTGCTTTTTGCAGGCTTCATGTCCATGGGCAGTTTGCCGGTAGGGCATGAATCTTGGCTTAGGGTCTGGAGGGCATCAGGTTCTTGTTGGGTACACTCTGGCAAACAGAAGTGGCAATGCTTAATTTTGCCGCTTTGGTTCACCATGTCCCCTGAGCGGGCTAATTGCATTCCTCTTTCTGGACTAAAGACTGGCAACAGCTGGTTTTTGTTGGCAGGGCTAGTAACAGGTCTTTTCCCAACCTCCTTTAGGCAGATCACATTTCCTGCATATGTATGGGTCTCCAGTGGCACCGGTTTGGTGGCAATCTGGCAATCATTTGGGGAATCCTCAGTATTAGGGGGCTGGTTGTGGAGCAACTTAACAATTTGAGTCTGTGATTTAATGGATTGGTGGGTCCTGGACCGTCCTGGTGGGTTCTATCCGCCTTGAGGGGTCTGGGGTTTGACTCTTGGGATTTCAATACAAGTATTGAAATGTCATTCATGACAGTTACCCTCAACTACATGGAACGTAGCCTAGCTAAGAAACTGGGTGTACCATTCTAAGAATACTACCAACTGGTAACTTTAAGCAACAAGACAACAGACCTCTCACACAAATTAAAAGAGTCTGTCTCCATGAAGCTAAATTGGAAACATCTGCCTACCAGATTCTAGATCATGGAGAAGCTCCCCAAACCTGTAGTGATACAGTTTGAATGGTGGGTTGACCACCAATTGAACTTGGATTATAAGAACCATTAGGTTACTATCACTCATGAGATCCAAAATTTAGATGCCCCATGCTTGAACCTTCAGCAAACCCCTAGAACTAAACAAAATCACCATTTAATCTTGAAAAGAGATATCCTAAAATGTTTGAAGCCTTGGAAGTCCGTCTTATCAGAAGAGGAAGCCACCTCCTTGGCTAAAACAGTCAGTTCAACTACAATATTGATCTCCTTCTAGAAAACCATCCTAAAAATGGAACTGCTTACAGTTGCAACATGAAAAAACAAATTGTCTTAAGAGATTACCTGGAAAAAGGCATTAAAGAAGGGATACATAAATGTCTTCAAATCTCCCTGTTTGTCCTTTTACTGTTTGTTAAGAAATAGGGAAGTGACCTACATCTTTGCGTGAACTACCAGGGCTTAAACAGCATCACCATGAAAAACATATAACCTATACCCTATGCTGATGACCTTTTTTGACCAGTTTTCAGGAGCCAATGTCTCCTCAAAGGTTAATCTGAGGGATGTCTTTAACCAGATCTGTATCAGGCCTGGTGATGAATGCAAGACCAGCTTCAAGATCAGGCAAGGTCTTTACAAATACTTGTTTATGCTGTTTGGTGTTTTCAATGCACCCAAAGCCTTCCAAACTATGATATACATGATCTTGGGAGGTCTCAAGGACCAGTGTTGCGTAGCTTACTTAGATGAAACCCTCATCTATAAATGCATCCCTAAGATTCATGTCAAACACCTACAAACTGTCCTACAACGTTTTGAGGAACACAGACTGTTTGTTAAGCTCCAGAAATGCATGTTAGTCCAGGAAGGAGAAGAGTTCTTGGGATATAATGTGTTAAAAAAAAGGTTTTGCTATGACATCCAAAAAAGAGGCTGTGACATCATGGCATGAGCCTAAGAACCACAAAGAAGTAAGAAGCTTTCTGGGCCTGGCAAACTTCTGCTAGGAACTAGTCTAAAATTTCTTTGATTTTCTTGCCCTTAACCCGCCTCACCTCTGAGAAACACCCCTTTGTGTGGGATGACGCCACCATATCTGCCTTTGAGTTGCTTGAGAACGCCTTTGATCTATCCCTATCTTGGCAATGTCAGTTTACAATAAAACCTTCATTGTGGAGACAGAAGCTTCCAACTTTGCATTGTGGGGTGTTGCTTCAGGAGGGGCATGATAGTAAGCTGCACCAAGTAGCTTACTACTCAAGGAAGTTCACTGCACTTGAGCTGAATTACCTGATCTACAAAAAAGAGATTCTATCTATCAAGTCCTTGAAACATTAGATAAGATACTTGTGCATTGCCAACAGCCCAGTGAAAATCATGACTAATCATAAGAGCCTGATGTACTTCTTCAAGCCACAACAACTAAACCAGCGTCAAGCTAGATGGGTCTTTTCCTAGCAGATTATGACTATTAATTAGCCACAAAACCAGCAAGATCAACATTGTATCTGAAACCTTGAGCCAGTAGAAGACCTCTTTCCTAGTGCCAAAGAGCTTGAAAAATTCAACATAAAACCCTTACTGTCTCCCAATATGATTGAATCAATGCTCTTGTTCCTAGGACTAGCCAGTAGAAAAAAATATTCAATTAGCTTAGACTTTAGACAAGCACTACATCTTTATCATGGAAGACTTAAAGAAAGATATTAACAGACAATATACCCAAACAGGCTACTCCTTATATGAAACACCCTACAGCTACACAGAGGCACCTACATACTATAAGTCCCACTGTGCTTGGAGACATTAAAGAAATACCACAACTCCCCCATGTCAGGATGCTCTGGACGTAAAAAGATACTCAAAGGAATCCAGAGAGCCTACATATGGCCCAGAATGAAGCCAGAGATTGAAGCATACCTCAGCAGTTGCAAGAAATTTGGATGCACCAAGCCCAAACAAGAAAACCAGAAAGATTACTACGACCTCTTTAGATTTCAGAAAGCCCTAGGAATTCAGTATCCATGGACTACATTGTGGAGCAGCCTAATTCAAAGGGATTCAATGTCATCTTTGCAATTGCCAACTGTTTCACCAAAACGGCTCACTTCATCCCAATAACAACCAAAGTAACTGCAAAGGAAATAGCCACCCTATTCAGGATCAAGTATTCATGAACCACAGACTCCCACAAGAAGTGGTCTCAGACAGAGGCCCTCAATTCACTTCTAATTTTTGGTCCCAAACCCTAAAGGACCTGGGAATAAAAGGGACTTTTGCTCACTACATATCACCCTCAGAGCAACTGGGAGACTGAGAGAGTAAACCAGGTCCTTTAACAGTACTTACAATGCTACGTTAACTTGGAACAGAACAATTAGGTAACCCCCTACCAATGGCTCAGTTTGTGTACAACAACCAAGACCACAGCTCCACCAGTTTGTCCCCCTTCAAATTCAACTACATATCAACCCCAAATGGGATGCCCCTACAGAAGAAGTCGGCAACCCCAAAGGACAAGACTTAGTCAGCAACATCCACAAATGCCAAGAAAAATGTGCCCAGAACTTGAGAAGAGCAGTACAAGTATACAATGCCTTTGCCAACAAGAAACAAAGCAATGGCCCACCAGTTAAAAAGGAGTCCTTGTTTACCTCAGCACAAAGAACATCAAGATCACTTCCCTGAGCACTAGCTTGAGCCTCTGACAAACAGATTGCTATAAGGTACTACAACACATTGGTACTGTAGCATACCTGCTATACTACCTCCTGGATGGAAGATTAATGATGTATTCCACCAATCCCTGTTATCAAAAAAGAAAGGACTTTCTCTCCTTCTTCAGATAGTAAGAATGGTTTCCCCACCAATCAAAGTAGGATACTTCACAGAAAACAAGGTCAAAGCCATCTTAGGACATAAACTCTGAACCAAAAACCTGTTTTCCTGATCAAATGGAAAGGGTACCCAAATGAAGAAAATACTTGGGAAACAGAATCCATCCTGGAGAATGCTGCTATTTTAATGAAGAAGATAAGTCTTGGAATAAAGGGCTGTGCTCTGCAAGCTTGACTATGATAGGAGATAATTTTAGGGCTCATAATGCCTTAGAAAATTAACTAGCCTTCCTGGAGATAAAACAATCAGCAGCATGGAAAACATTACCAACTGACTTCCTAGAAGGAACCCCCTTCTGTCTGCAAATGGCCAGGGTTTTCTATGCACATGTGCTATAAAACCCTGGTATTGAAATTAAACACAAAATTGAGTCCATTTTCTATTATAAAATAGTAAATTGGGAAAGCAATTATTTGATTATGTAATTGGGTGCTCAATTACTTGCATGTTCTAACAATAGCTGTAGCACCTTGAAATGCTGCAGCCAAACCAATTACCATGATGTACAAGCCAATGCCCTTCCTCAGATCCCAGTGCGCAATTTCTAAGCCATTTTTCAAGTATCACCGGAAATGATGCCACCAGATCTCTGGTGGCACAAAAGGCTAAATATTTCCCAGTAAGTATAAATAGTGAGGAGGAGAAGCCTTCCTAACTGTTGGCATCTTAAATTAAATGACTTTATGATCAGGACCCATTTTTTCTTAGAGGAATTATCTATTTTTGCACTAATATAATCATTCTTTTTGCATCTATTTGTAAATCTACTACACAATACAACCATGCTTATCTGTTCCCTCTTATCTCTGCTCCTGTCACTTTGATTGATACACCTCACACCATTGAATTGGAATTCTTCCACCACCACCTGGATCTTCCTCCTGGGCACCCTATAGAACCAATTCTGTATAGCATGAAGGTGATCTCCTCCACACCCCCTTACCAAACATGACTCCTGCCCAAGACTTCAGTAAATTGGGGTTCATCTAAATTACAGTATTGGGGCTGGCCAATCAGGCCGTGTCCCATACTGGAAGTTGGTGTCCTCTGGCTACTGCTGTGAATTACATTTTCAGGATTGTATCAATTGTGTACATGGCCTTTTGGACCCAGCCTGCCTCCCCTGTGAGAGTCCATTTGGACTCTGGTATGGGCCATGGCAATTTATATCAAAAGTCACTTTAGTCCTCCCCTTACTTAAGTTTTTACTGTTATGTGTTTGATTCTTGATTTTGGTCTGCTGATGCCATAAATAAGGATCTGAGCTTATTGAAATTGTCTAATATAATCAAATACAAACTAGTAACCTCTTGATCCCTGGCCATTGTTTATTTATTCTGATAGAGGAAAATTCTTTCCAGGATCATAATTTCACCATTGCTCTAAAACCATGGTGCTCATCTTAAATGACTCTTCCATCTCTTTAGTCCATATTGTGTTTCTCTTGTGGGCTAATAATCTAATCCTTTGATTTAAATTCAATCTCTCATCATGCATATAGGCTTTAATGGCAACTGTGGTGAAATTAACTCCCTGGTAGTTGACAATCTCTTGACTATCAGGGAAACAACTACCAGATATGTAAATCACTATGTAATTTTTGCTTAACTGTTTAAGCTAATTTTTACTAGTAATTCATGGGTGTGAACCCCAAAATTGAAATTAAAAACACTGGAAGTTGGCTCCATTTAATAATTCTGTTAGTTAAAAGACCAATTTAAGAGGTAATTTGTATGTAAATGTAACAATTAAAATTAAAATTGCTGGCAATTGTCTCTCTAAAAGTAAAAGTGGCTAACTTGTCACCTTTTAATCCAAAAACTAATTTTATTAAGAAAAACACATTTGCACTTAAATATGTTATTGCTTAATATTATATATTTATTATTGGTATTCATAGTTGTAGAATGAGCTCCCAAGCTCCACTATACTAGATTTAGTGGTATATACATTAATCAAGTACCCCTTATTTTACATTATGTAATTCCATATTTCTAGATCAATAGATGCCAAAAAAACTAAGTCTGATTTATTACAGTAGTTTTCAAAGCTATGTTGCTAAGTAAAAAATTATATGTAATAAAAATCAACTCATATAAAATTTTTTTAAAAAAATGAAAAATATTTTGTTAACAATAAATTTGGGTTCAGATCATTTTTTTGGGATTCATTGTTTTTTAGATAAGTTTTTCTGCTTGTTTCCATAGCTTTTAAACAACTCCAATAGATTTTTATGTGATATTTATTGAAAATAGAAAGTTGACTCCCCTTTTCAATAATATCCACTTGCCAGGTATACATTTGATTTTTTAAAAATCAAAGACTCATATTTAATCTTAAATTAATAAGTGTTGCACTATAGGTGCTTATCAACACCCACCAAATTGACACCTTACCAGGGTGACTAGTGAATAGAGCTTCTTAATGTTTTAAAATACAATGTGGTAAATAAGTCACTCCTAGCACCTCTCTTCATAATAATATCACTAATAAACACCTTTATAATTTTAATTTTTTAATTTGTGTTTTTTAATTTTTTGTGTATATAAAACTGCCTTGCTTTTAGTTTAACTTTCAACCCTTCTTTTCAAATTAAGCAGTGTATATATGTAAAAACTTATAGTAGTTTAAAAATCTATGACAACAAGCAAAAATACTTCAGAATTAAACAAAATGAACTCAGATTTAAGTGAACCCCAAGCTGGGCAAAATTCAATAATCAAATAATTTAAGTATTTTTTTGAACTGGCAAACTGTCAAACAATAAGCAAAATATCACTAAACATAATACAAATTTATATCACATATCAAAAGGCGTAGTTCAACCCATAAACAAAAGAAAATGGAAAATCAAGTGAAATGAATGGATGCTGCTTTAGCATATATTATAATCCTATCATAAATCAGATGAGTCACAAACAGAAGGGCAGAAATGAACAAAAATAGAGCAACCTAGAAGCAAGATTCCACAAACACAAAAAACAAAGTCACACAGGATGTGTAGCATATGTAGCCTAAATAGAAAAATATACAGTTTAATAAACAACCAATATCTATCCAATTTAGAAACAAGGATATTTTATTCATTTTTCAAGGCTCCTTATTTGTGTATAATGGTTTCAAGAATTTTCTAAATCTGGACTCAAGATTACAATAAAAATAAAGTCTTAAAATTTTAAGCTTCTACTATTAGTGATTTTTTACTTTGTTTATTTTAAGATAATTTTTACTAGCAACAACATTTTTGACAGCGCCAGCAACCAAGACAGCAGCAGCCAAGCCAGCTTTATTGGAGGTAAAGCTCAGAACATGAGGGCACCCTATTATCCCTAAGCCTTTGATGCAGGTAACAAGGAAGCTGACATGTACTTGACCCCCAACTTCTATGTCTTTGACTTGTTTGAGAGTCACCTAGCGTCCAGCTCTGCCCCTGCTCCCTTACACACCCCTGCACAAGCTGCCAACTAGCCTGCCAATCAAAACTGCAACCCTGGTTTAGAACAACTGCCCACCAACATCCAACCTTCTTCCCCCTTATCCAATCAGTCTTTAGCTCCCGCGGCCCAGAGCACCAAGTGCCAAATCATCACTGCCCAAAATTCTTCAGGAAATTGTGGCACTGAACCTGCATGGTTTGACATTAGACTAAATTGCTGATTAATTTCAATTTACCTGAGCCACCATAATGCGGGAATTCAATAACTTAATGAATACGGGTAACCTGATTGGGATGGCCAAGAAGCCCAAGAAGGCCTCAGAGTCCTAGATCAGCAAGGCATACCCAATAATTCTCAATCTCCTGCAGCGGAACTCAAAGCTTCCCCTGACCCAAGTCCTGAAGCAACTTAAGCACCATGGCATTTGGATGTCTGAGCGTATGGTGCATCTCTAGATTTATGGGAAGGTGGCTTTAGTCTGTGTGCTGACCAATGTTGCTGGCAACTAAAGGGATGGTGCTGAGGATTCCCCATATGATCAGGCTATCAAATTCACCCTGGTTCAATGCTTGATAAGTTTATCAGATGATGTCATGTTCATCTTCTATTAAAAATTGTCCATTTTTTTATGGTTTTGGCATTCAGGGAAAAGCCGCCACCCAAAAAGGAAGGAAGAAGGCTAAGAGGGGGACGTTCATTGGTGTTTTTCTGGCTGTTTCAGTCAAGGGTTTTGTCTACTATTGGACAAATCCAGATTTCACCAATGGCTACAAGTACAGCCAAATCCTTGGTGAATTGCTAAACTCCTGGGATGATCAAGTTACATCCACTGGTCTTTCTAAAGCCACCAGATTGAGGGTAGCTCAACTGCCCTTGAGGCCATCCAGTAATGAGGGCACCAGGCCTCAGTCTACCCCGCCAGCCATACAGATATTCATCTGGCTAATGTAGTGTTCTTCAATATTGGAGACACTGTCTGGTAGCGCCGCCTCCAGGCGTTTAATGACCTCTATCTTGGGGTCCTTGACCACAATTTTCTCTTTGGCCACCAGATGATGGCTGACTTGTTTGCACAAATTATTTTCCATGTGAACATGGGCAACCAATCATGTAATGATAAGCGCCTTCCACCCTGTGCCACAGCCAACTAACAGCCAATCAAGGCAATGACAGACAAGTAATACCAACAGCAGTATATGGCAGTCATCCCACACAGTTGTCCTTCCTCTTCCCCTGCCACCACCACCACCACCTGCCAGCCCCACCTGCCTTGTCCCAGACCCCCCAGGCCATCACCACTTTGACGCCTTCTCTCCCACACTATTCTTCCTAGTAGGCATCACTCTTCCCTGTCCCCAATAAAACCCCTATTACCAAATTTTTTGTTTTATGTTATCTTTATCTTGAAATTCAATTATTCATTTTCTTTTTTTATAGTGGGTTTTATTCTTTATGTTCAGTTTTTTATAAAATAACATATTTACTATGCTGTGTATCTAGATCCAGAAAACAGTTATTTTTAGCTCTTTACACACCTCTTGTGAAAATATTAATGACAATTTAGTGATCAGCTAAATTTAAATTAGAAAATTATATGTTTATTATGTTTAGATAAAGTTGTTACTGATCCAAATTCAAAACCTTAATGATAAACTTTGAGCCAACCAGGAGCCAAGTGAGAAAGTAATTGTTCTGACATAAGGAATCACTCAATAGTTCTTTGATGCATGTGCACTAATTAATCTGATTGGCTGGTTTTTTTGCCATTGTGCGCCATTGCCACTGTGACAAGTTGTTGGTAGACTGGTGCTAACCCAGCAGCTGACTGGGCACTACTTCCACCAATAACTTGCCACAGCAGCAATGGTGCACAACGGCAAAGTGACCAGCCTATCAGATTAACTGGCGCACATACATCAAAGAATTATTGAGTGACCATTTACGTCACAACAATCACTTTATCACTTGGCTCCTGATTGGCTCAAAGTTTATCATTAAGGTTTTGAATTTGGATCAGTAACAACTTTATCTAAACAAAATCACCCTATTTTTATTTTCAATTTAGATGATCACAAAATTTTATTATTATTTTCACAAGGGGCTGTGTAAAGTGCCAAAAATAATATGGCAATTAAGGAAACAAGGCTGACATAAAGCAAACAACATATTTGAGATAAGCATAAAAAATATACACAATGGATAAAAAGATGAGATATTGTAGTAAATGGGAAAACAAACAGGGATAAACAAAGATGCAATTATATCATAATAACACAGATTTTATTGAGGTGAAAGCTATAAAACATATAGAAATGTTTGTAAAAAATTAATGAGAGAATTAGAGAAATGCTAAAAGACCTTGACTCTGCAATTGCTGAGATCAAAGAATTGACCTCAAGGTCAAAGCAAAAGTGAAGTCCGCTGTCCTTGAAGGGGAAAAATAGACAAGATGCCTGCAAAGGCATTAATGATCAAAATGCCCAACACATAGGAGAAAACCATTGAGTGTGCTCTAAACATCCAATAACAGTGATCAAGGGCTTGTAATTCAAAGCCTATGCCCTTTCTGTGCCATGTGTCTGGACAAATGACCTTGAGATTTATGAATATCTCAAGCCAGCCAGCCAAGCAAGCAAAAAAAGGATGACACTGAGATGCCTTCACAGCTGGTTGCACCTGTGATGGCCAAGCCAGCCAAGGCTGTGGGCTTAGAGAAAACATAAGAAGGTAATCTAAAAAATAATAATAACCTACATATACTTACCTTTTTTTAGAAATCATGGACTATAAAAGTATGTCAGGTTCTGGTCCCCTTTGTTCTTGCCACGTTTTATGCAAACTATGCTACTCATGTGGCAATGCAGCAGACCTTATTTCTTCCTGTTGTGCACAAGCTGGAGGATTGAATCAACAGCACCTTCTCAATGTCCAGGGAGGATTTGACTGGGCTCACACATGGCAAGGGGTATCTGAGTGGGCAGTTAATGCCTACAAGGATGCCCAATTGGTCCTACTAGACCCAGTGGCCCTCAGTGAAGTTTACTCTATAAACCCCATTGAGTTTGTTTGGAAGGTCCTGGCAACGCTTCTATTCAAGAACATACTGGAGATGAGCCAGGCCAATGAAGCTGCTTTCTTCTGCTTCCCAATAGAGCACACTATCTTTTACCTGCTCATGAACTTTGGGCGCACAGTTGAAAAATTGGCTGTTGCAGATGCAACAGCTGTAAAGAAGACTAAAATCCTCCTTGCAACTTTAGGCTGGCCTGGAGCGCTGATGAGACGGGGCTCCCTGCAGCTATGAAGAAATTTGCTAGAACAAGACATGAGAAGAAAATAAGCACAGTATACAGCAAACTCTGTGAGATTACAGAAGCCTTGCTGGGCAAAGGCTTTATCTGGTGGTTTACCTTGGGTATCTCTTCTACTTTGGAATGAGCGCCAGCGTGGAGGACCTGGTGGGGTCCTCCTTGAGATCAACAAGTCCAGGTTCTTTCTGGATGGGAAGAAGGTTCACCCAGGCTACAACTTGGTTGACCATGTAATCCAGGACGCCCTGGTCCTGGCTGAGATAAAAGGATCAGCAGCCCCGCCAGAAAAGCTGCTCCTGAACTCCCATATGACCCAACTGTCTTTTACAAGTCACCAAAAATACTTCAATCAGGGTGTATCTGCCGTCTACGGTGTGGCAGTGGAGGTTGTGTGCCACCTTCCTTGCCGGGTGGGTACATACCAAAGAACCCATTACAGGTGCTCCTGATATATTTGCTATACCAATAAATATATTTTTACTTCAGATTATTTTTATTTTAATTAAATTTTCTGATTCTTATTTTAGCAAACAATTTTTGCAAAAAAATCCTGGGAAAGGTCTCTATAAAAGCATAATAATATGTGTTAAATAAATTTACTCCTAAATTGTACACTTTACGTTTATTTTTATTAAAATTTGATTTTTATATTTATTCAAGAAGAGTGATTTAAATATATATGCATAATCTAGTATCAAGTGTTTGGAATAGCCTCAGATGCCATAATAAAATAAATAAATTAAAAACCTTCATTGATGGTCTAGCTGAATGTGATTGCATGCTTGGAAGCTTCTTAAAATAAAGAATGCTTAATAAATCTTAAATAGTAAATTAGAGAATATAAACAAGTCAGAAACACTCAGCCTTTAATTGATTGGCTGTTGGGCAAGGCACACAGGGAGAAATGAGTCAGTGTGGCCATTGAATTTGGCCACAGTCTCAGCTGGGAGGGTATGGATCCCAGTCTGGAGCAAATCAAATAGGTCCTTGGTCCCAGTTGGGTCCCTCTCTTGACAACTCACTTGAGCCATCCAAAGACCTCCTCAATGGGATTTAGGAAGGGAAAATAGGCAGGGAGGAATAAGAGGTGCAAATTTGATGTGGCCAATTGCTGGGGGCCCACTGTGATGCAAGTCCAATCATTAGTAATTCTTCAAGAATATTGGCCACCTTGTGGAGACCAACATTATACAGTACAATTACATTGATGAAGCCCCAGCTTGTGCGCCTCAGGTGCTCCTGGACCAATCAGAGAAAGGATAGAAAGCTCCTGCTGTTATTAAAACCCAATATCATTTAGTAGAGCTCAACCCCCTTTGGACCGAGGAGAGCCACCATTGAGTAGGCTGTGGCACAGACTGCAGCACGCCAAGCCAACTCCATCATTTGAGCCTTTGGAGACATACCCATATACATTCTTCCTAGACAAGGCAAATGCTGATTTGTCAATGTAATAGAATTTGACTGTCCCCTTGGCTTTGAGGGCAGTGTATGCCTAAGCATATTTTTTGGAGTCTTGATATTGATTGGGCTATTCCAATTGTAGGGAGATACCCTGAGCTTTTTCCAGGAAAAGTGTATCCCCTTTAACAGATGGTAGTAAAAGAAATTTGAAGCCTTAACACCAAAAGTAGATTTAACCATGGCCTTTATATTTGCCAGTTCAAGATGACAATCTTGGGTTATCCACTGGCAGATTGCTCATTTATGCTCCTTGGTGAGAATGGTGGAAATGTGCAAGGATTTATCCTTGGCAAAGACTCTACCAGACTCAATGAAGGTGCTGAATGTCTTGGAGGCATGCTTGGGATCCACTCCAACAAGGACTGTGGCCGCCTTTTAATCACCCAATTCCCACATTAGCTTAAGCAGGATGATGCATTTGATGTCAGGGATGCGCTTCTGGGCTGGCTTTTTAGCAGTGGGGATTGACTTGTTGGCATTGGGCACAACACAGGGCATGGGCATCTTGGTGTAAAACGCAGCAACCTTTTTGAGCACCAACTGTCCCTTGTCAGTTCTGTAGAAATTAGGCTTCTTGTCCTCTTCCTGGTTGCCATCACTGACGTAGGGCTTGTAGCTAGCATCAAGCACAGGCTTAACCTTCTCCATCATGGCTGACAGAACCAACTCTTGGCAGTACACAGTGTCAAACACATAGGAGGTAAGTTCAATCTCTTTGTTCCTGACTGATTGGGCTGTGGTAACCTTAGTGGGCTTTTGGGTCAGCTTGGGGACCCAAGGGTTGATGCTCTGCACCCTAGCAGATTGTGCCCCTTGAACCAGCTGTGTCAGTGCAGTGTTACTATTGAACTCTCCTCTCCCATCTCCTTCCTGGGTAGGCACTTGAGTTGCACTAACTCTGTTCTTTGACCTGTGGGGACTCTGCAACTGCAGCGCACAACAGGTGTATTGGTACTCTGTTGTTGTGTTCCTTCCATTTTAAAATTTACTAAAATACTAAATAAATTTCAATTATGTTACTCCCTAATTTTAATTTTTGCTTTTATCTGAATATGGATATTTAATTAGAGTTTTCCCCACCCAATATCCTGATTATAAATTTTTTATTTCTTAATTAGTTGTTTTTGGTTTTGCAATGCTCTTTTAGAATACTCAAAATAATTTCCACCATTTTCCCAGATTTTATGCCAAATTTAAGCACTAAACACAATATTTTTAAAATTTATGTTTCAGATATTGTGTCTTATTTTAGATACCTTGATAGCATTGTTGATTAAAATTCATTGCATACAACAAGTGAGTGGTTTTGTTTACATATTGAGTTGCTATTGTGTTTTTTTTGGTTTGAGTTTTGACTCCCGCGCTTGGGTGTATTTTGTTGCAGATTTACATAGTAAACATGTGTACACCAAAGGTCAACTCAAATCATTTTGTTTATGGATCCATGTATTTTAGTTTGTATTTTGAATAGTTTTGTTTGGCATGTGAGCAATTTATTGCTTTGTTGACCCATTTTGTCCATTAACGCCAAAAATCTCTGTTAACAGAGTGTATATTTTTAACCCAATAGTTGGGATTTGCTTAAATCTAAAATCATTTCATTTAAATCTGAGGTATTTTTGGTTATCACCATAGCTTTTGAAACTACTGTATGACGCCACACTATACTATATCAATTCCCCTATTGCAATTCTTGATTTCTGCTTTTAAAAAGTAATTTTTACATCAAAAACTATATTAATAAAAAAGGTAAGAAATCATATGAAACTTTGCATATATGTAATTTTGGTCTCCTCTAAACAACTGGGTACTTTTTTAACCCCAGTTGTATAAGCTAGTTTTTAGGAAAGTTTAAGTTTTACTCTTTGGCCTGGTTGAGTTAGCTCCATTGTGGATTTCTTAATTTAACATAAAAATGGTTAAAATCACTATGTTTTTGAGCTACAGCATCTCAATTACGTCATCTCAAAAACGACATTTTGATTGCAAGTTTTGGGCAAAACTCAAAGTTTTTCATACTTGCGCTACTAATAAAAAGTTCACAAAATAAAATACTTTTAAATTTTGAAATTATACATTTTCAGACTTTTTCTATAATTCTGTATAAAAACATTTCCTACTTTATTATTTAAAACATTATCCTTTCTCCTTTGAATTTTTTCCTAACTTGCCCATATTTTGATATTGATTTACTTCTAGATGCCTCCCAAGCCTACCACCAAAGCTGCGTCCAGGGCCTCCAAGTCCAAAGCCAATCTTTTCAAGGCAATAAGGTCAAAACTACCCCCAAAAAGCACCCTGCCAAGTCTAAAGCTCCTCCCAAGACACCCACGCCTTTCCCTGAACCTGAGGAAACCAGCCTTACCCCTCCTCACTCTCCATTTGTCTAATTTCCTTCAGAACCCCAAGAGAATTACTTTGACTTCAATCACCTCTCTGACCCTTCATCAAAGCATGAGGAGGAGCAGGAGCAGAAACCTGAGCCTGGTGCTCCTGTGGATGACAATATTAAGCTATGGCATGTGAACACTGTCTATAATATTTGCAACAGGAACAGCGCCTTTGCTGTACCTGATTTTTTTCCTGTTAGCTACCCAATTATGTCCAAGAAGGGAGGTGCTGGCTTTGTGTTTAAGGGGTACAGCTTCTACTACAATGACAAAAAATCCTATCTGTAATCATCACTTTAAATTTGATAATTTTGGGTGCCCTGCTAGTCTCACTACATACAGGTACACTAGATTCAAGGCCCTGACTACTGGACATGACTGTGTTGAGCCTTTTGACCCCTTGTACCAACTAATCTGCTGGTTTCTTTGCCAGTTCATCCTCATTACCAGGGACAAAACCTCTAATGAGGTGGTAAATGATACACTCATTAGTCTCAATGACTCCTAACTTGCCTCTGTTGGTGACGCCTCTAAGCTACAGAGATACTTCACTGATCAGAGGTATGCTCTGAGCACTGAAGGCGTCAGCGCAACATTTATTGGACAGTTAATCTTAACTGTAGCAGAAGCTATCCTGCCATGAGGAGCAATTCCTTCTTTGTGATGACATTCCCAATTCAAAGAAGTGTATCATCTGTTTTGCGACATCCCATGATTTACACAACATCCTCAAGTGCAAGACCTGGTGTGCAGATGGAACTTTTTCCACATGCCCAAAGCTTTCCAGCCAGCTTTGGAACATTCATGAAAGGTTGGCAATCTGGTACTTCCCCTGGTCTTTTACTTCCTCCCAAATAATAAGCATGATACCTATGTCTTTGCTCTCACTATCCTGAAGATCAAACATGATTAGACCATCCCCACATTAGAAGAGGAGCCCAAGGAGGCCAGAGGGTGAAAAAAGAAGGCCCAGTCACAGGAAGAGGAAACCACCCCAACTAAGAAGAAGGCAGAAAGCCTACCCTACAATGAATATCTGGTAGTTGATTTTGAGCAGGCTCAGTCCAATGCTTTTATTCAAGACTTCAAGAGCTCTCCTTGGGGATGCTACTTTCACTTACAGCAAGTACTCTTCCGCTGCCTCTAAAGGTTCTTAGATCTGCATGAGCTCATCAATGTAGAAGGCTGAAAAGAGGCCAAGGACGTCTTTGATTTCTTTGCTGCCCTTGCTCTAGTAAGAAAGGAGTAAACCAATGACTTTTATGATGCCCTCCTCTACCATCCCTATATCCTTGCCAACCAGGCAGACTTTGCTCCTTTCATTGATTATTTCAAAACTCAATGGGTTAGCATCTTTCAGGGAGCACACTATATCCAAAAAGGCAGTGACTCAATCCATTAAAACTGCTTTAATCAAGTATAAGATGGGTTAATAAATACCACCTCTTCCTTTGAAGGGTGGCATAGCAAGTTTGCAACAATAGTCTGGGTCAAGAAGCCCAAATTAAACAAGATTTTTATCAACCTCCAAACCCAGCAGGCCATCTCTACTCGCCTCTTAAAGACTGGCAGGAAGGCCCAGGGCAACCCCCAAGAAGACAAAGGCAGTGAAGAAATATGCTGAGATTAGCAAGGTAGTCATAGCATACTATCCTAAGAATAGAAAGCTTTAGAATCTCCCTGATATCTCTGTTTCTCTTTCAACCAATGTTTGATCCCTTCCCTGTAAACTCTTCCTTTTTGTATTTTATTTCTCTTTCAGTTTTATTTTTTTGTTATGTTTTATTTAGTATTAGGGACTATTATATGTGTTGCAACATCTTCATTACTCCCTCTTGGGAAATTAATGGCCTGAGTATATCACCAAATGCTCACCAATTGATAATTAAGCAGGTGGCACCACTATCATTTGGCCATCTATTATGGGGATCAAAAATTCCAGATTCTAAGTGTAACACACTTGAACAAGCCTTGTGACTTAAGAGGAACACTACTCAGATAAGCCCCATGACCATCATAACGTACATGGACAGTATGTGGCTTCTCATGATACTATATGTTATCCTATATTCATATCCAATAAAGTATCATTCTCTTCTTAATTTTCCCCTTTATCTTGTTTATTATACTTACAAGAAGTATATACTTGAAATATGCATCTTTTAGATTATACACTATAAATATAATAGGTGAAAATGGATATTTTAGGTATATTTTAACTCATAGGCTTTATGCAGCCTTGTTGCTTCTAATTGACCACCTTTTTTATTGCAGATTTAAAATTATGAGGCTCTTTTTAGCCTAGAAATATTTTTTGATTTATTTTTTTGCTGTTTTTTGGTGTTCAAAAAAGCTAAATTTTTAAAAAGCGTTTTTATAGTTGCAATGTCATAAATTGAAATGGTGTTTTTACTATGTTTTCGAGATAGTAAAAATTCAAGATGGCATTTTTTGAGATGGCGTTTTTCAAAATGCCGTTTTTGAGATGGCGTGTTGCACCCTTATACAGCTCTGGGATAAATGGCCGTTCCACAGAAACTGGTCCCCTGACACTATGTGGCGTATCATTCTTTTATACAATGTTCTTCTATTTAAATAAAGATATCTTTCTCCTATCTAATCTTCTCTTTATTTTGTATTATACTCTTCCCAGAAGTATATGCTCAACATCACAGTTACTTAATTATAGAAAACTTTGATTATTTAAAATGGATGGATTTGGTTACAGCGCTACCATGCCCCTCGTAAATAAAACAGGGAGGGGGATAGGGGGTGATATTTTGTAAATCAAGGGGCGTAGGAAAGGCTGAACGCTTTCCCAAAAGTTTACAATAGTCCTGGTTGTTTCATATATGTTTTATGCTTGAGTAACTACAACTATTATATCTGTTTAGGATGGCCAATATCAAACTAGATGGATCAGAAGGCCCTTCCATACGTCTTCCCTAAGAGGGACAATTTTTTCTAAGCCTTACTTTATTTAAAATACTTTCTTAAGTATACAATCAAACCACTGAGCGAATGAACTATGACATGGATGGAGCTTTAAAACTGAAAGGTTAACGCATATTTAGCCACTTCAGGCATTAAACTGATGGCTGGAAAAAAGAATACTTCGCCTGAGAATTTAGTTAATCCTTGATTTTATTAATGATATTTCCGCCATCCCTGGCTGGCCAGAACTTTACTTGGGAGGATAGGGGTCGCGCCTTAAAAACAGGACGTCAAGATAATTGGGTCCCAGAACAAATAATTTTATAAATATTTGAGCCTATTTGAAATAGATCTGGGGATATAATTGTACTTCCGAGTCAAATGATTTATATCCTTAAATCTTCTACCACGCCTTCAACCCTGCTTTCTTAAATTCGAGATAAAATAGATGTTTAAATTTATAGTAATATTGATAAGCAAAGTATCAACCAATCATATACTAGTATTTGAGCTTTACATTGCCATTTATATAAAAGTCTACTCATGTATTTTGAGCTACATGGCACTTCTTCAAGAGATGTATGAATAAGATGTGAAATATACTTGGCAATGTAAATTGGTGCCCTGATTCGATGACCAGCAAGCAAACAAATAATTCAGGAACAATTTGTCAGGCTTTTAGGGGCACACCAGAAGCAACAAGGTTGCTAGCATTTTAAATTAGAATGTACTTTAACAATTTAAAGATTATCATGAGCTTTAGTTCTAAAAAGTCTGCCTTGGCATCGGTACTGATTTCATGGAACCAGACAGGCTTTGTCGCCCAACGAGATATGGTCTTGCCAGACGACCTACTTTGGACTGGAAGCACGGTAAGCTTTCACAACCATCACCAAAGCATAGCAGAAGTATCTAGAAAGCAGCTTCCTGATGGAGCTTATATGGGGTTCTGGTGGCATGGGGCTGAGTCCATTGCCCCAGCTTACGATTGCTTTGAATTCCAGTCCTGTGCAGTGACTGTGGTATGGGCAAATGGGCGGTGGCGCTATTATACAAGTAGAAAAAGGATACCTAGTAGAGAGCCCACATACACCAGAAAGATAGTTCCAAATACCCATGACAAGTGTCAGCCTGAGCTTGGATTCAGTTTTATGGGGCCTAATTCTTGTACCCTTTATTTGAACAATGTCTCATGGAAGATCCAAGACAGAAGAAACTCAATCCTGGATTACTTCTATCCCAACAACCATACACTGTATCCCATTTATGTATCAGGAGTTCCCAGTGCAATTTTGTCTCTGCAATGCACCAACGTTTCTTATAGTTTAGACCCTATTTGAGCTTAAAAATGTGCTAATACTACTCCTTTTTCTATAAACCTAAACCAATCAACCCATAATATTATTTAGTATTAATTTAAAGTTTATAAACCCATTCAATCAAAAACATAAGACCATCACATGACCTTTTACTACTAAAATAACTATCACCACTCTATATTTATATCCCAACCAAACAAACTCAAAAAATATATACCCCTTAATCCATCATATACATAATATTAAAAACTATCTTTATCATTGTTGCTAATCCTGAAACTCAAAGATCAGTTCCATATTTTCATAAATCACTTTGAATAGGGACATCCTGAGCCAGGTACATCCCAAAAGAGATCACCCATTGATCCAAAGTCTTTTATTAAGAACAATTAAGTATTCCTTTACAATTGGACCAAACTCACTACTCCAAGCTGATATAAATTTTTACCAAGTCCTCTTAACTTTAATAGGGGAGTTTTTTAACTTCAGACGTGTCAAGATACCACAAGCACCAGATTTCCCCTTCTGGTGAGGGAGGAGAGGAAGCAGGTACTGGCATGACCCACTGTAGAATGGAAACTAACTTTACCAAGTAGTACATGGCCTTCCTGGCCACAGTCCATGGTCCAGCCACTGGCAAGGCAGAGTCAATCAATACAGTGAGTGCTAGATATAGCACCCCCCCACTTTTGACACCTCTGGTCAGAGTAGTCAACTCCTGGGAGTGCTATACCTAGCACTCACTGTATTGATTGACACTGCCTTGCCAGTGGCGTCAAAAGTGGGGGGTTGAGATGTTCAGTTTGGGCGTCAGGGGTGGTTCTGTTGGGACTAAGAAGGCAGCAGGATTGTTGTATCTCCCATTGAGTATCAAAGGGTATATGTCAATTTCTTTTTTATCACAGATTATTTGATCAGAGTTCTTGGGAGCTTCTGGGCAAGTGTACTACTGAAAATCTTCCAAGGTCCAGGGTTTGTGGTCAAGATTTTGGGGATATACAGTGAAATGCACAGGACCAAACGGACCATCAGGGAGACAGTAGTAATCAAGTGCTTCTGGGTTGTCATATGGCATTTGGTGTTCAACTCCTGAGGTTGAGTACTGGTGCTTAGGTGATTGCAGGTGAAAGAGTATCAAAAATATTTATGGAATCAGATTTGTGAACCAAAGGTTCATAAAAACTTTATTGATAAGGATGATGATAAAGAACTTTTTCAGGTGCTTCTGATTTATATACTTACTCACATGCAGGTGCCTCTGAGCCTTCTTCTTATGCTATCTGGGTTACAAGGTTTGGCATCTCAAATTCTGTTAGCTGGTTGGCTGCTTTATCATCATTTTTGGGGTCTTCAGAAACAGCTGCTTGGCTTGCTGGTGGCCTATTGTTGCCTGACTGATCATTGGTTCTGGCAGGTTTGGCTTCAGGGGTCATGGGACTTTTCCAGCTCAATTGCCATTTTAGGACTGGCTTGACAGGCATTCCTGAGGCAAAAGAACTTGATTAAAAAAGGGGCTCCCAATGTTGTAACCAAGTTTCCAGCCTTGCCTGCTAATGTATCTTACAATACACAGGGGGCGCTCAATGAGTTGCCCCTTTACGTATCTAACGTTATTAATTAATCTGATGGCAATGTCAAATGGCAGGTACTTCATCCTAATTAGGAGCACTGCCAATTTGACCTGTTAATCCCCGCATGAGTTATTCCTTGGCCCCAAACCCTACATGGAACTCCCCACTATGCCACCCCCTTGTGGCCTTGTGGCTTTCCCCATATAGTATATTAAGCACAGTACCCTACAATAAACAATACCTTATTCTTATTATTCTGTCCTTTCCTATTGGACTGTTGTCTTCCCCAATTCCAAGTACTGAACCCTCATTGGTTCAGTTGCAACACCAACTGGGAGCCTGTGATAGATCCAGGTCCAATCAGTCCAACTTATCATTATCCTGCCCGTGAGACTTATTACTGTTAC
The DNA here is from genome assembly GCA_014839935.2 of Entomophthora muscae. NCBI lineage: Eukaryota > Fungi > Entomophthoromycota > Entomophthoromycetes > Entomophthorales > Entomophthoraceae > Entomophthora > Entomophthora muscae. Next base: position 95,219 of record QTSX02005033.1, read on the forward strand.
TTCCTGGACAAAGCTTCAAGGAGCTTTGTCTCCAGGGAGGAAATTTTATGGGCCAACGCCTTGTTGTCATCCTGCCACTGAGCCATGATCTCAACACTCTTTTCCTCTCTACTTCCCAATGCCTCTATTTCACAATTGGCTCTGTCCTTCACTTGTTGCAATATTTCATCAAATCCTAACAACAGGTTCCAGGAATCCCAAGCGTAGATTCTGTTTCCTTGAGAAGGGATCCCTTCCTTAGCAAAGTAATTGTAATATGATTCTTCAAAAGCCGCTTTAACTTCCACCAAGGATTCCTCAGGCAGCCTCTTGGTGACCTCCAGACTTGCCCAAGCTTCCTCTAAAGAATTCATAGGAACATACTTTCTTAGTGCCTCTGCTTCCATGTGAAGTATTCCAAATTTTGCTCTTTCAAAAGAACATAAAGAAGACATAATTGAAAATTAAATGTGGGGAAAGCGTTGAAATTGACTTTGTTTATATTTATTAGAGTTCAGCTGTTTCTGCTTATATACCATTTGGGGAATATTTGGCTGAAAACCCCTCCAGTTTCTGAACCAACCAATGGTTCATGTTATGTGGCCTATGATATTTGAGTCATTCAAACCTAGATTTTTACCTAAAAGATCACGGTACTTCTCAGCCTATGAGAATTAACCTACAATGTGAGAAAGTCACCTGACTCCATTCATCCCAATGTACCAATTAAATGGAGCTTCCTCAGCTCCTGGTGCCAAAACCCTGTGGAATATACCCATTCCAAAACTCAGCTAATAACGTTCTAACTGAGAACCAGCTGACCAAACCTAAGTCCTTAGACACCATTGTCTCTATTTAGTTATTGTTGCATTTAATGGTTTTTAGTGTTAAAAAATCTGTTAAAACGCTACAAAACTCAAACAAAGTACCCCCACAGCACCTTTAACCCAAATTTGGGGGTTTGCTTCTTGGTTAACCTTAACCAAGCCTTTTGGTACAGTCAAGGTATTGAGCCAATATAATTAAATCCTTATTAATTATACCCTCTGGTATTTGTTAATTAACCTTCCCATTGATTAAATTGTTTTTGGGACACCTAGTCCCCAAGATTGTTTTGGCCAATCTTGCCTCAATTTTACCAGTTAGCCTATCCTAACTAGTAAACTGTATTCTATTCTTTTATTAAACATAGATACCAAGTCTTCAGTAATATCTATCTTCAGAATTCCTGTCAAACCTATATATATAAAATAAACAGCAAAAAATAGAACATCTTTATATTTCAGAGTATTTATTTGGCTAAATTCTTAGCAGTTACAGTTGTATGGTCACAGAACCCCAAATTACTAAATGGAGAGTGGGCTTGAACTGGGAGTTCTGGGCAGCTAAATTCAGCTTTCCCAGGCCCAGCTAACCCCACAAAGCTTGGTCATAGCTTTTGGGGCCCAGGATGGGCCCTGCAGCTACTGTCAGGGCAGTAGTGGTTCCAGCACCTGGGTAATTGCTTTTTGTAAGGTCTTGCCCAAGAGGTTGCAAGATTATACATAGTACCTTGCAAAGCCTTTGGGTTAGGGTTTAAAAGGTAAAGAAAAGTGGGTTTAGTTTGTAAAAGTACTTTTAGGAGGTCTGCTAAAAACTTAAGGGTAAACACAAAAGGGGTCATAATGTTAACTAAACCTAAACAAACTACATAGAATAATGTATTGAGTAAAGATTTGTTGGTAACTAAAGGGATATCTACATCAGGACATTCCTTGTGAGAATATCTTAACATGAAGTTATTTAAAATATCCCTAATATTAAAAATGGTGACAACAAGATAATTGCTTGTTGTCTAGCTATCTCTATCCTAATTATACTAGATGTTAAACTCTAATAAATATGGAAGCAAATTGAGACCTAACAAATTTGTATTTTACTATAAACCTAAATTTAAGAGAGATAAGATCCTAAGTAAATTTTGAAGTTAAAATTGAAGATTGAGAAATGAAAAGATTGAAGTAAAAATTTGTAATAGTGATTGGGGAAACTACTTAGAATTTCAGCTTAAAAGCTTACTCTTCTAGTGACTTTATATATATGGCAAATAACCAAGTCCTGGGGAAGATCTTCATGGCAGGGAAATGAGTTTCTTGGCAGGTAGTTTGATAGCCAGAGGGAAACACATGGTGGTGGGGAATCTGCTAGTAACTGAAAGCCAAAGATCTGCATGAAGCAGGTGGAAAAGATGGCAGTTGCGTAAGCAGAGTTTTAAAAGTGAAAAGAAACCCTATCTTTAAAATAGGAATCATATAAAAAAAGTAAATAGAAACTGTGCATAAACATGCCAGAGCAAAAACAAACCCAAAGCAAGAGCAAAAACCAAGGTAATTATTTGATTTAATATTACTAATAAATTCCCAATCTAAATTTAAGCTTGATTTCAAACTTTAAATTGATTTAAACCCTGACCTTTGGGGCAGGGTACAACACTTTTTGAAGCAAATCCAGGTTAAGGCAAATCCCTGCCACCGCTTACCCTGCCTGACATCTAGGTGCAAGTTTGATCCCTCCTGGGGCTTCTTAGTTGTTACTTCTGTAACAAGATGTATTTAAAAAGTTGTGAGAGAAACCCAAATCAGAACAATATTAGCCAAGTAAATCATATTCAAGGTTGAAACTACAATATGACAAACACCAAGTGAAGAATAAGTAATAATGAGCCCTATAATAAATAACAAGAAATAATATTATAGAAAGATGTTAAGGAGCATATAAAGACAGATATCAATGCTGTCAAAAATTAGGTCTTCAGCAATACTAACCTCTTTGATTGTTTCCATAAAGACTTTATCATTCAATACTATGATAAAGTAATCAACACCTTGTATGATGATAAAATGTACTAGGAGATAAAAGCAGCTGCTACAATTCTATACCAAATTGTAAAGCTATAAGAAAATTAAAGTTTGGGTAATTCATAGTATTTATTCAGTTGCTTGAGTAGTTTAAAGGCTTAAGGAGCTCTTTTAAGTGACCATGGGATTATAATTCCTCTTTTTTCTTGAATTTTTGATACTAAGACAAAGCTCCACTTAAACAAAAACTGTGATGAATTCTATTATCAGTATTTCAGCCCAACATAAATCTATATATAAGTAATTTGAGCCATTTTTACTAGTAATTCAGGAGCTTTAAAACAACCCCCAATCTTAAAAATACTGAAAGTTTACACCTGCTAATAAGTACACTTATACAAATGCTAAAATAGGAGGCAATCTATATGTAAGCTTACAAATAACCCACAATTTTCTAAAATCAAAAGTGACCAAGCCAATAAATTTTAACCCTAAACCAATTTAATTAACAAATTCACTTCCACATTGATAAGCCTTAAATATTTTACTGGCAGATACATACTATTACCCATATTTGTAAAATAGGAACCCAGGCACCATTTTCTGGATCTAGTTATATATTAATTTATCCAGTACCACTACTTATATCTACTCTGATCTAACTCAGATCCTATATCAATCAGCAATGCACAGATCAAGCCTCAACTATCAATAGATCACATATGTAAGTTATCAAATGCAGAAGTTTAACTTCTCCTGACTGGTACTTCTCCAGGATCCCCATGACTGGTATGACATTTAGCTAATCAAAGGCTTTTTATCCAATATAAGCTAATGGTGTTCCATAATCTGTGTTGCCCAACACCCACCAGATCAACCCCTTATCTGTCTGACTAGATAAGTGGGCTTCTTAACTCTTTAACATCATATAATGGTAAAATCTTTTATCCTACCCCCTCACATCCCAGTAGCATCTCAAATCTACATTTTTTGCCCATATAAATTAATTTGATGAGTACTGTTTCTTATTTAATCCATTCTAAAGGCTCTGGTTTGGTTAAAGTTTTGAAGCAGGTTATATTTAAAAAATACTAATATGGGATAGCTGCCATGTATACAACCTGTAGAATTATATATATAAAAATAAGAGGAACTAAATAGGGGACTGATACCTTATGTAATATAGAATAAGTGTGGCATATAGTAATGAGACACACCACACAGTTCCCATGTACATCATGGCAACCATAGGGACTGCCCAATAATTGTTCCTTGCAGCCCTAAAAACAGTTGACCCCCATACAACACTGGGTGTGGCAACATTTTCACCTGCTGTTTGGTATCTGAACTGTTCCTTGGGGAAGCAATCCCTCAAAAAGGAGCAATCAAACATACTGCAGCATCCCCCTGGGGGCTAAAAAGTGGATCTTCTAGGATTTACTTGATATTTTCAAGGATTTGTGCCTGGTATCAATCCATTTTGGCATCAGAGACAGGTGATAAGGAACCACACTGCACATTTCTTGCCTGGCAAGGGTGGAGTCAACCATGGCGCATAAGCTTTAATCCAGTAAGGACATTGATTTATTTGATAAGGTAGGTGCTGTTTAGTTTGACTTCCCTGACAACACCAGGTCCTCTTAATCATGGTTCTAGATTGTGATTTACTGCCTAAATCCCATCTTTTTCTTTAAATCTTTTTTCCTTGTTGCAATGTGCTAAAATGTGATGGATTTGATGGACATTAAGTTCAAAGTCAGATCCAGAATGTAATTACACATAGGCAATTGCTTGACCAATTGATTGAGAATTAGTGGATACTAAAGAATCTGGATTCCAATCAAATCCTCTCAGTAATTTAGCAATTTGGAGGTTACACAAAGGGGCAACAAACAAGGCCTTTAGTTCTGGAATCAAAGCGCATGCTTGGCGCTTGAGTCCAGAAACCTAAATGGAAGTGATGTCAATAATCCAATTGCGCAATTGATATCTACTTCCAGGTTCAAAATCACTAGTCTATATTGCTATTAATATTTTGATTATGGTATTGATGTCAAACCTGGCCTAATTCTCTGGCCTTTCATCCCAACAATTTCCCCTCTAACAATTTCCCACCTCTCTATATATACTTGGTTTTTTATGAAATAAAGATAAGTTTTTACCCCACATATTGTTTGCTCCTGCTTTGGTTTTACTACCCTTTATTCAGGTATAGTAATTGAACAATTACCAGGGCTAATTCTTTCTAGCTATACCCAACAGTCCAGGCATACAACACTCCTGAAGTATTATTGTTTCTTTTTCTTGTACTCTTGGTTTTTCCTGGCTTGTTGTACTGTGAGGTCATTGTTACTTGACACTGGCTTAGGTAGGGTTAGGTGCAGTCCTAGAGTGGTACTATAAAGTTACTACCCCTTTGGCCTTGAATAGAACTAACTTCCCCTGGTGATCCAAAAAAATTCTCTCAAAATCTTGCCAAGTCCCTAAATTCACTAAGAGACTTGGAGCACACAATTGAAAAGAGATTTTTCTTGGCGTAACCCTCCAAAGATTTCCCCATTGCCCCAGTTCCCTTGCCCAACTGTGTAAAAAGCACTGATCAGCTTAAACTTCTTGTTGGCCTGGTTTTGCCCCCTTTTAAAGCAGATCTTCTGTAACCAATCAATGGTTGCCACACCAGTGGTTCCATCTTGCCCAGAATTGCATGTTTTGCCTCTTACAGCCTATTCTAACATCCACATCCAATCAGCTGTATCTTTAGAATTTGTTTCAAAATCTTTCAACCCCTTGAAACAGGGTCAAAAGCTTTATATGCCAGTCAATCAGGAGGCTTCTATGCTTCTGGAAGTCTCTTGGTCATGAAATATGTCCCTTAAATGGCAGGTAGGCCCTCTGCAGATCCCTACTTGTCTATTCTTACAGCTAAAGAGTTAGAATCTGAATTGGTGCTCTTTGGATCATATCCTTGGAGCACTTGTTGTAAAGTTCCAAGGGGTCCCACTAACCTTGGACAGAGGTGTATTCACCAGGCCCAAAAAAGGCAGGCTGCATTCTAGCACAACCTCTAAGCAACCTGGAAGACCTTGCCCACACCACAGATGAGTGTTTTGTCCTGGCATTTACTTCAAAAATGTCTCTTCTATCTTTGAAATTTGCTCTAACTAAGGAGGAGACATTAATCCTGTTATATTCCCTGCTCTCCTGGTGCTGTCCTTTTTTAAAGCAATTGGCAGGACAACAGAAAAACTCAACCCATAATTTATTGGGTCTGCCTGTCTTTCAGCCTGGAAAACTTAGTTATAAGGATCCACATATAGTGAAATCTTGGTTAAATAATTCCTCTGGCCCAGGAGTCCCTCAGCCTGGAGAAGATTGTTCTGAGGCCATTCTGGCTGTGACGTCAATTGCAATCAGCAGTGGTAATTCTGTGCTTGGATTCTTGGGATGCACTCAGTCAACCAGGGTGTTGTCTCCTGAACCTGGGCTTGTTGCTCCTATTTCTTGGGCCCTGACTATAGATAGATTAGGCTAACACATCTAACTGGTTCCCTCTTACTGCTTCTAAAACCCCCTCCTAAAACGCCCCCAGTACCATCACCCCCTCTCATGCATATAATGGAAGCAAGGGCCATCAGGACCCTTGCTTACCAATTATGATTTATTAAATAAAACTCCTGATCTACATTTTTGATTTTTTTGTGATTTTAATTTAATAACAGTGAGTATTGTCCTATCTTCTGTTGTCTTCCCCTCCTCCCGCCTTCTTTTTCTCTTCCTGCCTGCCTGTGTTTTTTTGTTGGGTCTAATCTGAGAAGATCCAAATCCTGTTTAAGTTCTTATAAAGCTGGAGAAACCCAGATTTGACCTCTGAAACTTTGATTTGAAGAACCCACAACTACTCAAGCCCCTCAGTTTCTATGACCCGTCTACCCAGAGTTTTCTGTCAGACTCATCCTGTGGAATGCTGTCTCCTTTCTTTAAGTCACTTATGGTGACCATGGTACCCATCTTCTTGTTGCTATAAACCACAACCCCAGGTATTTGGGATAGAATTTTCTTGGCTGCTCAACATTCTGTATCCAATCCTGGCCTGCCCTAATCCCCTTTTGCATTTGACCCAGGTTCTCATCATCCTAAACACATTTGCCAAGTTGGCTTGGATAGGTCTCTATACCAATGACCTCTCATTTTTCCAGGAGCCAGGTATCAATTAATCCCCTTCCACAGATCAGAATGATAATAAACTTATGTCATTTTCTAGCCACTCTCTTCCCTCCTTGCAGCAACTTTTTCCTATTAATCTGGATTCCTGACCAGGATTGTTCTCTGTGGTTGTTATCAAGTGACTTGTTTATGGGTTTAAACGCCTATTTACCACCCTTGTCCTGGCCTACCTCTCTTTAAAGACCTCTTAAAGAAGTTGTCCCAGTCCTACACTAGATAAAATCCTGGTGGATGGTTCCATCAGGATAAAAACCAGAATTTTTTAGCATAGCCCCCTCTCTCACAGTACCTGTAAGAACTTTAATACTTTTAAAAGCATTTATGAGCCTATTTATGGGAATAAACCAGCCATTGTCAGTACTAATTTAAGATTATGCCTAACCTTACCTAAAAAAACCTGAATATGAAAACCCGCTGGTACAAAAATTCAGGCAAGATCAAGAAGCAAAAGAAAAAAGGATAGAAAGAGAAGCAATACGCTTCAAAAAAGATTAAAAGTATAAGATGGGATCTTGGTGGTTAATCATGGCTTAAACAAGTTGGAGCTGTATTAAAGGGACCAAGTATTGTCATGAAAGTTTGGCCAAGCAATACATACCTTGTAAAAAGGTTTAGCGCTCAGGCTGAGTTAAAACTCATGTATCATGATCAACTCTGCCTATGCAAATGTGCAAAGAACAATTTCCAACCACCTTTCTCCAATGTCAAACTGTATTGATATTAAGCACAAAGCCCAAAAAGTTTCAAGAAGATCTCAAATCTTTTTTCTCCAGTACCCCAAGAGATGCTGCAAAGATCTATGATCAATTTCTCCCAGAAAAATTCTAGGAATTGATTTGACTATTGAATCATTTGTGGCAACCTTGTCACACTTCCATATTGTATGGAGATTAAAAATTTTAAATCTTAAGAGGAACACTACTTGGACAAGCCCCATGTGTAAGAGAGGGGGGCTAGACTAGCAAAGTCTGTATTCCATCCTGGTGGAACTATCCACCAGGATGCCATCCAGTGCAAGACTGGGATGGCCGCCCAGATAGGCCTCCCCAAAGATGCAGGCCAAGACAAAGGATGGAAATAGGGGTGCAAGCTCATAATCAAGGCACCAGCAAGCAACCACAGAGAACAGTCCCAGGTGGGAGGGAAATCTGGATCCATGGGAGAAAGTTGATGTGTAAAGGGGAGGGAGTGACTTGGAACTGGCATAATTTTGGTGTTGTGTGGGTCAATGGAAGGGGATTCATCAATCCCTGGCTTTGAAAAGGGTGGGAGGTCTTTAGGATAAAGACATACCCAAGGTAACTTGACAAGTGTGTTAAGGACAATTGGGACCTGGGTCAAATAAAAGTGGGATTTGAGAGTAGATCAAAATTGGAAACAGAATTTTGTGCAGCCAAGGAAAGTATATCCCAAATACCTGGGGTTGTGGTCCATAACAACAGAAAGATGGGCACCATAGTCACCATAATTGCCTTATGTAAAGAAGACAATATTTTTGCAGAAGGAGTGTTAACAAAAACCCTTGGGCAGACAGACCACAAGCACTAGGATGTTTCCAAGGGTTTAAATCAAGTTTGGATCCTCACAGATTAAATATCAACAAAAAAACATGGGAAGGCAGGCAGCTGGGCAGGCAGACAAAGGGCGGGCAGACCAGAGGAAAGCAGGAGGGGGACAGCAGCAGAAGTCAGGATAATAATCCTTGTTATCTATTAAAACTACAAAAATACAAATAATTTGAAAAATCAGGTGTTTTATTGGATAATTGGAATTGGTAAGCAAGGGACCTGATGACCCTTACTTCCATTATATGCATAGGAAGAGTGATAGTACCAGGCATTATAAGATGGGGTTTTGGGAAGCAAGAAGAAGGGGAGCCAGTCAAAAGCAGCGGCCTAATATATCCATGATCTGGGCTCAAGAAAATAGGGACAGCAGGCCCAAGTGTCAGGAACGGCCACCCAGTTGGCTAAGTGCATTCTGGGGACTTAGTCCCAACATTACCCCTAATTTCTGCCTTCAATGTCACACCTGGAATGGCCCCAGAACCATTTTCTTTGGGCTGAGGGATCCCCAGACTGGAGGAATTGCTCAACTAAGATTCCACTAAATGTGGAATTTCACCCCCAAATTTCCTGGGCTGCAGGTTAGGCAAACCCTGTAAAATGGGGCCTATGTTTCCCTGTTGTCCTGCCAATTGTTTCAAGGCAAAACAACATCAGGAAAGCAAAATTCTAGCTGGATTGAGTCTCCTTGTAGTTGGAGGGAACTACAGGAAAGGGGAAGAATTTTTGGCTGTGAAAGCCAGCACAAAATGCTTGTCCACAGTGTGGGCCAGGTCCTCCAGGTTTTAGAGAGGCGGCCTGCACATGGCCTGCCTTTTTTGTTGGTCTTGGGAATATATCCCTGTCCAGAGCTAACGACAAGCCTTGGAACTTTACACCATGACTTTAATGATATTCATGGACAATATGTGGCTCCTCATAATACTATATAACATTCTATCTTTGTATCAAATAAAGTATCAAGATACTCTAAATTTCCTCCATTATCTTGTTTTATATACTTATAAGAAGCATATACTAGACAATTATGAAATGGTATTTTTTACCATGATTTTGATAGTAGTTTTAATTTATTGGGGATGACAGAAAAATTGGTATGACAAATAAGTTTGATGATAGATTTATATTAAATATACTGTAAATTCAGAACATGAACATAAAAATGCGGGATTGTCAAATCCTTGGTCCAAATTTCAAATCACTTTTGCGGGGAACTCAGCTGAGTGAAAAATAAGATATATAATAAAATCAACTATTTAATTTGACTTTTTTGATTCATTTAAATTGGAAAAATTTGAATCTCTTGAGCAGATAACTCAACTAACAAAAGATAAAACACAGCAAACAAATGTGGGATACATGAATCAGAAATGTGGGATTCTAATGTACAATTTGGTATTTCCTGTATTTCAAACGAATCATAGACATCATGTAAAGCTTAAAAAATCTGAAATTGTAGGATTGTCAAATCCAAGAACCAAATTTCAAATCAAAAATGAGGTGAATTCAAAATAAATATAATTTATGGGTGTCTCAAAAAGGATGCCAAAGGATCTAGAGTGGAGTTGTGCTGATTCTTTTAGGAATCATAGGTATTCTCAAAAATCACCCTATTCCATTTCAGGACAACTAAAATTTAGATCCTACCATTCACAAAATTAACATATATAACAATATAATTGACAAAATATATACTCCTCTTTTTGGGTTTAATTTTCAATAAAAGTTTATTATGTCTTCTTTCAATAACAATCAAGTCAACAAGCTGTTACCTGGTCTTGACAAAATCATGCAGGGCTACGCTGGGTCTTCCAACAGTGAAGCCTCTGTCTATGGTCACTCCCAACCTGCAGGCCCCTCTGCAAGCACTACCAAGGAGTGTGTTCTTTCTCCTGAATCCTCAAGCATGGCCCTGTTTGCCCATCATGCACAGGAAGCTGCTAATTCAGATCATGTATTAACACTAGCATCCAGAATCAACCAAGTGAGCCATGGGGTCACCCAGAGAACCCTGAACCAAGAAATAGCCAGTCAGATAGCACTGTCTGGTTCCCAAGACAGGCCATTTCACTTGCAGACAATCAGCCTGAAAGACACAGAAGAACACTAATCACTCCAGAGATTGTTCTCAAAATGGTTGAAAAGCGAGGCAAGCTCATGTCCCTTGGGGAAATTGCGGCCGCAATGGGTTTTGCAAAGTCAACTGTGGCCCCCTACCAAGAAGACCCCAACTGGTGCCGGTACTTCAACTGAAGGTGAATAAGCCCACCCTCTCATGATGGCTATCATGAAATGTGACTTGCATATGCCACTGGTCCAGGTACATCTCCAACTGGGACTCCACAGTATTTTCACAAATAAGAGAACAGTGAATTTGTGGATGCATAGAGTTGTGGTTGCCGCAAGAATCTTGTCTAATAATGTTCCCAGTGGTCCTAGTTTGGTGGACACTAACCCCTACAGTTCAACTATTATTAATTTTATTAAAGGAAGGGCAATGAAGACGCATAATGACGTCATCTCCCTGTCATACACCAAGATCTTGGCCAGTATCCAAGACTTTGGAGTGAAGAAAATCCAATCAGACGTCTACAAGCGCGGCCCAATCTTGTATCAATTTGTTAGGGTTTTGTTGGAAGTTTCCCCATTGGGAGTCAATCATTAATTGGCAATATCAAAAACCACAGATGGGTATGCTTACCAAACAAAGCTCAAGGACATGCTGGAGGAGTGGGCTACCCAACAAGTTGTGCACACAGTTGTAATGAGTGCAGAGATGGAGCAGCAGGAATGGAAAACCCAAGAAATTAGGGCTGCAGGGTATACCTGCTGGTCCTATCCCATCAACTACGCCAACATGCATCTTGCAGATTTATGTCTTTACAATTTTGGTTTGGCTCTCAGGCGCTCAAAGCCTTCCTCCTACAATGAACTGTGCACTGGAATTGAGAAAAGGTTTGAGCTCTTCCCATCTGTATTTGTCCAGGACTTATCAGATCTCATCATCTTCTATGCGAGTGATAGTGATAAGTCCAGAAAGGAATCCCACCTTCCCCAAAGCTCATCCATTTGTTGTCAAGCCTGCATATGTGACAGAAAAAGAATTCAATCAATTGAAGCAACTAGCTCTTGTTGCCTCTTTCCAATCAACAAACCCTGCCTCCCTAACTCCCCCATCAAGATCAAGCCACCTGCCTTCCAACTCTGACTCCCAAACCACCACTCATCTCATCCCCACTACCTCTGATGCCGCCCCTTTTACAGGCGCAGATAATGGCAACATACATTATGCCTATTCCCTCCCTAATAATCCTTTGATGAGTAAAAACCCCTTTCTTTGTGTCATAAATGACATTTCAATACTTGTATTAAAAACCCAAGAGTTGAGCCCCAGTCCTCTGAAGGCGGATTAGCCCCCCCCCCAGGATGGCCCAGGACCCGCCAACCTGTTAAGTCACAGACTCAAATTATTACATTGCCCTGCAACCTGCTGGCTTAATAATAAGGATTCCCTGAATGGTTGCCAGACTGAAGCCAAAACGGTACCACTAAAGGCCCATACCTACGCAGGAGACATGGCCTGCCTAAAGGAGGTTGGGAAAGGACCTACTACTAGCCCTGCCAACAAGTACCAGCTGTTGCCAGTCTCCAGTCCAGAAAGAGTATTACAATTGGCCAGCTCAGGTGACATGGTGAACAACAGCAGCAAAACAAAACATTGCCACTTCTGTTCTCCAGAGCCAGCCCAACCAGGACCTGCCAAACTGGTGCCACTGAGGTCCCAGACCTACGCAGAAGTCTTGGCTTGGACAAGACCCACTACTAGCCCTGCAAATAAGTACCAACTGCTTCCAGTCCCCAGTCCAGAAATGCAAATGCAATTAGCCCACTCAGGTGACATGGTGAACCACAGCGGCAAATTCAGCATTGCACTCCTGTTTGCCAGAGTAAACCCAACCAGGACCTGCTGCTCTCAAGACCCTAAGTCAAGATACATGCCCTGCTGGCAAACTGCCTATGGATCTGAAGTCTGCAAAAAGCAAAGAATCAAAATTACATGGTATAAAAACGCTGGTAGTGTGGTGATGACCACATCATCATTTTTGATAATAAAGTTTTATGAACCTTTGGTTTGAATAAACCCTACCCTATATAGTCTCAGTGATCTTTCATCTTAACTCTGGCCAAGTAAATAATCAGGAAACTGCCCCCTCCAGAGACCAACCTGCCAACCCACCCCAGGCACTATACTGTCCCCCTGGAGCCCCCTTTGAACCTGTGCACTTTACTGAATACATGCCCAACCCCACCTACTTAGAGTACAACTTGGAAATCATCCTTATTGCTGACCCCTTGGCAAGGACTAGAGAAACCAAAGACATAGGACACAAATATAAGAGGATTGAGGCGCCGCCCTTATTGTTCAAAAACAAGTACAATTATCTGCCAGCATACTTTGTCCCCATGACTCCACCCTTAACCCCAAGACTGACCAATGGAACCCTTGGCTGCTGCTGAGACCATGCCCACTCAACTGTTTGGAGTACTCTGCATTACTTTGACAGGATTATTGGGTTCCATGGTCCCTAACTCCGGACCCTGGTCTTTACTTGGGCAATCTGTATCTTACATTATCAAGTTAGCACCAATTCTATGGTGGGCTTTACCAACTGGCTCAGCCACACCCCTTCCTGAGCTGCCTAATGCCTCTACCTATGCCTGGCTTCCTGACACTTTGTGACAAATCATTAAAATTGATATTATTTCTTCCAATTCATAATTAATAATATATTCTTTTTACAATATTGACATTCCCCATAATTAATACAATGCTGTAAATTTGATGTGGTAACATATAGTTATTTGCATAATAATTATATCATTATCAATAATAAAATAAAGACCAAAAATGTAAATATTACATTAGAATATTGCAAATAGAAATTAACTCTTGATGTTTAGATATTATATACATAATTCAATGTGTTTTGCAGTATAAATTTCATTTTAAACTTGGCATTTTTCATTTTAGTTTTCTAATTGAACAGTGTCTATATTCTGGAGCCATCAACACTTATTACAAATATTGATACATAGTGCATTTTACAACTTTTATATTTACCTATTGATAATGATTCTGTAAAATTTAAGTTGGATTTTGTGTATTAGTAATAATTCAATGGAGTAATCAATCACTGTTAATGACCGTTAATTGGCTGATTTTCTTTGCTGTGGCAAATGTGCATTTCATGATAGCTATGCACTGATATCCAATTGGTTGGTTTCACATTCCATTGCACAGGCAATAGAAAACATGGTTGCTACCCTGAGACCAAATATGGTCAGGGTGGCAACCACCTTTCCTATTGCCTGTGTGATGGGATGTGAAACCAACCAATTGGATACCAGTGCATAATTATCATAAAATACACAATTGCCACAACAAAGAAAATCAGCCAATTAATGATCATTAACAGTGATTGATTGATTGATTAAGTGTATTATTACTAATACACAAAATCCGCCTTAAATTTTACAGAATCATTATCAATAGGTAAATATGTCATCTGTAAAATGCACTATGTATCAATATTTGTAATAATTGTTAATGGCTCCAGAATATTGACACTGTCCAATTAAAAAACTAAAATGAAAAATGCCAAGTTGACAAAGAATTTTATTAAACAGAATGCATTGATTTATGCACATAACACTGAATTGACATTGCTGACAATACAGCCCAGTATAGATAACATTCAATAAAACATTCAAAATTCAATGAAATATCAATTAAATACTATTTTCAAATGAAAAATTACATACTAAATAATATAAACTACATGTTCTAATTCAGATGGCTAGTTTAATGCAATTCTTGTACGGGCCAGCCTGGAAAAAACAGGAACAGGGTTTGAACCCCCACACCCGGCCGCCAAGCAAAAGTGAGGGCGGCTGCAGAAGCCCGCTGGTGGATTCAAACCCCCCAACTACCCACCAGGGCGGGTGAGGGCCAATTTGAACTGCCCTGGCCTATTTGGGCAGTTCAAATTGGTCTGAATCCGGGTCCTGTCCTGAGACCAGCTTTAATGCTGGCCCGGGGAGCTTGTGGCTCCCACAGGCATTGGGTCACCCTGCCCCAATGCTACAATTGGACTGGGTGCACCCAATGCCGCTCTGAATAAGATCTGCTGGGTTTTGCAGCAGATCTGCTATCAAACAGATCTGCTTCAAAATTCAACCAGCAGATCTGAAGAATTGCTGGCCCCCACTGCTCTTGTTCCTAACTGCACAGATGTGCTAGTTAATAACCATGCTGTTGTAACTGTGCTGTTTTAGCAGAGTTACACAGAGAAAAAAATTTATAAACTAGATAATGATCTTTATTAGGAGATAGTGATTATATAGCTCATGTGAATCAATGATAGTAGGAACAAGATTGGTGATCACACGGTTGGATGGAAGAAGGGGGTGGCTTGATCCTGCTAATGAGTCAAGCGCCAAATTGAGGTATCCACCGTGAAGGCTCATCATCTGTTCATGTTGATGGATTTGGTAATTTGAGTTGACTCCCTAGTCTGACTTTGGGTGACCAGATAATTAGATTGCGGGTCACAAACCCGCTTGGTTGGAACCTTGCTGGCAGGTCAAGCCTGCGGTTTTGGCATTGCAGAAATTGAGGGTGCTAATAAAGCAGCCAATAAATTAGCTTCTCACAGCACCTCAATTAAACTGCAAGGTTCAGATATACCTACAGATTGTGACCAAGTTAATTATAAACACCAATCACCAATTAATGAACCCAATCCTGCAGAATTTATTAGCAATGCTCCAGCCCCTTGCCCAAACCAAGTGAAGTCACAGATCAATGAAGCCAGCCAATTATCTGCCAGCCACCAACAGAATTTCCCTGATCAGACCAAGTCACTCAGATCCCAATCCTCACTTCCCAAGCTGCTCCCCCTTACTTCCCAGAAGCCAGTACCCAAGAGTTGGGACACCAAAAGCCCTCAAATATTAAGAAGTAGTGTATTCCAAGGTAGACCAGACAACTGGTATAAAAACCACCTCCCCCCACTTAAATCAAGTGCAGACAATGTCAAATAAATTGAATGAATATTTCAGTTTTGTTTGCTTATTTAGGATTTTGATTTATACACCACTTGAGAAGAAGTATAAACCAGAAGACTAGAGTACCACCCTAGACCTACACCCATGGACTACCAGCCAGGTCCAGATCCTGGTATAGCTGGCATTCCCTATGACTCCCCTGCTCCTCCTATCCCTCAGCCCTACGACCACAGTAGAGCTTAGATGGTCATCTTGACCATCCTCAGTCTGACCATAGTTGTCATTCCCAACCTTGGTGCCTACCGCCCCTTAGCTGCTGAATTACTTTACCTAACCCAGTTGGCTCCATTTCTCTACTGGGCCCTTGTTACCTGCTATCCAGATAGTTTAAGCTCCCTTTGATGCCTTGGTACATGACAGCCTCAAGCCATGACAATTCTGGTGTATTTTTAGTGCATTAGGCTATTTTTTGTATAATTGCAAGTTATTTCTATTATTTGCAATAATTTTCAATAAAATGTACTGTTATTTATAATTTCATGACCATGTGTTGATGGTAATACTATATAAACCATTATTTAGGATGTAAAAGAAACAACATGTCAAATATCTACAACTTGATAAATGAATTAGAAACACACCTGCAAAATGTTGTTGAAATAGAAAAGAATATCAGGGAACTAGTAACAGGAAAGCTGAGCAACAGGGGCCAGCCACTAATCTAGTCAAAGGAAGATGCTCTGAATAAATTGTGAAATATTATAGATGAAAAGAACAAAGAAGTGTTACTTAATCTACAGGGAGCAATTTTATCAAGCTTGAATTTCAATGATGTAGCCTACAATTTGTGAGATTTCTGGCAGGGGGCCAAAGAGAACAATAAGAAAATCAAACTAATAGAAGAAAATGAAAAACATCAGAAATTACCAGAAATAAAGAGGAACCTATTCAAAACAAAAGAAATAAAAAAAATCAAATGGAAACAGATGAAAATGAAACACAATCAAGAAGCAGAAGCGCTTCAATAAACACTGAAAATTCATCAAATGAAAATCAAGAGTAAGCACAAGTTACACAGAAAATAAGGAAGATCAATCCCAGGAAATCAAATGAAGAGCAGCCAACTCTCATGAAGTTTGCCAAAGGGGCGCCTGTGGCTGAGGGGGCTGCAGGGGAAAGAATTAGTAAGTTTATTTATGTTTTACTTACATTTACTTTAGTCACAACAAGAAATGGGGCAGAGGCCATTATGGTGGCAGCCTTCACACCCAGTAGTATTTACAGGGGTCACCAATCATTGGTAGCCTCTGTAATTCAAAGAAATCAAAATGAAATTCAAAGAATAATACAAATGAACATGAATGAATTTGCAAAAAAAGATGCAATTAACAGGGAGTATCAAGCTCCCAGAGGAAGCTCAACCTGGACAAGGGAAGCATATTAAATAGGAGCAAATATCAATTTTAATCAAAAGAATGAAATACCAATGAATTTTAGAATGAATTTTGACAAATATATATGAAAGTGATCAAATATTTCCCTTTTCAAATATGAATGAATATGAAAAGAATCTAAAGAAGATTGAATTTTAAGTAGCAAATGAATATCTCAAAGCAGCAATTTTCAATGAATTCATCAAAGCATTTTCAAATAAAGTTGGGGATGCAACCCTTGTGAACAATTTAAAACCTTTATTAATTTTTTACAGAAGCCTGGGGGCAGAAACCACTGGAGCTCCCCAAGAAACAATTTTTAAATACTCAAATACTTCATATATCAACCAATTAACAGCTACATATAAAAATTCTGCTTATTTTCCGAGCTTTACACATTGCAGAGGTTGCATATTGCATTATACCTTGGCACCCTCCTCTATTACATATTAAAAACAAACGTCAAGGAAGAAGATGTCCCTCAACAACTTGACATCTGCTGCCTAGCCCTAGAAAAACAAAATACTTCACAGGGCTATAAGACCGTGGAGCACGTCCTCTACAATAGTTTTGCATTAGCCCCACTGTTTGGTTATTACCTCCCTCTGGAAAATCAATTGCTGACCAACTCCCTCATACATTAGTTTTAAAAGATAATGTAAATTTAGAACCTGAATGTAAAAAGGTGGTATTGTCAAATCCTTGGTCCAAATTTTGAATCACTTTTGCAGGATGTCTTTTTTAATTAAATTGAATTATTTGTATTTTTATTTGAATATTCAAAAATGCGGGAACTCATAGACACTTTGCAAAGTTCAAGTTAGACTGCACATTTATAGTGGAAAAATTAATTAACTCAAATCAGATTTGAAGTGTTCAAATCCATCAACCATTTTCATTAAGTTTACTATGTTTTTTTTGAAAATGCAGGATTGTCAAATCCATGAACCAAATTTCAAATCACTTTTGAATGCCACTAGTAAACTCAAATATTAATTGCGGGAACTGGAATCCAAATTTAATGTACAGTAAGCACACTAAGAAACACTAACCCAAATCAAGAAGCTCCACCACAACTAAAATCAAACTAAAAATTCAATCTCAATAACCATGTTTAGACACAAAAACTTATTAAACTTTAAAATTATCCAACCCCGGAAAGTATACAATATTATTCACTTCAAATCACAGATATAGAAATTCTGTTACTATTCAAGGCTAAATCAAGAGAAAACAACTACTCACAACTAAACCAATAAATCCAAATAAATACATATTTAATCTAATTTCAAAACCGCAGGCTCAACCTGCCAGCAAGGTTCCAACCAAGCGGGTTTGTGACCTGCAATCTGATTACCCATTCACTCAAAGCCAGACTAGGAAGTCAACTTGGATTACCAAATCCATCAACATGGACAAATGATGATCCCCACAGTGGATACCTCAATTTGGCGCTTGACTCATTATAAGGATCAAGCCACCCCCTCTTCCATCCAGCCGTGTGATCACCAATCATGTTCCTGCTATCCATTGATTCACAATAGCTATATAATCACTATCTCACAATAAAGATTATTATCTATCTTCTAAATATTTTCCCCCTTGTAACTCTGCTAAAACAGCACAGTTATAACACTAAAATATATTTTTTATTTTATTTTTATAGACCGTCAATTGCATTCTCAACCAACTCCTGCACCAACCTGCGGAACAGCCTGCCCACAAGGCCGCCCCAGAGGGTTCAAGAACAGACCCAGAACCCAACTTGAGGGGAGTCATGCCAACACACAGGCCTCCAAAGGCGTTAGCGCCAGTCAACCACCTCCTGCATCCCAAGCCAGAGAAAACAGCCTTAATCCTAGACAGAAGCCACTCTTAAGGCCTGCCACCAAAGTCTCCTACACCAGGGTCACCGGGAACACTGAGGTTAATTACACCTCCACTGTGTACCCAGTTGTCACCTGGCCCCACACTCTTGATCCACAAGTTGCCACTTCCTGCCCTGGTGTCTTTGACATCATCTATGAGCCGTTGGCCACAATTGAGGAGCCATCTGCACCTGTGTTGTATGCCACCATTGACGGTGCCAGTGCAACCAAGCGTGATCCCACCTTCTACACAAAGGTCCTCATCCCCTGTGTTGATCCTGGTAGCCAGGATGCCGTGGTGCCTGTCAAGGGCTGGTGTTGGTTGACGGATAGTGAGCGTGAAGCTCTCCTCAACTGCTTGAACGGGGGAATGGCGGTTTGGGATATTGCGTCCTGATTTGGTGTCACAGCCAGATACATTGCCGACATCAACACCAAGTATGGCAACACCGGGCAAATTGCCAAATCCACCAAGGCTAAGCAGCAGCCCAAACTCCTTCAGCCCGTTCATATTGATGCAATCAAGCAGTGGGTAGCCAAGGATTGCCACCTGGACACACTTGCTGTCCAATCAATGCTCACCATGGAGTTTGGGATTTCTGTTTCTAAAACCCTTGGTTACAAAGCAATGGTTGATTTGGGCTTTTTGTGGAAGGTGCTCGGAGTTTCTCTGTACAATAGGAACAGTGAAAAGACCATTGAGGATTGACACATTTATGCCGAGACATATCTGGCACTAAAGGAGACTGGGAATGTCCAGTTCTTCTATATCAACAAATTGTCATTTTCCTCCTCACTCAGGTCTAGGCATGGGTGGGTTGAGAAGGGGTCCAAGGATGGTGTAGTCCATTGTGCAGCTGTCTGTTCCCATACCTATTCCATGGTCGCAATTCTTGGTCCTCGCGGGTTGGACCAATACCAAATGATCAAGGGTTCCCACAATAGTGGGTCTTTTCTTGATTTTCTCCGAGTTGTCAAGGAGTACCTTTGGATAAATTATAGCGGCACAACCAACATTGTTGTGCTTGATAATGTCGGGCTCCACAAAGTGGATCTGGTTGTGTCCAAATTCCCCCCATTGACAAAAACAGCCATACTGCCAGCCACCGCCTTGCAGACTGCCCAATGAGGCTCCTCTTCCTTCCGCCTTATTCTCCATTTCTAAATCCAATCAAGGAGGTGTTTGGTTGGATCAAGAATAAGGTGAAACAAGGCTTCCCTCAGGACACAGAGGATCTCTTCAACATTCTCTAGATCAGCCTATTTGCAATGCCACCCAATTTGGTGGTAGCTTTCTATGAGCACTCAGAATCCTTCCTCCCAAAAGCCCTGACCTCTGAGCCAATCAGATAAATGGGCGCTCTGGGTTTTATTTAGTTTGTTTTTATTAGACTCAATAATTATTATTTATATATAATAATGTGACGTTTGTATGTATTGTAGACATATAAGAATACGTAAAAAAGGTAAGTAAAATTAAATATACTAGGTATGAGGAAAAATATTTTTATTATAATGCACTGAATATTATTATTGGCTTTTGCGCTAACAAATGAATAAATTAGAAAAAAGATAGAAATAAATTAGTTTATTTAAATAATTGTGAATTGTTGATGGTAATTTGGCTTTTTTAAGCCACAAATTGGACCTTTCATGTCATCATCTGATCCTTGTTATTTCAGTGCCATTATAGCCACACAACACAACCACCAATGATTTTCATGTATTGCTTACTAATTAGTACTTAGGATGCAGGTCAAGTATATCAAATATGTTTACCAAATCACATTATGAGGGAAAGGTAATTTGAGTTCTAAACAATCATTTGTTTAGAACAATAATGGAGCAGGCCGCATGATGCGGATAAATTCAATTCTTGATGTTTATCTATGTGATAAATAAACCCATACTCAACGAGCTAATAAATAAAAACATTTTCAACTTATTTTAATATTTGACGTGGTCGCAACTTTAACTAATGTCTTGTAATATATTTAGATATATTATAGTATAATTTACATACTAAAATTTAAAATATAAATTAAAATATTAAAAGTAAAATTATAATTATAAATCTTAAAAGTTAAATATTAAAGTTTAAATAATCAAAATATAATACTTTTATTAAATTGTGATTTATTCAATATCAAAATATTTGATATTAAAAATTTTAATATTTAAATAGGTAATATTAAATTTTTTATAGTAAAATTTTAATAGTACATATTTCAGTATTAAAAATTTTAGTATTAAAATATAAAAAGTAAAAAAAAATTTGCAAGGGGAAAATACTTATTGGGGGATGCTAATTGCAAAGGGAATGTGATTATTCTGGGGAATTATACCCCAAAATTAAAATTTCAGCTAATGCATCTAATTGGATCCACATACACTTCTGCACGTGGTGGACAACCCTGGATGCAATTGCTAGAGGGGTGGCGCCCTGTACCCCGGTGGTTGTTGATCATTTGATAAAAGGCAGGCGGGTGAGGGAATCAACTAGTAGGTTTTTTGGGGGGGCACATAGTACCTTATAGTGTTGCCAATGCAAATGAGTCATACAGGACGTGCTCAACTGTCCTATATCCCTATGGTGTCTTCTGGCGGTTGAGGGCTACGCGGCAAATATCCATGTGAATAGGTACATCCTCCAACTTTTTGACATTGGTTTTCAATATGCAGTGTAGGAGGATGCCCAGGTATACCGTGACGTAAATTCTCTGCAAGGTATACTTTTCTGAGAAAATGCATAATTTTTTGAAAGTTTGAACTAACCTATTAATATAGGATGTTTGGTTGAACTTGAAGAGGGTTCTGGGGGGTGCCCGAATTGAATCAGTCCCCCAGGCCTCAGCAAACAATATTAATAAAGGTTTAAAATTATTCACGAGGACTGCATCCCCAACTTTATTTGATAGTGCCTTACAAACTTCATTAAAAATTGCAGATTTCAAATATTCATTTCCTATTTGAAATTTGGTTTTTATTAAATTCTTTTAATATTTGTTGATGTTTGTGAAGGGGAATCTTTGAATACTTTTGTATATGTATTCATCAAAGTTCAGTTTGATATCCCTGCAAATTTCATACATTCTTTGATTTTGATATTTGATCCTAGTTCATATGCTTCCCTTATCCATGGCAAGCACCCCACAGGTGGTGAATATTCCCTATCTTGAGCTTCAATATTAAAAAAATTATTCATATTCTGTTGAATTATTTTATTTATTTGGTTTTTATTTATTTGTTTTACAGGGGCCACCAGTGACTGGTAACCCCCGTAAAACCAACTCGGCGTATGAGCTGCCACTTCTGCAACCTCATCCCCATTCCGGGTGATGACTAAAATAAATATAAGTAAAACATAAAAAGACTTACTAATTGTTTCCCCTGTGGCCCCCTCAGCCACAGGCACCACTTTGGCAAACTTCATGAGCGTTGGATGCTCTTCATTAATTTTTCTAGGCTTAATTTTTCTTATCTTTCTTGCAACTTGTGTTTCTTCTTGGTTTTCATTTGATAAAGCTTCTGTATTTCTTGAAGCCTTCTGCTTCTTGATTGTGTTTCATTTTCATCTTTTTCCACTTGATTGTTTTCCTCTTCATTGGAGTTGAT
Organism: Entomophthora muscae; assembly: GCA_014839935.2. Taxonomy (NCBI): domain Eukaryota; kingdom Fungi; phylum Entomophthoromycota; class Entomophthoromycetes; order Entomophthorales; family Entomophthoraceae; genus Entomophthora; species Entomophthora muscae. The sequence continues at coordinate 117,808 of QTSX02005033.1, forward strand.
TTCCTTTTGAATTTCTGTTCCTTCAATTAGTTTGATCTTATTGTTTTCTTTTGCCCCCTGCCAGAACTCCCATGAATTGTAGGCCGTGTTGTTGAACTTCAGACTTGATAAAATTGTTCCCTGTAGATTAATTAATGCTTCTTTGTTCTTTTCATCTATGATATTTCCCAATGATCCAGAGCATCTTCTTTTGACTGGATTAGTGGCTGGCCCTTGTTACCCAGCTTCCCTGTCACTATTTCCCTGATATTTCTTTCTATCTTGACAACCTTTTGAAGGTGTGCTTCTAATTTGTTGATTAAGTTATAGATTGTTGACATATTGTTTGAATTCCATCAAAAAAACTGGTTTTTATAGTACTATATTCAGTGCATACATATTTTTCATCATTGTTAATAAATTAAAGACAATAAAGATAAATATTACATTAAAATATTGCAATTAGACGTCAATTCTTGAAATTTTGATATTATGTGCATAACTCAATACATTTTGTTTAATAAAATCCATTGTAAACTAGGTCTTTTTCATTAAAATTTAAAATGAATCGACTGTGTTTATATTAGAGAGCCATTAACGCTTAGTAAAAATATTGATACATAGTGCATTTTACAGCCTGTATATTTACCTATTGGTAATAATTCTATAAACTTTTTAGTCGGATTTTGCGAGGTAATAATAATGTAATGTGTTAATAAATTACAGTTTATTGTCATTAATTGGTTGATTTTCTTTGCTGTGTCAATTGTGCATTTTCTGATATTTACGCACTAGTATCCAATTGGTTGGTTTCACACCCAATCACACAGGCAATAGGAAATCAAGCCGCCACCCTGACCACATCCAGTTTCAGGGCAACGGCTTGTTTTCCTATCACCTGTGTGATTTGATGTGAAGCCAATCAATTGGATACTAGTGCATAAATATCAGAAAATGCACAATTGCCACAGCAAAGGAAATCAGCCATTTAATGACAGTAAACAGTAATCTATTAACACATTACATTATTATTACCTCGCCTAATCCAACTAAAAAATTTATAGAATTATTACCAATAGATAAATATACAGGCTGTATAATACACTATGTATCAACATTTTTACTAAGTACTAATGGCTCTCTAATATAAATGCAATCCATTTTAATAAATTATAATAAAAAGTCCTAGTTTACGATGGATTTTATTAAACAAAATACTTTGAGATATGCACATAATTTCTAAATATCAGCAATTGACGTCTACTTGCAATATTCTAATGCAATATTTACGTTTATTGTCTTTACTTTATTATTAATGATGAAAATTATGTATACTCATAATTTTAAGCTATTTGTAAAATGTACAACATTGTATTAATTATGGGAAATGTTGATAATGTAAAAATAAAATATTATTAATTATGAATTAAAAAGAGAGATATTAACTTCAATAAGTTGTCACAAAGAAAAGATTTATTCACTAATCAAAGGACTGGAAAGGGAGGGAATGGGTGGAATGAACATTGCCTTCATCTGCGCCTGTGAAAGGGACAGCATCAGAAATAGTGGTGAGGGAATGGGTGGTGGTTTGTGAGTCAGGGTTGGATGGCAGGTGGCTTGATGGGGGGTTGGGGAGGCAGGGTCTGTTGACTGGGAAGGGGCAGCAAGAGCTGATTGCTTCAATTGCTCAAATTCTTCTTCTGTCACATATACTGGCTTGACAAAACGGATGGACTGGCGTGAGGGGAGACGGGGGTCCTTTATGGACTTATCACTATCACTTGCATAGAAGACAATGAGATCAAATAAGTCCTGGACAGACGCAGAAGGGAAAAGATCATACCCCTTATCAATTTGAGTGCATAGTTTGTTGTAGGTGGCAGGCTTTAAGCACCTGAGGGCGGAACCAAAATTGTAGAGACATAAATCTGCAAGATGCATGTTGGCGTAGTTGATGGGGTAGGACCAGCAGGTATGCCCTGCAACCCTGATTTCTTGGGTTGCCCATTCCCGCTGCTCCATCTCTGCACTCATTACAACTGTGTGCACAACTTGTTGGATAGCCCACTCCTCCAGCATGGCCTTGAGCTCCGTCTGGTAGGCATACCCATCTGCGGTGTTCAATATTGCTGAGTAATAATTGACACCCAATGGGGAAACTGCCAATAAAACCCCAATAAACCAATACAATATTGGGCCTCACTTGTACACATTAGACTGGATACGCTTCTCTCCAAAGTCTTGGATACTGGCCAAGATCTTAGCGTATGATAGGAAGATGACGTCATTACAGGCCCTCATTGCCCTCTCTTTGATAAAATTAATAATAGTTGAACTGTAGGGGTTAGTGTCCACCAAAATGGGGCCACTGAGAACTTGATTAGACAAGATTCTAGCAGCAACCACAACTCTGTGCATCCACAAACTCACTGTTCTTTTGTTGGTGAAGATGCCGTGGAGTCCCAACTGGAGACGTACCTGGACCAGGAGGATCCGCAGGTCACGTTCCATAATGGCCATCATAAGGGGATGGGCTGTGTCACCTTTGATTGAAGTTTGGGCGCCGTTGGGGTCTTCTTGGTAGGGGGGCCACAGTTGGCGTGGGCTTGCAGGGTTGCAGCCACAGTGGACTTTGCAAACCCTATTGCAGCTGCTATTTCCCCAAGTGACATAAGCTTCCCTTGCTTTTCAACCATTTTGAGAACAATCTCCAGAGTGATTAGTTTTCTTCTGCATCTTGCAGGCTGATTGGCTGGGGGAGGGATATGTCTATCTTGGGAACTGGTCAATGTCATCTGATTGGCTGTTTTGGGGTTCTGGGCTCTCTGGGTGACCCCATGGCTAAAATGGCTGGTTCTGGATGCCATTGCTGATAAGGGATTTGGGTTGGCAGCTGCCTGTGCATGTTGGGCAAACAGGGCCATGCTGGAAGTTGCAGGAGAAAGAACAGACTCCTGGGTGGGGCTTGCAAAGGGGCCTGCGGGTTGGGAGTAGCCATAGACAGAGGCTTCACTGTTAAGAGACCCAGTGTAGCCCTGCATAATTTTTTCAAGGCCAGGGAACAGCTTGTTGACTTGGTTGTTATTGAAAGAAGACATAATAAATTTTTATTAAAATTTTAAACTCAAGAAGAGGAATGTATATTTTAGTCAACTTTATTGTTATATATGTTAATTTTGTGAATATTATGATCTAAATTTTAGCTGTCCTAAATTGGAATAGGGTGATTTTTGAGAATGCCTATGATTCCTAAAAGAATCAGCACAAATCCACTCTATATCCTTTAACATCCTTTTTGAGACACCCATAAATTATATTTATAGCAAATTCCTCGCAATTATGATTTGAAACTTGGTTCTTGGATTTGACAATCCTGCAATTTCAGATTTGTTAAGTTTTACATGATGTCTATGATTCGTTTGAAATACAGGAAATCACAAATTGTACATTAGAATCCTGCATTTCTGATTCATGCATCCCGCATTTGTTTGCTGGGTTTTGTCTTTTGTTAGTTGAGTTATCTGCTCAAGAGATTCAAAATTTGCCAATGTAAATAAATCAAAAAAGTCAAATTAAATGTTTGATTCTATTAAATATTTTATTTTTCACTCAGTTGAGTTGCCCGCAAAAGTGATTTGAAATTTGGACCAAGGATTTGACAATCCTGCATTTTCACGTTCAGGTTCTGAATTTACAGTATTAATCTTCTTAAATTAGAGATAGATTTAAAAAAATAAAAAAATAAAAAATGTGGACTGATAATGGAAATCATTTTTGATCATAAGAATTTTTATATTACTTATTTAAAGAGGCACCTAAATATATTAAGTTTTCTATAAAATATAATTGTTTTGTTGAATGTCATGGAAAAAGCATTGTTGATGGTCACTTTGGTGTAATATCAAAAATGTTAAAGGAAAAAATGAGCTTTATATTAACAATATTAATGATCTTGAAAATATTTTTGAGCAAGAAGAAAAAGAAAATAATTATATAAATCAGTGCTATCAGGCTTAAATATTTCTCAAAATTCATTCTTTTATATTTATCAAAGAAAAGTTAGGCCTATAAAAAGAGAGCTTGAAGTTAAAAATCTGTGCATTAATCTTTCATATTTGACAAAAGATGGGAAGTTATATACTTCACCTCTAACATTTGAAAGTTTATCAGAATATTCTGAGATAAATTATCATTTGAAATCATGTGATGATACCAGAGAAACAAAAATATCAGAAGATGCTAGTGGTGCATTGGGGCAAGTTCATGAAGTAGGGCAGCTTACTAGAGGGTGTATTTTAAATAGAGTTATCAGTCTTTCAAAAACAACAACCTTTTTTCTGAAACAAACTAAGAATATTTATGATGAGCCAAAGATAGGGTAATAGCATTTATGGCTTTGGGGCTGCTATTACTGTCCCATGCAACTCATCATAAATATTTTTTGGTTTGTAGAAGCACTTACTGTAAATTCAGAACCTGAACATAAAAATGCAGGATTGTCAAATCCTTGGTCCAAATTTTGAATCACTTTTGCGGGCAACTCAGCTGAGTGAAAAGTAAAATATTTAATAAAATCAACCATTTAATTTGACTTTTTTTGGTTTATTTAAATTGGCAAATTTCAAATCTCTTGAGCAGATAACTCAACTAACAAAAGACAAAACCCAACAAACAAATGCAGGATACATGAATCAAAAATGCGGGATTCTTATGTACAATTTGAGATTTCCTGTATATCAAACAAATCATAGACATCATGTAAAACTTAACAAATCTGAAATTGCGGGATTGTCAAATCCAAGAACCAAGTTTCAAATCATAATTGCAAGGAATTTGAAATAAATATAATTTATGGGTGTCTCAAAAAGGATGTTAAAGGATATAGAGTGGATTTGTGCTAATTCTTTTAGGAATCATAGGCATTCTCAAAAATCACCCTATTCCATTTTAGGTTGGCTAAAATTTAGATTGTATTATTCACAAAATTGACATATATAACAATAAAATTGACTAAAAAATACATTCCTATTCTCAAGTTTAAAATTATAATAAAAATTTATCATGTCTTCTTTCAACAACAACCAAGTCAACAAGCTGTTCCCTGGCCTTGACAAAATTATGCAGGATTACACTGTCTTCTAATAGTGAAGCCTCTCTCTATGGCCACTCCCAACCTGCAGGCCCCTCTGCAAGCGCCACACAGGAGTCCGTTCTTTCCCCTGCAACTTCCAGCATGGCCCTGTTTGCCCACCATGCACAGGCAGCTGCCAACCCAAATCCCTTATCAGCAATGGCATCCAGAACCAGCCATTTTAGCCATGGGGTCACCCAGAGAGCCCAGAACCCTGAAACAGCCAATCAGATGGCATTGACCAGTTCACAAGATGGACATATCCCTCCCCCAGCCAATCAGTCTGCAAGACGCAGAAGAAAATTGATCACCCCGGAGATTGTTCTTGAAATGGTTGAAAAGCGAGGCAAGCTCATGTCCCTTGGGGAAATTGCGGCCACAATGGGTTTTGCAAAGTCAACTGTGGCTGCAATCCTGCAAGCCCACGCCAACTGTGGCCCCCCACCAAAAAGACCCCAACTGGTGCCTGTACCTCAACCAAAGGTGACACAGCCCATCCCCTTATGATGGTCATTATGGAACATGACCCGCGGATCCTCCTGGTCCAGGTACGTCTCCAGTTGGGACTCCACGGCATCTTCACCAACAAAAGAACAGTGAGTTTGTGGATGCACAGAGTTGTGGTTGCTGCTAGAATCTTGTCTAATCAAGTTCTCAGTGGCCCCATTTTGGTGGACACTAACCCCTACAGTTCAACTATTATTAATTTTATCAAAGAGAGGGCAATGAGGGCCTGTAATGACGTCATCTTCCTATCATACGCTAAGATCTTGGCCAGTATCCAAGACTTTGGAGAGAAGCGTATCCAGTCTAATGTGTACAAGTGAGGCCCAATATTGTATTGGTTTATTGGGGTTTTATTGGCAGTTTCCCCATTGGGTGTCAATTATTACTCAGCAATATTGAACACCGCAGATGGGTATGCCTACCAGACGGAGCTCAAGGCCATGCTGGAGGAGTGGGCTATCCAACAAGTTGTGCACACAGTTGTAATGAGTGCAGAGATGGAGCAGCGGGAATGGGCAACCCAAGAAATCAGGGTTGCAGGGCATACCTGCTGGTCCTACCCCATCAACTACGCCAACATGCATCTTGCAGATTTATGTCTCTACAATTTTGGTTCCGCCCTCAGGTGCTTAAAGCCTGCCACCTACAACAAACTATGCACTCAAATTGATAAGGGGTATGATCTTTTCCCTTCTGCGTCTGTCCAGGACTTATTTGATCTCATTGTCTTCTATGCAAGTGATAGTGATAAGTCCAGAAAGGACCCCCGTCTCCCCTCACGCCAGTCCATCCGTTTTGTCAAGCCAGTATATGTGACAGAAGAAGAATTTGAGCAATTGAAGCAATCAGCTCTTGCTGCCCCTTCCCAGTCAACAGACCCTGCCTCCCCAACCCCCCCCCCCATCAAGCCACCTGCCATCCAACCCTGACTCACAAACCACCACCCATTCCCTCACCACTATTTCTGATGCTGTCCCTTTCACAGGCGCAGATGAAGGCAATATTCATTCTGCTATTCCCTCCCCTTCCCGTCCTTTGATTAGTGAATAAATCTTTTCTTTGTGACAACTTATTGAAGTTAATATCTCTCTTTCAATTCATAATTAATAATATTTTCTTTATCATTGTTAGCATTCCCCATATGTAAAGAATCTTGTAAATTGATGTGGTAACATATAATTATTTCCATGGATATTACCATCATTGTTAATAAATTAAAGACAATAAAGATAAATATTACATTAAAATATTGCAATTAGACGTCAACTCTTTATATTTTGATATTATGTGCATAACATGATGCATTTTTTAATAAAATCCATTGTAAACTTGGCCTTTTCCATTATAATTTAATGAAATGCACTGTGTTTATATTAGGGCCATTAACGCTTAGTACAGATATTGAAAATTAGTGCATTTTACAGCCTTTATATTTACCTATTGGTAATAATTCTATAAACTTTTCAGACAGATTTTACGAGGTAATAATAATGTAATGTGTTAATAGATTACTGTTTACTGTCATTAAATGGCTGATTTTCTTTGCTGTGGCAATTGTGCATTTTCTTATATTTCTGAACTAGTATCCAATTGGTTGGCTTCACATCCACTCGCACAGGCAATAGGAAAACAAGCTGCCCCTGACCACATACAGTCTTGGGGTGGCAGCTTGTTTTCTTATTGCCTGTGTGGTTGGATGTGAAGCCAACCAATTGGATACTAGTGCAGAAATATCAAAAAATGCACAATTGCCACAGCAAAGGAAATCAGCCAATTAATGACAATAAACAGTAATCTATTAACACATTACATTATTATTACCTCGTAAAATCTGTCTGAAAAGTTTATAGAATTATTATCAATAGGTAAATATACAGGTTATAAAATGCACTAATTTTCAATATCTGTACTAAGCGTTAATGGCCCTAATATAAACACAGTGCATTTCATTAAATTATAATGGAAAAGGCCAAGTTTACAATGGATTTTATTAAACAAAATGCATTGAGTTATGCACATAATATCAAAATTTCAAGAATTGACGTCTAATTGCAATATTTTAATGTAATATTTATCTTTATTGTCTTTAATTTATTAACAATGATGAAAAATATGTATGCACTGAATATAGTACTATAAAAACCAGTTTTTTTGATGGAATTCAAACAATATGTCAACAATCTATAACTTAATCAACAAATTAGAAGCACACCTTCAAAAGATTGTCAAGATAGAAAGAAATATCAGGGAAATAGTGACAGGAAAGCTGGGTAACAAGGGCCAGCCACTAATCCAGTCAAAAGAAGATGCTCTGGATCATTGGGAAATATCATAGATGAAAAGAACAAAGAAGCATTAATTAATCTACAGGGAACTATTTTATCAAGTCTTGAATTCAACAACACGGCCTACAATTTGTGGGAGTTCTGGCAGGGGGCCAAAGAAAACAATAAGAAGATCAAACTAATTGAAGGAACAGAAATTCAGAAGGAAATTAACACCAACAAAGAGGAAACTGACCAAATGGCAACAGATGAAAATGAAACACAAGCAAGAAGCAGAAGCGCATCAAGAAATACCGAAGCTTTATCAAATGAAAATCAAGAGGAAGCACAAGTTGCAAGAAAAATAAGAAAAATTAAGCCTAAGAAAATTAATGAAGAGCATCCAACGCTCATGAAGTTTGCCAATATGGCGCCTGTGGCTGAGGGGGCCACAGGGAAACAATCAGTAAATTTTTATCTTTAATTTATTTTTTTTAGTCATCACCAGGGATGGGGATGAGGTCGCGGAAGTGGCGGCTTTTACGCCGAGTTGGTTTTATGGGGGCTACCAGTCACTGGTGGCCCCTATAAAACAAATTAAAAAAATCAAATAAATAAAATAGTTCAGCAGAATATGAATATATTTTTAATAGTGAAGCTTAAGATAGGGGATATCAACCACCTGTGGGGTGCTTGCCATGGATAAGAGAAGCATAAAAACTAGGATCAACAATCAAAATCAAAGAAATGAATGCAATTTGCGGGGATATAAAACTGAACTTTGATGAATACATTTATGAAAGCGTTCAAAGGTTCCCCTTCACAAATATCAATGAATACAAAAAAAATTAATAAAAACTGACTTTCAAATTGGAAATAAATATTTAAAATCTGCAATATTTAATGAAATTTTTAAAGCTCTATCAAACAAAGTTGGGGATGCAGTCCTCGTGAATAATCTTAAGGCTTTATTGATATCGTTTGCTGAGCCTGGGGGCTGATATAAGTTGGACGCCCCCCAGAACCCTCTTCAAGTTCAACCAAACATCCTATATCAATAGGTTAATACAAACATTCAAAAAACTGTGCATGTTCTCAGAGAAATATACCTCGCAAAGGATCCATGTCGTGGTGTACCTGGGAATCCTGCTCCATTGCATACTGAAAGCCAACATGAAAAAATTAGAAGATGTACCTATACAGATTGACATATGCTGTGTAGCCCTCAACAGACAGAAAACACCATGGGGATACAGGACAGTCGAGCACGTCCTCTATGATTCATTTGCATTGGCAACACTATACAGGTACTATGTGCCCCCCAAAAAAACCTGCTAGTGGATTCCCTCACCTGTTTGCCTTTTATAAGACGGTTTGCCACCACCGAGGTGTTGAGCACCACCCTCTAGCAATTGGCGCTAGAGTCATCCACCACATACAGAAGAGTATGTGGTCCCAATTAGATGCATTAGCTGAAATTTTAATTTTGGGTTATGATTCCCTGGAATAAACACATTCCCCTTGCAATTTGCATTCCCCCAATAAATCATTTTCCCTTGCAACTTAAAATTTTTATTTTATTTTTTTATTTTTTTATTTTAAATATTAAAATTTTCACTGTTAAATCTTCAATATTGACATATTTAATATCAAATATTTTGATATTGCATAAATCACAATTTAATAAAAAATTTTATATTTCTATTATTTAAACTTAAATATTTAACTTTTAAGATTTATAATTAATATTTTAATTTTTTAATTTTAATATTTTAATTTTAATATTTTAATTTTAATATTTTAATTTTAATATTTTAATTTTAATATTTTAATTTTAATATTTTAATTTTAATATTTTAATTTTAATATTTTAATTTTATTTTAAATTTTAGTATGTAAATCATAATCATTAATATAAATAAGTATATTAAAAGACTTTATTTATAGTTGCCAATACGTCAAATAAAAAAAAGAATCAAAATGTTTTTATTTACTACTCGTCGAGTACGGGTCCATTTATCACAAAGATAAACATGGAGAATTGAATTTATCCACATCATGCGGCCCGCTCCACTATTGTACTAAACAAATGATTGTTTACAACTCAAATTACCTTTCACTTGTAATATGATTTGATAAACATATTTAATATACTTGAACTGCATCATAAGTACAAATTAGTAAGGAATACATAAAAATCATTGGTTGCCGTGTTGTGTGGCTATAGTGGCACTGAAATAACAAGGATCATATGATGACTTCAAGGTCCAATTTGTGGCTTAGAAAAGCTAAAGTACTATCAAAAATTAATGATTATTTAAATAAAAAATTATATTTCTATCTTTTTTAATTTATTCATTTGTTAGCACAACAGTCAATACAATATTTAGTGCATTATAATAAAAATATATTCTTCATACCTAGTATAGTTAATTTTACTTACCTTTTCTATGTATTCTTATATGTCTATAATACAATCACACATCAAATTATTATATATAAATAATAATTTTTGAGTCCTAATAAAAACAAAATAAATAAATAAAAATAAAAACAAATAAAACCCAGAGCGCCCATTCATCTGATTGGCTTGGAGGCCAGGGCTTTGGGGAGGAAGGATTCTTAGTGCTTGTAAAAAGCCGCCACCACATTGGGTGGCATTGCAAATTGGCTGACCTCAAGAATATTGAATAGGTCCTCAGTGTCCTGCAGAAGGCCTTGTTTCACCTTATTCTTGATCCAACCAAACACCTCCTTGATTGGATTCAGGAATGGGGAATATGGCGGGAGGAAGAGAAGTCTCATTGGACAATCAGCAAGGCGGTGGCTGGAGAAGTGGCTATTCTTGTCAATAGGGGGAACTCGGACACAACCAGATCCACTTTGTGGAGCCTGACATTATCAAGCACAACAATGTTGGTTGTGCCGCTATAATTTATCTGAAGGTACTCCTTGACAACTCGGAGAAAATCAAGAAAAGACCCGCTATTGTGGGAACCCTTGATCATTTGGTATTGGTCCAACCCGTGAGGACCAAGAATTGCGACCATGGAATAGGTCTGGGAACGGACAGCTGCACAATGGGCTACGCCGTCCTTGGACCCTTTCTCAACCCACCCATGCCTAGACCTGAGTGAGGAGGAAAACGACAATTTTTCAATATAGAAGAATTGTACGTTGCCAGTCTCCTTTAGTGCCAGATATGCCTTGGCATAAATGCATTGATTCTTGATGGTCTTTTCACTGTTTCTGTTGTACGGAGAAACTCCAAGCACCTTCCAAGAGAAGCCCAAATCAACCATTGTTTTGTAAACAAGGGTTTTAGAAACAGAAAGCCCAAACTCTGTGGCAAGCATTGATTGGACAGCAAGCGTGTCCAGGTGGCAATCACTGGTACCCACTGCTTGATTGTGTTGATGTGCACAGGCTGCAAGAGTTTTGGCTGCCGCTTAGCCTTGGTGAATTTGGCAATTTGCCCGGTATTGCCATACTTGGTGTTGATGTTGGCAATGTACCTGGCCGTGACACCAAATTGGGACGCAATATCCTGAACCGCCATTCCTCCGTTCAAGCAGTTGAGGAGAGCTTCACACTTACTATCCGTCAACCGACGCCGGCCCTTGACAGGTACCACGGCATCCTGGCTACCAGGCTTGACACAGGGGACAGGGACCTTTGTGTAGAAGGTGGAATCACTCTTGTGTGCAGTGGCACCGTCAATTGTTGAACAGATCACAGGTGCAGATGGCTCAACAGTGGTGGCCAATGGCTCATATGATGTATCAAACATGCAGGGCAGGGAGTGGTAACTCTTGGACCCAGAGTTTGGGGCCGGGTGACAACTGGGTATACAGTGGAGGTGTAAGTAACCTCATTGTTTCCTGTGACCTTGGTATGGGAGACTTTGGTTGCAGGCCTTGAGAGCAGCTTCTGTCTAGAATTCAGGCTGGTTATTCTGGCTTGGGATGTGAGAGGTAATTTACTGGCGCTGACGCCTTGGGAGGCCTGTGTGTTGGCATTACTCCCCTTGAGTTGTGTTCTGGGTCTATTCTTGGACCCTCTGGGACGCCCTCGTGGACAGGCTTCCCTGTGGGCTGATGCAGGAGCTGGTTAGGGATGTGATTGTCTGTCCATAAAAATAAAATAAAAATATATATTTTAGATTAAATATGTATTTATTTATATTTTAGGTTTAGCTGTGAGCAGTTATTTTCTCTTGATTTAGCCTTGAATAGTAACAGAATTTCTATATCTGTGATTTGAAGTTTATAATATTGTATCCTTTCTGGGTTTGGATAATTTTAAAGTTTAATCAATTTTTATGCCTAACCATGGTCGTTGAGATTGGATTTTTTATTTGATTTTAGTTGTGTTGGAGCTTCTTTATTTGGATTGGTGTTTCCTAGTGTGCTTACTGTACATTCAATTTGGATTTCAGTTCCTGCAATTAATATCTTAGTTTAATAGTGACATTCAAAAGTGATTTGAAATTTGGTTCATGGATTTGACAATCCCACAATTTCAAAAAACATAGTAAACTTAATGAAAATGGTTGATGGATCTGAATGCTTCAAATCTGATTCCAGCTAATTCATTTTGTTTATTGTAAATATGCAGTTCAACTTGAAATTTTCAAAGTGTCTATGATTTCCTGCATTTTCAAATATTCAAATAAATACTCAAAAAATCAATTTAATTAAAAAAGGCTATCCCGCAAAAGTGATTCAAAATTTGGACCAAGAATTTGACAAACCCACATTTTTACATTCAGGTTCTAAATTTACAGTATATAACCATAACCTTACAAGGGCCAGTCTTGCTATTGGATAAAATTTGATATTAAACTGATGATCACTCTTGTGAATTTAGAGACATTGTCATTCAGATACAGTAATTTTCAAACCTGTTGAGATAAACAAAAAATCTCAGTCTTAAAACAAAAATTAACTCAGTCTAAAAGTAAAATCAAAATGGATCCAAATCTATTTTAATTTAATATAAATTCCTTGATTTTTGATTTTGTTTTTAGACAGAGTTTTTTTGTTCTTAGACTGAGATTTTTTGTTTATCTCAACAGGTTTGAAAATTACTGTATATCAATTCAGTAGCATTGTATTTTGAGATGTTGTCACTGAAGGAACAGTTATCTGTTGCACTAATTTCCCAGCCCCGATTGGATTTAAACCAAGCTGTACTTTTCTCTCTTGAGTAAAATAGGATGTCACAATTATTTTTACAAGCAAATTTTTTAATTGGATCACCACAATCTCCCTTGAACCTTATGATTTCTTTTGACCTGTAATTAAAAATTGAAGCCTACAATTTAGCTGGGATCATATGTAGGGTATATTAAAGGCATTTATAGCGAAGTGCAGAGCCAAACAATTATTTTTCCTGATAATTAAGCAAATGAATTAAGAAAATTAAGGCTGCAACATTACAATTAACTATGGTAAATTGATCACCGTTTAAGGAGTCAAATTACTTAGCTTGTGCTCTAGGTTAACATCAAATATTACAATCTAGCCTCGAATATGTTTCGATGGATACAGTAGTTTTAAAATCTATGGCGACAAACGAAATGAACTCAGATTTAAACGAAATGAATTCAGATTTAAGCGAAATTGAAATGAACCCAAATATATTGTAAATCAATATAAATTCATTTATTTTTAATTTTGCTTAAATCTGAGTTCATTTCGTTTAAATCTGGATTGTTTTCGCTTGTCACCATAGCTTTTAAAACTACTGTAATCCCTGCTTACGAAAGATCGTTTCCTCTGACTCTTGAGCTTCACATTATAGATTTCAATTGGGAGAATGAACGAGTTATAAGCAAATGCGATATAAATTTTGACTCGATTATTTCATAGTTATAAGGGTAGGTCCAGCTGGAATTGAGGGTTTGTACTTTTGATATTCGCATGCATTTGAGTGGGCTGGGTCTAGATGTTCATTGCGTCATAAGGGTTTGCACCCTAGCTTCAAGCCTGGTTTTAAATGGATATTTATACCCGTTTGATTAGGCACGAGTTAAAGATTCTTTTTCTTGATGTGTATCTTTCAGGGAAAGTTAAAACGACATGATCAGGATCACACTTTAGTAAGTTGTATTACAGTTAGGCAAAGGTACCTGTATTCCGAGCTGGGCTCCCTAACTTTAATCTCATCAATTCAAAAAGGTGTTCAGCTGGGTGTTTAAGTATGATGCAATTAAAATCATGAAGTCGTTTAAATAGTGACGTAAGATTTCCAAAGCGTGGCATCGAAATGGTTTGAAACCGGGACTCCTAATGCCAAGGGTGAAACTTGGATAGGAAGTTATCCAAAAGTATTGGCGGTGTGACCCGCAATCCAATTCAAACCTTGTTGTGCTTACTGGCTCCTTTTATACTGAAGGGGTAGCATAGTTCACGGTATGTGATCTCAAAGCTTAGCTGCCGTTGTTGCAACCGAGGTGGAAATTTATATCGTGCCAAGCAATGCTCAGAATGAAATTCAAACACCAGCACGTAGAGTAGCATGTGATTGGCTGGTTGATAATGTTAAACATATATCATTTATGACTGCTTAAGTTTAGTGGTTCCACATTATAGGCATTAATTTGGAGATCAATGTGACTTATCAGATCTAAATAACCTGATCTTTGAAGATGTTTTGAAAATATTCCTTTTTCTGCAGGTTAAGTTAAAGAATTCAATAAAATCCTTATAAATCCTAAATAAAATAATTCTTTAAAAATGTAGTGATTATAAGAGCTCAACAGATAGGCACCCTGATTTTAATCATATTGAACTAAAAAAAGTGCATTGCTAGTGATTATATTTGATTTCGTAAAAATAGGCAGCATATGGGACATTATTTTTCTTGTTATGCCTAGGCGCCAGATTGGTTATTTTATAACTTAATCACATTATTCATATTCAAATTATTCAGAAAGAGTAAAATACAATCAATCCCAAATATTTAATTGATCCTGGGCTTGGGTGATTTTTTAAAAAATAATTCATTGATTTTATAATTGAAAATTGCAACTTATAGTACTACTGAAAATATCTTAAGTGCTACTACAAACCAAAAATATTTATGATGAGTTGCATGGGAGAGTAATAGCAGCCCCAAAGCTATAAATGCTATTACCCTATCTTTGGCTCATCATAAATATTCTTAGTTTGTTTCAGAAAAAAAGGTTGTTGTTTTTGAAAGACTGATAACTCTATTTAAAATACACCCTCTAGTAAGCTGCCCTACTTCATGAACTTGCCCCAATACACTACTAGCATCTTCTGATATTTTTGTTTCTCTGGTATCATCACGTGATTTCAAATGATAAAATATCTCAGAATATTCTGAGAAGCTTTCAAATGTTAAAGGTGAAGTATATAACTTCCCATCTTTCATCAAATATGAAAGATTAATGCGCAGATTTTTAACTTCAAGCTCTCTTTTTATAGGCCTAAATTTCCTTTCATAAATATAAAAAAATGCTTTTTGGGAAACAATTGAACCAGTTAAAGATGAATTGTATAATTCTTTTCTTCTTTCTTCTTTCTCACAAATATTTTTTAGATCATTAATGTTGTTAATATAAAGTACATTTTCTTTTTCCTTTAAAATTTTTGATATTACACCAAAGTGACCATCAACAATGCTTTTTCCATGGCATTCAACAAAACGGTTATATTTTATGGAACCCTTAATATATTTAGGTGCCTCTTTAAATAAGTAATATAAAAATTCATATGATCTAAAATGATTTCCATTATCTGTCCATACTTTTATATTTTTTATTTTTTTAAATCTATCTAATTTAAGAAGACTTATTAGACATTCACCTGAAAATAAAGAATCATGTGATAATATTTGAGACAAAAAATCATGATATTCATATTTAATTTTATTGTTTTCTTTAAAAACTAATGCAAACCCTAATAATGAGATTGGTTTTTTTGAATAAAAACAATTATTGGTCTCAATTGGACCACCTCCAACCTTTAAGTTTTCTTTATAATCTATAACTACAACACAAGACTCATCATCTAGTTCATTAATATCTTTTTTATATTCACAATTTTGATGAACATAAAAGTCTTGGTGCTGATTAATAGTCTTTAAGTCATTGTCTATAGATTCTGGTAATGGTAAGTTTTTACTTTCACATTCTTCCTTCTTTTTTCTAGTGAATTTTTTAAATTACAAATATTGCACATATCAGTTTGTTTTTTACTTTTTATTATATTTTTAGGGATTAATTTATAGTAAGTAGAAATTGAAACTGAAATTTCATTTTTATTTTCATATTTTCATATATTTCTTTTTTTGTTTTAAGTAGAGAGTATTTAATTTCAGTTGAGTAATTACTCATCTCTTTTTCTATATCTTTATAAATTTTTTCAGGCACTTTTTTTGTAAACTGGCTTGTTTCAAAAGAATTTTCCAGCAATTTTTTAATTATTTTTTTAGTTATTTCTTTTTTTAATGAATAGTTATTATTTTTTTTGGCTTTTTTTGTTTAAGCTTACATTTTTATTTTTATTTATTTTTCTTGAGTATTCAAACTCACTTTTGGTTATATTAAACCCCATATCATTAAGCTCTTTTAAAGAGTAACTGGAAGTAACCAGAGATCGCAAGGCTGGGAGATGTTTTTGGGGAGAAGATTTCATGAGATCCTTTAAGTTTTCAATGAACTCATTGCCTTTTTGATTTTGAATAGTTGGCAGGAACTGAGCTTTCCCAAATTCAGTTTGAGTAAGGAAGTGCTTGATGAAATTATCAAGATCATCACCAGCAATAAAGAGGAATGCCTTTTTTAACATTGCAATTCTCTCTTTTTGTTGAAGCTCCCAAGGAAAAAAGGGTAGCATGGAAGAAGTAAATTTAACTGAGGACATGGTAGTATTTTGAATCTGTAATTAGGTCAGATCTTTGATGTGTGCCTTAATGATGGAGTAGTTATGATCAGAATGTGGTCTTTGAATTGGGTTATTTGGATTAGAAGCTTTGTGGTACTTTAGCTCTTATATACCAAGCTAAATGACACCATTCTGAAAGAAATGGTGTGATAGCTTTTATTATAGTTTGAACTTGAATTTATGTTTGCAGAAATTAATTAAATACCCAGTTTTCATGCACAAGTGATATATGTGAAGCAGCTAAGCATTATTATTACATCATATCCTCTTTGTAATCAATGCAAATCAATTAAAATGATGTATTCAGTTAATTGTAACTCTTCCGCATATTTTTAAAATGATAAAATATTAAAGAATTCCATTTAATGAATGCTCAATTTGAGGTTCGAAGCTCACTTGAACCTTAAAATCAATCTAAACAGTGATAAAAACATCCTAACTTCAAACTATCATAAAATCCTAGAGAATTGAGCTTTTTAAATAAAATAAAATGCGAAAATAAAGCTCTCAATCTTATCTTTAATTTCGTCAAATAAAAAACATCTGTTGTGTATTCAAAAAAAGTATTTATTAGCTTTGAAGTAATCTACTTTATATCATTAGATAGAATCATATAATAAAATCTGGATTATGCTCTTTTAAATTACTTTTGCTTTAATATTGAGCATAGTATACATATTAAAATTTTTACACCAATAGAAAGATAAGATTCTTAGCTTCATTTTGATAGTTTACAGTGTGAAAAAATATTAATTTTTCATTGAGTTATTAATGTTTTAAATATAAATTGTGTAATTAGTTACTTTTTCAAAATCGAACTGTGTTATGCTGCGACTTGAGCAGCATGTGCATTAGAAAATGGCCTAATCTCTAAAATAATGACCCATATGTTCATAGATTCATGGCAATTACCAGAACAAATTACATCCATCCACCCACAGATCCTATGATGCGGAAATACGCCGGTCTTCCCAGCAGATCTGCCTTTTAATTGTGTTTCTGTCAAATGAAGTTGTAATACATCGAGCTGATTGTTGATAAGCATTGGTTTTAAGTTCGGATTGTGATAATGAACCATGACTAAAGCTAGCTTCCGAATCCACCCGACCATTTGGCTAATTCCATCAGCCCCAAAACTTAAAGGATATATTGCTTCTGACCCCCATTTCTGTTTCAATTTTAAGTTTCTTTAGCTTTTGTAAATCTTGCCTACTGTTCCAACTTTTATTCATTTCCAAGGTAACTTTGTGCATTTGGCGTTATTTAGTACCCTGTTCTATTATCTTTACTCTGGCATTTTATTTACTTATTTAATTTAGGACTAGATTTTTCTAGCGATAATATGCTCCACAATACCCGTTGCGGGATCAGTTCTCTGAAATCCCTCTCAAAGCTCGAGTTTTTAAACTTCAAAGAGCTAATTTTCATTTTGCCGCCCCTCTTTCAAATCTTGATAATGTTTTTTACATCAACCGTGTTTTAGATAGCTACACTGACAAGGGGCTAAAAAAGCTCACCCTTCGCCAACTTATCTTCTTCGGCAAGCATTTTAGCAAGGAAAAGCTGATCTCTAGTGCTAATTACGTGCGCACTGAACTACCCGTTCGCCTTGCTCATCGTATTCGAGATTTCCAATCACTGCCTTTTAAAGTTGGTATAAATCCTCATATCCAAGCCACCTATAACCTATATTGAGATGCCTTCCAGCGCCTCAAACGAGTGCCCCGGATCTCTACCCCCGAGGATAATATTGCATTTTGTCAAGTCCTTGAAAGTGTTTTAGACGAGCACCTGGTAGTGATCTCAAAGCTGGCTCTGGGTATGTCTGAGTGCTCTCCGTATCTCCCACCTGAACAGATCGATGAGTTTATGAGTAAAGCACTCATGTCTCGCATAGCCCGTCGAGTGGTTGCCGAGCAGCACATTGCTCTCACTAAAAAATTCAACGGCGAGTCTCCTAATTGTAGTAATGACAAAGTGGGTGTGGTGACAATCGAATGCGATCCCGAAGATTCGGTGCGAAGGTGCGCCACCCTAGCCAGAGAGCTTGTAGCCAAATCGTACCAGAAAGTTCACGGGAAAGAAGTTCCTTCACTTCCTGGACTCATCATTGAGGGCCACATGGGGGTCCGCTTTCCCTTTGTTCAGGACCACATGGATTACATCCTTTTCGAGGTTCTAAAGAATTCCTATCAATCAACCCTTCGGCAAAATATTCAAAACCCCTCCCCAATCCGCGTCACTATTGCCGAGGGATCTGACGAGGCGGTGATTCGCATTTCCGACAATGGCGGTGGTATTCCTTTAAACCAGATCTCCACATTATGCTCGTTTGCCAAGTCTGACCCCATGCGCCAGTCAGCTCTTCAGACTATGCCGCCCGTATCAACCAGAGTGGAAGTCGAGCCTACCGCTGCTGAGACGGCAGCTATTCTCCCCGAGGACCGAAATGATTTTTCATCTCTTGGGGCGGCATACAGCCGCCTGGGCATTGGACTTCCTGTTGTTAGCAACTTCATGAAATACTGGGGTGGTAGCCTACATCTAAACTCGCTTGCGGGGCTGGGATGCAACGTTTATCTTCGATTCCCCAACAGCCGGGTTGGGGCAAGAGAGCATCTTCCATTCGACCCTTCGCAGCCCGATACTGTCCAGACTTCCCCTCCCCTTTACTCTGCCCACGCCCACTAACCCTATTATATATATTATCCTTACAATAGAAAAGTGATAAACTTTAATATCCCAAGCGAACGCAGCTTGTCTTGCCGATTTCGCACTTCCAAAGTTGATGGCCCAGAGGTATAGCTATATATCTCCTACGAAACCAGTCATGTATGAGATCGGAATTCACCCACCGCTAGAACACTTTCATACCAGTTGAATCTGTTTGTTTGAATTACTCTTTATCAGTGAGACCGACCTGATACAATTAAACCATAATCTCAAAGCGTTTAGCCATCCCTACGTCAGCGTAGCTATACAGTAGGCAGCGTATGTTTACATATAAAATGTTTGATCGGTTTTTCGGCTATCGCTCAGACAAAGCGCTCATATAATGTCGTAGCCAACTCCCACTTGGGATCTTAACTGGACTGACTCGTTTGCACTGACATCCTAAAGTCTCCAATACAGCAAAAAACCTTTATACTATATTTTTTCTATGTATAGCATTCCCTTGGCGCTCGCAGGCGTACTTCATCCTATATATATTGAATTCAGATCTCACAATAATGCTGGAACTGTATTGCTGGGGACAGCCACCAGAGTTAACTCATACAGCATGGAACATCCTCCATGTTGAAAATCCTCAAAAATGTCTTTTGTTTTTCAAAGCTCAAAGATATTTTTCCGTCTTGACTAATCAATGCTGATAATAAAAGCATGGTTTAACTTTCATTTGAGCTTTTGATCGTACCTATAAAGGATAAACCCAAAATGGGTTTTTTACTGTTGCCATGACAGATGTCCCATGCTGTATGAGTTAGTTCTGGAGGTTGCCCTGCCGGGACGGTTCCAGCAAATGAAGACAAGGTTCGAAAGGCATACAAAAGTTTCCACAGCTGTGGGGTGAACAAGATCCATCCATCCCAAACGGTATCTGTCAGGATTCACTCTTTCTATAGCTGCTATTCTATTTTATTTACTTGCTGTTTCCTGGCTTGTAAGTTTTAAGATAGCCTTCACTTTATTTTATTTATCTTCCTTTCCTCTTTCTTTTCCACCTTTGGGCTCCAAAATAGGCCTTGTGAAGGCCTAGTTATGACCTAAAGACTGATTAATATCAGTTTCAAACTCCCCTCCCCTTACCTTTGCACCCGGTTTCGAACCCTGGACCTATTCGTTGAACTTTGAGAAGTTAGTCCGAAAATGCTCACTTTCGTCTTACTCTTAATTTTCGCTTTTGAGCTTCGGACCCGTTTTTCCTGAATTTTTGCTCGCTCTAGCATCAAAGGACAGTCGCTGCAACCGCTTTTCCTCCTACTGGTCACCCTTTTACTGGGTTTAGCTTAACTAAGCTAAACTGCAAGTTCTGTTCTTTACCTCAATTTTCATGCATGTCTTCTTAACCATTTTTGGTTTAACTCTTTACACCATTCCTTGCACCTCAATTCAACAGTGCACAATAAAAAGGCTTGATTTTCCAGTCTCAACAATAAGTTGAGATTGTTTGACTTGCACCCCAAAAAGGTACTTGTTAGGTTTTGTGGCTTGTGTTTTCATTTCCAATTTTAGTTTAAGTTTATTTTCAATCTTATGATTCCTTTTGACTTTCTTTTCCAGCAGCTAGGTAGTTTCTATAGTAATACCCACAATTTGATTGTTGAAAGTTTTAATCCTCCAACTAGTGGTGAGCAGTTCCCTGACTTAGAAATTGATTTTTTAACCAAGTCATCAGTCATTAAGACTGGACTTTATTTCATTTTCTTAGGTTTAATCAACCGCCTCAGCCCTTACTTTACCTCCTACAAACTTCTAGGAGCCTTAGTCCAGTTGTTACTATAAACCCTACCTATATTTTTGTATTTAACTAACATTAATATAACTGGGTTAAAAGCTTTAGTTTACAACCACCTTCCCCAAACTATGAGGCCTTACATTATCTCAACTTCTAATGGCAATATGCCAGAATTAAACTTTTCTTTCTCAACCATACTTTTGTTTGTTTTAGTAGTCACCTTATTTTGCACCCTAGCTTTGTCCTTTCTTTTATACCTTATTTCACACTTATTTTTTAAGAATAAGTCTCCCACCAATAAGGATAGTACAGAAAATATTTCCACTTCCAATAGTCGGACTGTTATACTCAATAACATTTCTAAATTTAAGTAATTATCTAATTCTTCAGATAGCACCTTCAATTTATTAGCTTTCACACAAGCCCACTTCCTAGCATATCTTTTGGAGCTCAACTCAGACTCTCAAAAGGTCATCTACCTTGCGAAGCAACTCGAGGGCCCCATGTGCAGTTAGTTCTGTGAGTCATCCGTTTGAGATCCTTTCATCCTTGAGAGCTATGACCGTTTTGTATCTGAACTGTTTGCACACATCACCGAAGAAGGAATTGAGAAAGAGTCTGCCACCGCCCCAAATACGCACTTCTCTAACTGCCCCAAGGAACTGGTCCTTTGACTGAGTACAACAAGTGTTTCCGAGAAATCCAATCCCAATTAAAGGCTACTCACTCCAAAGCTTGTGACTTCTATATTCTTGGTTTAAACCCCAATCTCAAGGCTTTTTTTTATCTACCACAACCTCTCTGAAGAGTTGGAACCTCTCATCAAGACAGTTTCCAAATGGGAGAAAAAGTTTCGAACTATATCAAAGCCAACCCTGTCTCAACCAGTCCCAACCATTAACCAGCCTTCCCCACGACCAACAACCAATCCGCGCTCTTTTCCTACTGTAAGCTCATCCAAAACCTCACCAGCCTCTTTCTATGAACCAAAGGAGGGTGGCGGGTACCGTTTAACTGCTGCCGAAGCCCTCTGCAGACAACTGAACAAGCTGTGCTCTTACTGTGGACAGAGTGACCACTTGGTAGCAAACTGCCCAGACCCTTGTCAAATTCCCTGTCCTAATCCAGGACTAGAACTTACGCTGGAGAATGCAACATCAGATTCTATAGGCCCCTCCACCCATACCCAGGTCAATAATCTCCAAACCTCTGGGAATTTCTCTCTGCCCTTCATTTGGATAATAATCCATGGCTCTTTTTCCTGCACTGAGACCTTTGCCTTACTGGATACAGGTGCCGATGTAAACTACATCAACTCCAGACTAGCCAAAGCTCTAAAGCTCTTGCCTGGCTCAAAGATTGACGCCCGTGGCCCCAACAATCTGCCTGTGACAGCCTTTGAGATAAAGCCTCCCATTCTGTTCTGTCTGGGGAAGTCCGTCTTCCACTCCCAGTTTGTCAGTTCCAAGTCACTAAACTTCCCTGTTTACCTTGGCATGAATTGGTGCGAGGAAGTTGGCCTCATTGTCAGATGTCAAAAGCGCAAGGTTGACTTCTACACACATGACACTCCCTGCTCCTTAGACTTTCTAGGAAAACAGCAGCTTCCCACTAGCTTTTGGAACTTCAAGATGCTGAACTCCTGCACTATTCTACCTTCCTCAGAGGCAGCTCTGGCTGACAGTGCCATTCCTCTTTGCATAAGCAACTATGAAGAGGTGTTCAGCAATAAACAATACTGCAATCTACCTTCTCACAGACCATACAACATCCAGATCAACCTGACTGAGGGAGCAAACCCACCTTGGGGTAGAATCATTCCATTATCCGAAGCCGACAATAAGTTGCTTTTGGAATACATTAACGATGAGCTCAGTAAGGGTTTCATCACTTGCTCTATGTCACCCTGTTCTTCTTCAATCTTTTTTGTTGCCAAATCTGATGGTTCCAAACGGCCATGCATCAACTATTGTGCCCTGAATAGTGTCACAATCAAGGACTGCTGCCCCATCTGCTGAAGCCCTCACAGACTGCCTCTTGGGCAGTCAGGTCTTTTTCTAAGGTTGATCTTTGAGCAGCTTTCAACCAGATCTGCATTGCCAAAGGACACAAATAGAAGACCATTTTCTGCACTCCCTTTGGTCTTTACAAGTACAAGGCCATGCCTTTTGGCCTCTGCAATGCTCCTTCAACGTTTCAAGCTCTCATGAACAAAGTCCTTCTTCCATTTCTGAATGAATTTGTGGTGGTGTATCTCGACAACATCTTAATATATTCAAAGAACACTTCCGACCAAATTGATCACCTAAGAAAGGTCATGGCCAGGCTTCAAGAATACCATCTCTACTGCAAGCTTTCTGAGTGTTGCTTCTTTCAGACAAGCGTTAAATTCCTCGGTTATATTGTAACCAAGGAAGGGTTTGCCATAGCTCCAAGCAAGCTGGATACCATCCTCTCCTGGCCGGTACCAAAGAACCACAAGGAGCTTCAAGGGTTTCTTGGTCTTGCAAACTACTGCCGCAAGTTTGTCCCCGGCTTCAGCAGCATTGTCCTTCCACTCACCAATCTGACCTCTACCAAAGTTGAGTTCAAATGGTCTGCTGAAGCACAGAACTTTTTCAAGCAGATCTGCCATCTGTTTGTCACTCCCCCAGTCCTACTCCTGCCCGATAGCAACAAACCCTTCTTTCTGGAGAACAATGTCAGAAACTATGCTGTTGGTGCTGTCCTTTTTCAGCATGGGGGGATGGTATGCTCCATCCTATAGCTTACTACAGTCAGAAGCATCTTCCTGCCAAGAAGAACTACCTGTCACAATAAGTTTCATAATGCTGAGTATTGTCTGTCCAAGTAAGAAGGCATGGAAGGCTGGAAAACCTGTATCAAATTGACCAAGTTAACGGATTTAAACCAAACAGTTGATCAAAAATGAGTCACGGCTGCTCCAGAATGCCAGCTGAAACCAGCTCTTCCTTGTAAACTGACGTTGATAAATCAACGTAATATGAGGGTCACCCAATATAAGCTCATTAATCAGAATGGTTGTCAGAAACTGGTCACACAAGGGTTCTTCGTAACCTGGACTAGATACTTACTTGAAGATGCCAAAGAAATAGGAGATCAAGACTCAGGTGGTATTGCTTAGTCAATTTTTCTGATATATATTGAATAATTTTCCCTGTTTCAACTCTAAGAGTTGAGTCCTCCTAAATTTACTCAATAAAAATCAATTATCCCAAGTTCTAATTTTAAATTTTAAAATGCATCCTGTGCTTGGGTTGTTGCGGTATATCCTGTATAATCTGATTCTGAACAGAATCATTTCAGGAAGATGGGGCCCAGCATCAGGAACTTTGTCGTCGGCGCCGAGAAATGTTAATTTCATGCCAGCCAATTTTGTAGCTCCTCCCTCCATTCCTGAAGATGAAAATTGGGTCACTTCTCAATGCCCAGAATTCTACACTGAAGATGCATTGATGCTTTCCCAGGTCATTTATCTTGGTTTACTCTGATTAGTATTGATTGTTCTACTTAATCCTGGAGTTACAATTGGAAAATTCACAAAAAATATCTGAAGCCGCGTTGGTGGTTAATCATCAATTCTATGTGGATTTGGGTGGTAATTCCCCATCATTTAGAAACAGCATCATATTATCCAGTTATTTCCGTCACACTACCCTGTTCATGGCAAGAAACTGCTTGCAATTATCAAGTCTCTCAAACATTGGCGCTGTTACCTTGAGGGAACCTCAGATCCCGTTAGCATCTTCACGGACCACAAGAACTTATTGTTCTTCACTCAAGCCTGTCACATATCCCAACGACATTCCTGATGAGTGATTGAACTTACCAACTTCTTGTTCATCATCACTTACAAGAAAGGGTCCCTCAACGTCCTCCTCAACCTACTCTCTTGACACCTTACAACTGCTGACTCTGACCCTGAATATGAACGTCTCAACACCGAGGCAGTCCTTCCTGCATCCATTGTCATCAACCAGATCTCTGCAACCCTTTTCAACTTTTCAGACACCTATTTCATCCAGAAGGCCCAGTCAGAAGACCCTGCTTTCAACAAGACTATCCAGGACCTGCTATCTGAAGCAATGCCCCCCTCAGACTATTCACTTGGGAACAACCTCCTCCTCTCCCGCAAACTGGTTATGGTACCTGACAAAGACTTGCAGCTGCAGATCACAATCAGATTTCATGACTCTCTCCCTGATGAACACTTGGGTTATAAGAGAACCCTTGCCCTCATAAAGCCACACTACTGGTGGCCACAAATGGCAAAGACCACCAAGGAATACGTTGCCAGCTGCCTAGTATGTCTCAGAAACAAGAACCACACTTCCAAGCCATCTGGGCTACTCTGCCTTCTTCCAACACCTGAAGGCCCGTGGCAAAGCCTTTCTATGGACTACATCACCCAGCTATCTTTGTCTTCAGGCTACGGCGCAATCTTAGTAGTGGTCAACTGCTTCTTGAAGGAAGCCTCTTTCTGCCCTTGTCACACAAATGTCACCGCCAAACAAACCGCCGAGCTATTTGTCAAATATATCTTCCCTCATCATGGAGTCCCTTGTGACATAGTCTCGGATCGTGGTCCCCAGTTCACCTCTGCATTCTGGCGAGATCTCATGGCCTCCCTTGGGGTAAACTCTCTCTACAGCACTGCATATCACCTGCAGACTGATGGACAAACCAAAAGAACAAACCAGACCTTAGAACAATATCTCCGTTGTTTCATCAATGAGAAGCAAGACAATTGGTCTGACCTTCTTCCCATTGTTCAATACTCCTATAACTCAGCATACTACAGATCAATTGGCATGAATCATTCCAAGAAAACCTTGGCTATATACCTTCCTTCCTCCCTGACTTGCAGAGTTACTTTTGTTCACAGTCCGCAGCTGAGCTTGCTACCAAAATCAATGTTGAAACCGCAGGCTTGACCCGCCAGTAAGGTTCCAACCAAGCGGGTTTGTGACCTGCAATCCAATTATCCAGTCACCTGAAGCCAGACTAGGAAGTCAACTCAAATTACCAAATCCAACAACATGAACAGATGATGATCCTTCACGGTGAATACCTCAATTTAGCACTTGACTCATTATCAGGATCAAGCCACCCCCCTTCTTCCATCCAGCCGTGTGATCACCAATCTTGTTCCTACTATCTTTGATTCACATGAACTATATACTCACTATCTCCCAATAAAAATTATTATCTAGCTTCTAAATATTTTTCCCGTGTAACTCTGCTAAAACAGCACAGTTACGACATTGGTAGCACAGGTAGGTTCTCCATCCTACCTTATCTTGAAAAATTCCGCCTGTTGCCCGCATACACCGCGGCCAACAAATCCTCAACAGAATCATGTCTGGCCTCCTGCCCAACTGGACTCTGTATACTCCTGGTACCAAGATACCTGATGGTTTTGTCCTCTAC
The DNA here is from genome assembly GCA_014839935.2 of Entomophthora muscae. Taxonomy (NCBI): domain Eukaryota; kingdom Fungi; phylum Entomophthoromycota; class Entomophthoromycetes; order Entomophthorales; family Entomophthoraceae; genus Entomophthora; species Entomophthora muscae. The sequence continues at coordinate 144,511 of QTSX02005033.1, forward strand.
CAAAACACAGTGATCCTGCTACCCGCCTTCAATGCCATGTCTGCGCAAGGGTTCTTTCAGGCTCCCTCCTCGATGCCGCAACCAGCTGATGAAACCACCATGCCCGCCTATGTAGCACAAAGGCTTAGAAGCGCTGCCTTGGAACCCTTTGCCAGGGCCAACAATGACAACACTGCCACATGAATCCAGTCCGCCCAGAACAAGCTGGCTCAGATGGAATGCCCACAGCAATTCTGGATTGTAGAGATTTCCATTTGCCTGACCCATGACGCTGGCACCTGGTGCAACAAATGAAATGAAGAGCACACTGACAAGAACTGGGATACCTTTAAGCAAGACTTCCTGGCAAGGTTTATGCTTAAAGATACAGCGCTCATAATCATACGCCAAGTAAAGAATCTGATCCAGACAGGCACCGTTAAAGAACTCACCCGCACCTATGAGGAACTCTGTCTCCATGCCCCATCTGGCATGGCCTTTGACACCCCAGCTACACACCTCATGTACTACAACACTCTCAAGTTGCACGTGATGAGGCATGTGAACCTGGACCAGGTAACCAACCTGCAAAGCCTGTACTGTGAAGCAGAAAAAGTGGAACAAACATCCAACACTCTGCACAAGGCACAGACTGGGAAACAAGAAAGGCCCAAGGATTCCCATCCAAGCGGGTGCTCTGCTCAACCATCTCCTGGAGGCAACAGAAACAACACCAACCACAAACCCATGGGTTCAAATGGGCATGGAAATGGAAGTAATGGCCAGTCAAATTGCACTCATTTCTGTGTCACTGCCACCCAAGGCAACCAAGATGAGGGAAAAGCCCGGGGAGAGCACTAAGCGAGCCAAGCTCTTCCCACGCAACTTCTGACTTGCCCAACAATGAATACCAACCCAAGGGCGTGGACCAATGCCCAATGATTAAGTGCCCTAAGAAGACCTGGTACTATACACCATTGCCAGACATCCCAATAAATTGATGTCTTACCCTTTCTGCTTTTGCAGTCACACAGGCTCAGCACTCCTGGACTTGGGCGCGGATCAAACCTTAGTCAACAGTAGCTTTGTGGATAAATTCAAGCTGGCCACTAATCCTTTGCGGATTAAAAACGTGGTCCTAGCTGATGAACACCACATTGCTGTGACAAAGGAGACTGTACCCTTCTCCATCATGCTTGAGAACCTCCACTCCACCATCCAAGGTCCCGTCATTGACTTTCCCAAATTTGACATTGTACTGGGACTAGACTGGTTACAGAAAAACAACCCCCACGTGGATTGGGTGACCTCCATGTTGACTATCAAGCATGAAGGTGTCAACCACCATATCTACCCTGACTCTGTGGATCAACTCCTACATGACCACGTCTTTTGTACGCATCACTGAGATCTTGAACAAGAAGGAAAATCTGAAGGCAATTGACTGGGACTCCTGTCAGTATGAGATCATACACTTCAAAGACCACCAGGATACCTCCACGCCTCAGGACTGCGACATTGTGGCCCGTCATCCAGAAATCTTTAAGGAAGCGTTACCTGGACTTCCCCCTGAGAAACACATTCAACACTCTATCCAACTCAAGGGGGCTGTAACCAAGGCACACCCCATTTACAGGCTGACCCCAAACAAGGACAACACCCTATGCGCCTATCTCAAGGAGGCCCTAGAAAAAGGACTTATCTGCCCCTCACAGTCTCCCTTTGGGGCCGTATATTCTTTGTGGCTAAGAAGGACAGTACCTTACGCCTGGTCACAGACTACTGCGCCCTAAACAAAGTCACCATTAAGAATTGTTACCCACTGCCACTGATTGACAATCTTTTCAACACCTTGGGAGGAGCCACTGTCTTCTCCAAGATTGATCTAACTGCAGGCTATAATCAGATTTGTATCAAGGAGGAAGACATCCCCAAGACAGCCTTCTGCACTAAGTATGGTTCCTAAAAATGTGTGGTACTCAACTTTGACATGATCAATGCCCTGTCCACCTTTATAACCTTCATGAACAAAGTGTTTGCGCCACACATAGGCAAACATGCCCTAGTGTACCTGGACAATATTATCTTCTAAAGCCCCTTGGTGGAACAACACCACAAAGACCTGGAAGAGGTCTTTGCAACCTTGGCACAACACAAACTGTTGGCCAAACCCTCCAAATGCCAGTTCTTCTGGGAGCAACTACCCTTCTTGGGACACATTGTCTCAAAAGATGGTATCAAACCTGACAGCCAAAAGATACAGGCCATCTGCAAGATGCCACCCCCCAAGGACAAGTAAGAACTACGCACCTTCTTGGGAATGATGGCCTATGTACAAAACTTCATACCCGACTGTGGAATCTTGTCTGCAATAACAGGCACCAAGTCTAAGTTCATATGGACCCCCCCAATGTGACCTCTGTTTTAGACGCCTCAAAGAAAAGCTCACAACAGCTCCCATCCTACAATACCCCAAACGAGATGGGGAATACCAGATGGAAACCAACGCCTCAGATGCATCCATTGGGGGAGTACTAAAAATTAAGAATAGTGATGGTGACTTCCTGCCTGTAGCCTACAAATTGCACAAACTGACAGATGGCAAGTGCCAATACCCTATCCACAACAAGAAACTGCGGGTTATTGTACACTGCCTAGTCAAATGGCACTGTTACCTAGAATGGCAGGAAGAATTCACAGCACCAACTGATCACAAGTCACTCATCTATTTCAAGACGCAAGCAAATCTGTCACGCCGCCAAGTGCGGTGGATAGAAATATTAGAGAGGTTTAACATGCTCATCCAATATAAGCCTGGGGCCAAGCTAGCCATGGCAGACGCCCTGTCCAGCCTGTATGTCTGTGCTTCAAGAGGAGAGAATGGGCTTGACCCAGACTGGCCTCTCTTAGTGCTACGTACAAAAGACAAAGGATTCCCTGCAGGCACAACCAACATTACCAAAGAAACAGTCATCAAGAATAAACACCTCTTTGCTGACATATACGGGACCCTTCACAGAAAAATGACGGATGACACAACCATTTCCTATATCCCCACACATCAGCAAGTTGACACCATTCTTTGCTACCACAGAGATCTTGGACATACTAAGAGCCAAAATCTATACGAGTTCCTAAAGCGTAAAGCCTGGTGGCCAACTTTATACCGCAATGTTCAGGAAGTGTTAGAACAGTGCAAGGTATGCAAAAAGTTTGCTAAAAGAGAAACCCCACCAAAGTCTGTACTCCCCATTTGTACCCAACTACCGTTCAAAGTATGGGCTCTTGACATTGTGGGCCCCATGCCAGGAAAGCACAACAACAAAAAATAAATCATCACAGCCATTGAATTTGCAACAAGGTGACCAGTAGCCCAAGCGGTGAAGACACACACTGGCAATGACGTCCGACAATTTATTGGCAAAGAAATAATCAGCAAGTTTGGAAAGCCGGAACTCCTGATAATCAATGGAGGCAAAGAGTTGACCTCCAAAGACACCAATGTATACCTCACTAAGAATGGGGTCAAACACACCGTCACAACACCATGCCACCCATAGGCCAATGGATGGGTAGAGCGGCTTAATGGTAGCCTCGTGCAAGCCCTAGCTAGACTCACCGCCGGGAGACCTGAAGACTGGTATAAGCAGCTACCAACTGCATTACTTGTGTGCCAAACCCAAGTGAACAGATCCACCGGAAAAAGCCTGTTTGAACTGGTATACAGCACACAGCCAAATATCATTCAAGCATTGACAGGACCTAAGGTGGAAATTCCAAGTCAAGTCCCCCCTTGCTTGGATCCTCAAGTAGTAGAGGCCAACAGCAAGCAAACAGCCAAAGAAAAAGAACACCTACAAAAGACATTTTTTCCCATCTGCAATAGACATGAAGTTGGGGACAAAGTATGGGTCATGAACGTTGACAAGAGCAAGTTGCAACCTGAAAAAGTAGGGCCAGCAATCATTCTGAAGGTAAACAACAATAACACTTACCTTGTGCAAGGGCTTGGGAAACGTAAGCAAGACAAGACCCTACACCATGATTGCCTACAAACCTGCAGAGCAAGACAGAAACAACAAGAAACCGCCCTGCCTGCCACCAAACAACAACTGGTTCAGTACGGCGCCCAGGCCCCTGACGACCTCCCTGACGACCTCCCCCAGAGGAGGCCGACCTTCAGCTGGGGGGTGTCAAAACCGCAGGCTCAACCCGCCAGCAAGGCTCCAACCAAGCAGGTTTGTGACCCGCAATCCAATTATCTGGTCACCTGAAGCCAGACTAGGAATTCAACTCAAATTACCAAATCCAACAACATGAACAGATGATGATCCTTCACGGTGGATACCTTGATTTGGCGCTTGACTCATTATCAGGATCAAGCCACCCCCCTTCTTCCATCCAGCTGTGTGGTCACCAATCATGTTCCTTCTATCCATTGATTCACAATAGCTATATAATCAATATCTCCCAATAAAGATTATTATCTAGCTTCTAAATATTTTTCCCCATGTAACTCTGCTAAAACAGCACAGTTACAACATCAAGGAAACACAGACCCAACTCGTTACCCACCTCCAATCTGCTATCTTAGACTACAAGAAGCACTATGACAAGAAAAGGACACCAGGCAATGAGATCCAACCTGAAGACTTGGTACTCCTTTCAACAAAGAACCTCCCGGTTATAGTTGCCTCTTGCAAACTTCATCCCCGCTTCATTGGATCATTCCAAGTAACTGAAAAGATTGGTTCTACTGCCTTCAGACTATCCCTCCCTGAGGCAACCACCAGAATTAACTCATTCTGCAAGTTGACTTACTATATGTCAATAATCAGAATTAAAAATACTTTAATGTCAACAGCATTGAAAAGTCAGAATTAAGTTTTTACTCATGCAGACTACTAAATGTTGACACTTTTTTAATAAGAAGAAATCTGTTTCCTGAACATTTTACTTAATAAAAATTTAGCTTCAAGAAAATTTTTAGGGTAATGTGACAACATAGATTTTAAAAAGTCCAAAAAATTATACATGAATATTAAAAAATTTCATAAAAATACACTTTTATTTTATTTTACTATGAAATTAGCTATTTTTACTATAATAAAATTTTTCCCACTTATAAAAACAAAAAATCCAATATAAAAAAAGGTACTAAATAAATTTTCACGTATTATAGCAAAATATAGCAATCAAAAACAGTAATATAAAGTTTTTTCTATATTGAAAACTACAAAAAAACATATAATTTACTAGTAAAATACCAATATAGGCCATGTAATACAGTCTAAAGCATCAAACTATCAATAGAAAATCAATGATTTTATAAAATAGTATCATAAATTATTAATGAGTTATTTAGAATAACTATTTATTTAAAAATATTATACTTAATATATAAGAACTATATAAAAAATTAGGCAATATTCAATAAATTTAATGAAAAGCTAGACTGTAATAACCTGGTTGCTTTTAAGAACTGTGGAAATCTTCTTGATGTATTCCCCTATCTCTGAAAGCTTATATTTGGCCTTGATAACGTCCTTGATCTTCTCTTGATACTGTTTCTCTTTGGTGGTTCTCTTCTTCTTAGATGGGCAGTTCTCAATATCTCTGATGAATGCAGCAGCCTTCCCCTGTTGGACTTTAAGGTGCTCATAGAAGGTGTTGTATCTGGGCTTGATTCCAAAGGAGGACTTGATATGCTTATGCCAGCCCTCCAAAGATGAAGTAGTTTTCATCTCATCCTTAAGAACTGCCTGGTAGCAGTTCCAGTTGGCTTTGGCTCTGGGCTTGCTCCGGCGCTTAGTGACCTTACATCCAATCCACTGTGGTTCATAATATTCAATGAAAGGGTAGAAGGCACCATCATGTTTCTTGGCATATGAATCCTGGCATAGGAGCTCAAAGGCTTTTCCAGCATTTCCTGGCTTTACAAAGGCTAGTGCTACAAACTGCTTAATTAAGAACTTGCACTTTCCTGATGTATCTAGATGGTGGAGCTTGCTGAGCTCAGGTAGACCCTTTAGTTGCCTGTTGACAGCCTGTCAATAATGGAAAAAACACCCCTGGACCTCTACATCAAAGGTATTTACAAAAGCATTATACTGGGCAGTTTCATAGTCCATGATTATAGTTGAGGGGCCAAGTGCTTTATCTTGAGCTTCTTTTTCTGCATCAAGGGTGGCTTCATCCTTTTCATCATCATCTGGATTGGCTCTAGTGTTATGGCCAAGGGGACTCTTTCTATTACTGGGTAGGGCTTTGATGCCCTCCTGAAGGATTTTAAAGGCCCTTGTGTAGATCTCTTCTGTTGCCCCAGGAAGCAGAAATTAGGCAAATGGGAGCACCTTGCCTTCAATAAGGGAATGTATAACCCATAGTTGGTAAAAAAAGGCGGGGGCATACTGCAAAGGTACTGTCACATAACCAGGTCTTGAATCCCTCAACTGCTCCAGGTTCTGTTGTGTAGTATAGCATATAATTCTTGCCTCTGCTGTAGGACTATCATCATGTAAAAGGAATACCTGATCACCATTGAACATCTTTAACTCCTCTGTCAAGACTAACTCTCCTTGAACCATGGCTGATTTCTTATGGGGGACTAGGTCACGGCGTTTGTTACATATGTACTTCACTAACTGGTCGCGGTCAGGGATGAGCTTCAGGTTCTCATTACTTAGGTGTTTGGTGGCCTTAACTGCCAGATCAGAAGCCTTGACATCTTTGGAGACTGGGACCATTTGGTATAGGTACCACTTTAGAAGCTTTTCAATAAGATTTATTGGAGCATTGCATGTGTGCTCTCCTTTTTCACTAGTGACTTTATCCCATCCTTCTGTATTGATCCTGGCAGCACAGCTTCCATCTTCACATACATAATGCTTGCTTCTTCCTGCTCTCTTCTGATTTTTGCAATTGAAAACATAGCCATCACAGACTAAACTTGCACCTCCTTTGACAGACATTAGAGGGAAAACCCAAGGGAACTTCTTTGGGAGCTTAAACTCTCCTTTGACGTTACATATATTGTGAACCTTTAGGGGATTCAATGGGCCAATTGATGCTTGATGATAGTCAGACAGGTAATCATCAGGATCTTCTTTATTGATACTTGATGAGGAGGATGGAGGTGCAGATTTTTTAGGCGGTGGAGGGGAATTATCTGGAGTTGAATTCTTGCGCTTTCTGGACTGGGATGAGCTTGATTCCTTGGGGCTTGATTCCTTTGAGCTTGATTCATATGGGCTTGGCTGGGGTTCTGGACTCTTGGCTATCTTCTTTCTTCCTTGTTTGTTTAGTGGAACCTCATCTCCTTCTGATTGGTACCAGCTTGGAGAAGAGGAGGGGTCAGGGGAGGGCTCTTTGCTTTCAGGGTCTGGGGTCTTCTCCTTTGTCTTCTGTTTTGTTGAGGGCTCTTTGGCTGGTTTTTTGTTGGGGTAGGGATTTTGGGCCTTTCCAGAGGCTTTGGGTACTTTCTTGGTTGACTTGGGGTTATTTTGTGGCTTCTTGGAAGATTTGTCCTACAATAATTAGAGTAGAGTTCATAAAGTAAGAATAATCATGTGAGACATGAATAAAATTAAATAATAATCACTTTTTTATTTTTTATTATTAAGTAAATAGTTTATAGAAGTATGGAAAGTAATTTTAGAGCTAGTTTATTAGTAAAGAATAGAAAAAACCCATGTTTAAATAAAAAGTTGACATTCTGGTAGTCACAGTAGTCAAAAATATTTAATTTAGTTTGTCAGAATAAAAATACTTTAATTTTGATGTTGACATACTGACAGTCAGCATTAAAGTGGAAAAACACTATGTAAATCACTTATAAAGCTTGGTTAATATTTTCCAGAGTTGGTTTTTTAAGGCCAAAATTGATTATTTTTAAATTTTTAAAAAAAATTAAAGAGTTGCATATGTAACTTATGAAAAATAAATAATAGGGATTGTAGAGGGAAGTCTAAAGTACAGCCCTGGGTACTTTGGCCTGAATTACCATACTATTGTATGTGTGCTTTTTGTTAAGCGGCAGTGTTTTACTAATAAATAAGTGAAGGTGTCAACATTCAGGTAGTCAGCGTTCTTTTATAACAACTCTCCTGTTAAATCTCGCTTAAATTATGTCATTTTGTTTGCTTAGCCAAACCCCTTTGTTGAAATTTAGGCAACACGTCAATTTGACACAAAGTTGACATTATAATTACACATATAAATTCTAGTTTTAACATATGTGTTTTGGCTTGAGTGAACTTCCAGAAATAAGCTATAGTTTTTCCTGTGAGTTTAAAATAACAGTAAATATCTAAATAATACAAAGAATGCTATGAAAGAGGGCATATGTCTTTGTTCAATGCTTATCTTAATATATATTTAATAAAAAAAGTAGTATACAACATAAAAAGTAGTTATTTTTAGAATAATGTGTATTTTATTAAGAAATTTATGGATTCTTATTTGGGGTTGACATCCAGATATTACTTACTGTAGTTGACCTTAATGTAAAAGTACAAATAAACTTACCTTTTATTAGTAAATTATATTAGGTTTTTAGCTTAAAATTAAGCCTTTGTTTAAATGGTGTCAACATTATGTCTGTTCCTTTTTAATTTTTCAATTCTGACTTAATAATTCACTATGAAAAATTAGCTTAGTTTTGGAAATGCCTAATTCCGGCAGATAAATACCAAAATAATGTCAACTTACTGAATGTTGACAAATTGTCGACATTCAGTAAGTTGACTTGCAGAATGAGTTAATTCTGGCAGTTTCCCTCCCTGAGCACTTCCACATCCACAATGTTTTCCATTGCTCACTTTTTCTGAAGCTAAGACAGCATCCTCCCAGTCACCAATCAAAGGCTTCACCTCCCCCTCTCCATCTCCAAGGTTCCAAAGAATACAAGGTACAGGAAATCCTATCCCATTGAACCCTTCAATCTGGCACAGAATACCTCATCCTATGGAAGGGATATGAACTTGAGGACTCTACTTGGGAACCCAAAGGAAATCTAAACCACTTCCAAAAGTTGCTACAGAACTACCAAGAGATCCAGACTAGCAGCTTTGGGGGATACTGTCAGGATTTACCCTTTCTATAGCTGCTATTCTATTTTATTTACTTGCTGTTTCCTGGCTTGTAAGTTTTAAGATGACCTTCATTTTATTTAATTTATCTTCCTCTTCCTTTCCTCTTTCTTTTCCACCTTTGGGCTCCAAAATAGGCCTTGTGAAGGCCTAGTTATGACCTAAAAACTGATTAATATCAGTTTCAAACTCCCCCTTACCTTTGCACCCAATTTCAAACCCTGGACTATTTGTTGAACTTTGAGAAGTTAGTCCAAAAATGCTCACTTTTGTCTTACTCTTAATTTTTGCTTTTGAGCTTCAGACCCGTTTATCCTGAATTTTTGCTCGCTCTAGCATCAAAGGACAGTCGCCACAACCGCTTTTCCTCCTACTGGTCACCCTTTTACTGGGTTTAGCTTAACTAAGCTAAACTGCAAGTTCTGTTCTTTACCTCAATTTTCATGCATGTCTTCTTAACCATTTTTGGTTTAACTCTTTACACCATTCCTTGCACCTCAATTCAACAGTGCACAATAAAAAGGCTTGATTTTCCAGTCTCAACAATAAGTTGAGATTGTTTGACTTGCACCCCAAAAAGGTACTTGTTAGGTTTTGTGGCTTGTGTTTTCATTTCCAATTTTAGTTTAAGTTTATTTTCAATCTTATGATTCCTTTTGACTTTCTTTTCCAGCAGCTAGGTAGTTTCTATAGTAATACCCACAATTTGATTGTTGAAAGTTTTAATCCTCCAACTAGTGGTGAGCAGTTCCCTGACTTAGAAATTGATTTTTTAACCAAGTCATCAGTCATTAAGACTGGACTTTATTTCATTTTCTTAGGTTTAATCAACCGCCTCAGCCCTTACTTTACCTCCTACAAACTTCTAGGAGCCTTAGTCCAGTTGTTACTACAAACCCTACCTATATTTTTGTATTTAACTAACATTAATATAACTGGGTTAAAAGCTTTAGTTTACAACCACCTTCCCCAAACTATGAGACCTTACAGTATCAACCTGGCCTCAAGTGAAGCATGGCTTGGGCAAGTTACAGACTACAGATACAGCCCCCTTGGTAAGTAATGGGTCATCAGCATTATTCAAGGCAACATATGGTTTTAAAGATCAAAAGCAAGCCAAATTAGGGACAGCAAGGTACCCTATAGAGGAAGAAAGAAAGACATATACTAGAGAGAAGCAGTTTTTATGAGAGATAGATTTGGCTTTTCAAGCTCAAGGGATCATGGCTTGATCCTGCTAGGGTAGAAGGACAAGTATGAGTGGAGGAGATAGTGGTTGGCAGGCCATTGTATGACTGACTACCTTAACAGCAAAGATAAGGGCAAGGGTCCCTAAATCAAAGGTTGGTGCCATGGCCTGAGCTGCTTCCAGGGGATCTTTCAGCAGAGGGGAAATGTCTGGTCTGGAAGGCCCAGCAAATGATGGGTGCTGTCAGGATTCCCCTTCTTCAATTTTGCTGCTAGCATCTTCAGGATCATCAACATGACTTTTTCTATTCAAAGTCTTGGGCAATTCACATCAAATTTATTACTCAACATCTTCCCCTTTCATTCCCTTGCTCTACCGGTCAACTTTATCTATGTTAATGGTTAATTTTTGTTTTCAAAGTTACCTTTAATCCTGGACAATTCTTGAACCCGGGACCTAACGTTAGGGTTAGTTTAAACTAGTCTGAACCCGCTTACCTTTTTCTTTTTGCTTTGGCTTATGCCAGCAGTCCAGACCTTGTTTTTCCGTCCTCTTGCTTGCTCTCTCGCTCAATCTTGAGTTTGCCAAGCAATCCACTGCTTTCCTTCTTTTCCTTTATCATTTTACTTAACTTTTAAAAGTTGAAGTAAGCAGAAACATGTGTTGGTGTCTCTTTTACCTACCAAGTCATTCTAACCTCCTTTGGTTAGTTGTTTTATCCCTATTCATCACCTCAATAACCAGACTTTAATAAAAAGCCTGAGTTTTATTCAATCTCAACTTAAGTTGAGATTGTTTGACTTGCACCCCAAAAAGGTACTTGTTAGGTTTTGTGGCTTGTGTTTTCTCTTTGATTTTTATCTCTTGCATCTTCCCATCTTAGTTTCATGATTCCATTTGATTATATCTTTCATCAGTTAGGCAATTTTTATATTAGTACTCACCCTTTAATTGTTGACAGTTTCAATCTCCCAGCTAGTGCTGATCACTTCTCAGACTTAGAGATTGACTTTTTAACCAAATCTTCAGTCATTAAGGCTGGTTTTTAGTTTGTTTTCTCATTTTTAATAAATTGCCTTAGTCTCTACTTCACTTCATATAAGCTTTTAGGAGCCTTAGTGCAGTTATTTTTGCAAACCTTGTCTACCTTTTTTACTTGACAAATATAAATATTCTTGGTTTAAAAGCTTTATTTTACAATAATTTACCCCAGGCCTTCAGACCTTACAGGTGCCATCCCCATCACGTAACCAGCAGCAGTGGCTCAGGGGCGCCAAGCTGTCATATAGAGATCACTTTTCCAGCCTGCCCCACAATTGGTAGATTGGAAGCCCCAAGTTTGCTGTGCTAATAAGGTAGTTTAGCAGCAACAAGGAAAAGCTTGTCAGCTGAGGTGCTCATCTGCTTGCTTGGCAGGGCAATATAACAGATCTGGTCAAAGCTTATAGTATGGAAAGAGAGCACAAAGGCAGATCTGTTCCTTGATCCAGTTATCTGGTTGAGAAAACTGATACAAAATGTCGCGCTTTTTGCATTACAGTGCAACAATTATTAGAGATTATAGGGCACAGGACATTTACCAGAATACAGTCATATGTGAGGATATGAGTAGTACTGTATCAGAAGAGCCAGGATAAAACGGAACCATGATTATTGCCCAGCAATGGCTTCTGATTGCGCAGAAGCACTTAAGGATTAGGATAAAGGTCAACCATATTAAGGATAAAATAAAGATAGTTCAAAGATTCAAGATTGTTTTTATTGTAAATGATTCATTCTTCTTATACCTACTACCAGGGTAACATCTGGGCTGGTAGCAATGTCTTCTAGGACATTCTAGCACGCCCTAAATTTGGGTAATTATTAATCTAGGTTTGGTGCTTCTTGCACGTCAACCAATAGAATGTCTTCATCTTCACCCAGCACAGGTGATCCTTGCTGGCGTGGAATAATTTAGTTACTTCAGGATCACTTCCTGATTTCTTAGCATACTGTAGCTTAATTCTTATTAATGTGACAATTAAGGGAATTCAAGATTATGGGGAATTGAACCCAGCGCCTCGGCGCTCAATGTAAAGGTAAGGCGGCGTGATGGCGCCTGTAATATTTGCTAGGCAGCGCCGCGCCGCTTGCAATAATTTTCAGTTGGCGCTTGACATAAAAGTAGTTTGGCGCCTTGGCGCCTAATCCAATTGCTAGGCAGCGCTGCGGCGCTTTGTGTATTTACTAAGTGCTGCGGTGGCAAATTGTGTATCATTAATTGCCGCGGCGGCACTTGTCATTGGCTAGTATTAGGCTTAGGTCAGCATACTACTGCTAATCCAATTTTGCATGTAGCTTATACTACCAATTTATGTTGTTTGGTAGCTGCAATTCATATCTGCGAGCTCCGTCATAATTAGTGTCATTGTATTTTGTACTACTAATTTATGGATTTGGTTGTAGCAATCCAATCCGTGAGCTCCGTCATAACTGGCATCATTGCTTGGTCAAAATTCCCAACACAAAAGTTTTTCCTACTGAGGCAGTGATCCTCTGCTCAGTTTTCCAGCACCGGCGTTAGAGCTGCAAGTGCTCTCTATTAGAGAGCCCCCACAGCATAAGGTTTTCAGTATTGCAATAAACTCCTGCAAAACTACAACACTCAATGTCGTGAATGCACAAAGGCATGTACTTTCAATTTCCCCCTTTGATGGGTTCTTTTGAGGACAATTCTCTCGCTTTATCTTTTGCCCCTCAAAATGGGTTAAGTTCTGAAGATGAAAACTCATCTGTCTGTGTTTCTTTTCCTGCACAACTCACCTGGCCCACCTATGTCTGTGGCAAGTGATCTCACCATCCAAATAGTGCTTTGTGGTAAAAAATAGTATCCAAATAATTTCTTTACCCCTGATAAAATATAAGCTCTATTCACATCTTTGTCTTTTTGGCTTGCAGTGCTTTGATGCCTGATGCTAGCCCTGCCTAGCTGAGATTGTTCTGTTCCAGGGCTGCAAGTACAAACCCAACCCTAAGGTTAGGATTTCCTGTTGTGCATCTGTGCCACGCATCAGAACACAACACTCAATCTGCATCAACTAACAGCTGTCTATTTAGAGATACCAACAAGGAAGAAATTCCCAGCTTCCCCAGACATATAATGTCAGGAAATCAGTTTCTGGCCTGGTGATAAATTTCTATTGGTCAGTCAGCCATCTATTTCACTCTTTCTGGTACTAGTGCAAATAGATAGGTCATCAATGTGAGCAACCCATAAATCTCAGGCTCTGAAGGCCAGCTCAAGCTTTGGGGTCCATTGGGTGAATTTTGAGTACCCAAATCCTTAAATTCTTGGAGTTTGGTCTGGTTGAGATCCTTTTTTTAGACTTTGCCATGATTTTGGCTGTTTTCTGGGTCAATTGTTGCCAGGGCATTGATACTATTTCAGGAAAAATGATGGCATTAATTAATGAGGCTGTAGTTGCCAAGACAATTAAGCCATTGTGCACCTGCAGATATTCAAGCCTTTAAACAGATATACATCAGAATCTTTCAGGCCCATATGGGACCCTGGCGCTACCTAATCATTGGGTGTTCAATTTTGATCAGCCTTGGGCCAAAAATCTTACAAAGATGTTTAAGAGCCTTTGCTGAGTTGTTATTTTGCTTCTGATAAGTGCTATGCTCTCACTCTCATAAATGCTTGGATTTTCATGAGCTGGCCAATAATAAGGTGCCAAAGAGGCTAAAGACGCCTTCAAATGCTTTGCTTTCCTGGCTCTAGTGAGAAATGATTAAGTTGATATATTCTATGATGCTAAATCTGTCATCCCTACATACTGCCAACCAGAGAGATGTTGCTTCATTAATTCAGCACTTTGAGATTCAGTGGATTGAAGCGTTTAAAGAAGCATGCCAGATAAGAAAGATAGGTGCTAAGTTATCTGGAAATTCTTCAATCAGGCAAAGATGGCTTGATCAAGATCATCTCTCTCCTTGAAGGGTAGTATAGCTAATTTTTGATCTGGGTTAGGAGTAAGAAGCCCAGATTTAACCAGGTTTTGGATCATCTCAAGACCTAGTATTCCATCTCTCTCCACCTTTTCAAGGCTGGCATAAAGAGAAATGACTTCTCTCCAAAAAAGACAAATAATGTAAAGAATTATCAGAATATATACAGGGTAGCTATTATTCTCTATCCAAAGGATAAAGAATTTGACCATCTGAAAGCCATCTGTGTTGCTCTTTCAATCAATGTTTGATGCTTTGTTTCAATAAGCTCTTATTTTTCTCTCTTGTTTTTAGGCTATAATATATTCTTATATTATTTTATGGAGGTGTTTTTATATATATAGTATATTGTACACCTAGCTTAGCTGTACAGGGCTTTTTTGGGATGATTGACTTCAGAGCGCTGTTTGATCAAGTTATTACTAATTAATCCCACTTTTATTGAACATTTGAAAACTTGAGTCTTTAATAGACTACTTATGAGCTTAAAACACTTATTTTATAATTATTATGTATTTTTTAGCATAAAAAATCTGCTGAGATACTGTGTTTTCTATTTGCAATGGTGTAAATTGCTACGGTGTATCTGTCATTACTTTTGCAATAGCCTATTTTGGGATGCCACGCCCGACATTTTCTTTATATCAATTTATAAGCATAGGGACCACTCATATTTCCATGCATGTTTCCAAATTGATTTTTCCGTTTATTAATAAGCTTCACAAGTCAAATACCCAGAATATTTTCAATCTTTACTTCACTAAATGGCACATAAATCATTTTTACAACACTGATAGTCACTTATTATAGCATAAATATCACATTTATCCCAATAAAAAACTATCTTATTAAAAATATATTTCATGTCTACTCTTGGACTGTTTTCTTAACTCAATTCTTTCAGAAATTGGATTTGATTGGTTCATGTATCATATACAAGGTTACTGGATTGTTTTTTTTAAAAAAATACTTTAGATACTTAAGGGGCAACAGCAAATAAATGAAATTCAATGATTTAAATCTCAATGTATAAAGCCATTTTATTAGTTATATTTTTTTTATAAAAATACTTTGTACCATAAGTAAAGATGGTGTGAAAAATATGCTAGTTTTAAGGTTACATGTTTTATTTAATTGATAGTGGCTGCAACATCCATATTTCAGGAAATTAAGTGTGAAAGGGGTTCCTTGTCAAGAACAGTTTTGGTTGCTGGGATAGTAGTGCATTGTAAAATATGAACATGGTCAGCAAGAGGGAGCCAGAAATTGCCCCAGGACTTCTCCAGTTGCTAGGGAAGCTTTTTACTATGTTTTCAGCTGGAAAATCAGTCCAATTTTTAAGTCCAATGCAGGCCGACGTTGATATCAAGCCTGCCTATTGGATAGTCCGGTTTGTATGGCTGATGCTGCCACAGGAGGGGTTGTTGGACACTTTGCAGTGTCTCGCGGCATCCCAGCCTGCGGCAGGAAAAATTAAAGTAAAAAATATGAAAAGTAGATGTAAACTGATCCGGTTTGATATTAAGGTAAGATATAGAAATATACATATTAAAATTTATTGATTTTTATTGGAGCTTTATATGTCTTTATTCATTTTGATTGGTTAATTTCTGGGTCCAAACCTGTCCAACGACAGCCAACGTTGTACAACGCAAATCACTAATCATTGGATAAAAAGGATACTGCTAACTACTATGATTGGATGATGTAAAGCATAGGAGATAAGATTAGACTTGACAAGCAAGGTAAGGCTTCACTAAACTCAAAACTAACTTTTCAACTCAAACTTAGATTTACTTCAAACTCAAAGGTAAGCTTTAAAATAAGTATTCTACTAACTTTTCAGCTCATAAGATATAAAGAAAATATTAAAGGTAAGATCAAGCTTTGAATTTTTGATGCTAACTTTAATTTAAAAAAGGTAATAATTTTAAATAAAAACTGACCCAATTCAAAATTCTATTTGATTCTGCATTTCAGGTAAACTTTTCCTTAGAAATACTAACCTTCATTTCCTTTTAGATGGGCTTGATCCACAGCAGATCTTGGGGTGGGTAAGTTATTTATTCATCAAGTTTACCAACCTAGATTAAAAGATTCAGATTTTTGCCCTGAAGATCTTGGTTTAGTAAGAATTGTTAAGACCAGCTAATCTTCTTCTTTAACCAAGCTGCATTTCAGGTAACCATTTCCTAATTACTAACCTTCAATCATTTTAGATAGACTTAGTCTACAGTAGATATTGGGGTGGTAAGTTTTTTTTTCACTTAATTACCAGCCTAGATTAAAAAAACCAGACTTTTGCCCACAAGCAGATCTTGATTTAGGTAAGCCATTTTTTTCTAAACTTACTAAACTTGATTAGGGACTCCCAGATTTTTATCCCAAAGCCAATCTTGGGCCAGGTAAGCTTTTTACTACTTACTAACCTTTTTTAAAAAAAACCCACAAACTTTCCCCCTGCAGCAGATCATGTTTTAGGTAAGTCATCTAAATCAAACTACTAACCTTAATTTCAAGCCCCAGATTTCTGCCTACAGCAGATCCAGGGTTGGGTAAGTTTTTTTTAGAGTAAGCAGATATTTTAACAAAAAAACTGTTTCTCCAATTTAGTTTTTTAATCCTACTAGCTCTTTTAAACTCAAATTCAAATTTTTACTATTAAGGTAATCTCTTTGACTACCTTTTTACTTTTATTATCTAGATCTACAAAATCAGACACTATATTAACAAAAATAGGAAATAATGATATCAGAGTGCCCCATAGAATTTAACTTATATTTAAAAAGCTAATCAAGATCAATATGTTGTCAATAAATATGCAGTCACCAACAAATAAAGACTGTATCTTAGTAACAAAGTGTGCTGAAAAATAATATATTAAGCCTATAAACTACAAAATAAAGTTCAGGAAACAAAGAGATTTTTATAACATGTACTTGATCTTTATTAATTTGGGGAATTATAATTTCCATTGGAGTTCAAAATATATACTGAAAATAAAGAAAATAAAAAGGGCTGCAGTTTCATTATGTGGATAAAAATTCAGTACTTTTTCTCAGCTGTTGAGATAGACAACCAAAACCAAGTGCTGAGCACACAGAAATTTATGCACAAAACAAATCTTAAGTGGGCTAATTTTATTGTTAACATGTATAAAGTGTTGATTTTTTGTGAGAAAACTTGGTGTTATATGTTTGGGTTTGTCTGTGTATCTCAACAGCTCTTAAAAGTACTTTAATTAATCTCCATTCTCTTAAATGCAAAAATAAGCATAATAAAAGGTAGAAACCTCTAATAAAGCCTTGATAATAGTATAATAGAGTATTTACAAAGCATACACCCTTACTTCTCTAATTGAAAGTAGCAATCATAATAAAGATATCATTTTTATATTAAAAAAATACTTTAGATATCATTAAATCATCTTTTAACAACCAGAATAGTAAATAAATTTAAAAAGATATACTGAACTATCAAAAAGGTATTTCTGCTAGGGAAGAAGAAAAAGATAACTGAAAAGCTTTGCAAGAATGGGGCTGAGATAGCACAGCTTTTTTCTTTTGGTAGCCTACTCACCGCTCAACTTTATATACTCAATGATTTCTCTTATTTTTCATTGACAAATCTAAATAATTGTTACCAAGAAACCATAAGGAGGCTGCATCTTTAAACAGGTTTTTACTAGGTATGAGACCAGAGACGCATGCTAGCAGGCTGCCATCACCTCTGGGGTTCATTAAAAAGATTTATGATAAAGATCATTAAAAAGCCAAAAAATTTAAAGTCCAAAAGATATAAACTTCATACCACTCTTTGATCATAGTTTTTACCAGCTATAACTGGAAACACATACCAGCGGGGTGCCGTAAAAGAGTGAAGCTGAGCATAGCACAGCTTTGCTCTTTTGGCAGCCTGCCTGACACACCTCTCCTTTTACCAACTAGAGTTTAACAAAATAGTTTTAAAAGGCCACTGATTTAAATAAACAAAAAAATGTGACTCAACTAGGATACCTGGACGCGTACCTAGCCGGGATGCCGTAAAAGGGCAAAGCGGGCGAAGCTCAGCTTTGTTCTTTTGGCATCCTGCCTGCCACACCACTCTTGTCTTATTCAACTTTGGGAGTCCACCAATAGGCTTTTGGTGGCAGCCTGTCAGGCTGCCCTGGGGCTGGCAGAGCTGTCAGCAGAGCTGCTAAGCTGCTGATAGGCTTCTGGATGAGTGATAGTCCGGCGCAACGGGGAATGCTTCCAAGGTGGACTTCGGAGGCTTTGAGGTAAAGCTTTCAAGTGGTTTTTTAATATAAATATCTATTTTAATATGTAAAGTAGTCCTGCAAAATTTCATATGATGGCTAGATCATCAGTTTAAAAATAAATTAAGCTTCTTGAATTCTTAAATTCAAGGATTTGATTGGCTTAGAAGAGTAGGATGATCAACCAAGCATTCAGGTAAGCTAAGCTAAACACAATACTAACTTTTTCAACTCAAAATCTATAGATTCACTTCAAACTTAAGGTAAGCTTCAAAATATATACATAATACTAACTGTTTTAATAATAGTAGATCAGTAATACTCAAGGTAAGCATATTTTTAAAAAGTTTCAAAGCTAACTTTGCTTTTTAAAGGTAATAATTCTAAAAAAATCTAATTCAATTCAAAATTCAAGTTGATTCTGCATTTCAGGTAGGCTTTACATTAAATTTACTAACCTTCTTCAAATCCTTTTAGATAAGCTTAGTCCAAAGCAGATCTTGGGGTGGGTAATTCATTTTTAGCAAATCAATTTTAAAAACCTAGATTAAGAAAACTAGATTTTTGCCCTGAGGTTGATCATAGGAATGGTAAGTAATGTGTTCAATCACTAATTTTTTTCTAAGCTGCATTTCAGGTAACTATTTTCAAAAATAAACCACTAACTTTCAAAGCTTTTTAGATGGACTTAGCCTGCAGCAGATCTTGGGGTTGATAAGTTTTATTTTTATTAACTTTCCAAAGTAGATTTAAAAAACCAAACTTTTGCCCTGAAGCTGATCTTGGTTTGGTAATTCATTTTGCTAATTACTAACATTTTTTAAAAGAATGCCCAGTTTTTACTGCAGCAGATCTTGGGGTTTGGTGAGAACTTTGTACCAACTACTTAATATTAGTTTTCATCCTGAAGCTGCTCTTGATTAGGGTAAGTTTTTTTTCAAATTTCAATTTTACTAACCTAAATTTAAACCTCAAGATTTTGGCTTTAAGATGATCTTGGGTTTGAGTAAAGTTTTTTTGCAAATTTGTGTATGGTGAGTATTTCTAGGATCATTATGATATCTACTATTTTCTAATCATTTTTGATCCAACTTTCACTTAAAAAGATATTTTTCTTTAAGTAAATATTAAAATGAAACACTTCACTTGATTTAAAATTAACTATTACCTATCTTAAGTATCTTACTTTTGTTTTGTTTGATTTATTTGCTTTACAAATTTACTTTTTTGTCATTTGCAAAGTTTTACTGCTAAAAAAACTATATACTGTTATCACTCAGTAATTGTTAAATGGTTTAAGCAACTTCTATGCGTAGATCATTTTATTTATAGAGTTGAAAGAAAGTTTTTGGCAACTTTTTTTGGTTTTTAGATCCAACTGACATTGTTGCAAAAATATTTTTTAACTTTACAACTTTAAAAGATCTAAAAACTATAGTGCATAAATAAAAACAGTATTTTAATAGATGCTTTTATTTTGATTGCATTTGCCTTATTATTATAAAGATTGCTATCTTCAAAGCTATTTTGTTGTTTACTTACCAAAAGTTAATACCCTAAAGAATTAAGACATCACTAAAGAAAAAACTAATTGAGATAGCTTTTATTCCTGAGATTTTCGGTATAGATTAAAAAATAAATATGCTAGAAATTAAATCCAGGAAAATAAAAAATATCAAAATGTATAGGAAATGTCCACAACTGTCTCAGATACTGCTAAAAAGGAAAAAGTATAAGCTAATAAGTGGCATCTAATGGCCTAAAAATTAATAATTTTAGATAATCAATAAAAAAGATAAACATTTCAAAACAAATTATATGACAAATTAGATCAAACTACATATTTCAGTTAAAAAAGAGTATTATATGGTTTTGACTATAGACTACATCAGCTAAGACAGAGAAAAATGTCTATTAATACCAAATGCTTAAAATTTAAAATAAAGGTATTGATTTGTTCTTTGGAATTCAAAAATTGTTATTGCAAATAAATTTTTTTTCAAAATTATTGTAGTTTCAAGATAATGCAAGAATTATTCAATCTCTCATTGCTTATATGTCAAAAGTATAGTTCATAATAAAAGCAAAAAGTTATAATTTAAGACCTTGCTGATATAGTAATAGAGATAGTTGCATAGCATCTCCTTATACTTCTCCAAGGAAAGTTGCACAAACAAAACAATTATCATTTTTATAATAAAAACTATAACTTTGTGTACCACTAATAATATTAGAAAACTAGAATAATGGACAAAATTAGATTTTTTTGCTGAACTAATCAAAGAGTTTCTGCTAGAGTAACAGAAAAATACCAGTAAGCAGCTAAAAAAAACTGATTGTAGAACCACTGTTATCCTTTAGTACCCTGCCCACTACTCAGCTTTATAATAACTAAGTTGTGCTAAGATTTTATAACCATGGCTAAAAGCATTGCAAAAATATAAAATATAAAAATACCTTGACCTTCAAACAAAGCTAATTGTCAGCTATGAGACCAGATCACATACCAACAGGCTGCTGTAAAAGAGTGAAGCTGAACGTAGCACAGCTTTGCTCTTTTGACAGCCTGCCTGCACATCTTTCCTTTTACCAGCTATAGACCAGAAACACATACTAGCGGGCTGCCATTATTAAACGCTTTTTACCAGCTATAACTGGAAACACATACCAGCGGGCTGCCGTAAAAGAGTGAAGCTGAGCGTAGCACAGCTTTGCTCTTTTGGCAGCCAGCCTGACACATCTTTACTTTTACCAGCTATAGACTAGAAATGCATACCAGCAACCATCCTTAAACGCTTTTTACCAGATATAACTGGAAACATATACCAGCGGGCTGCCGTAAAAGAGTGAAGCTGAGCATAGCACAGCTTTGCTCTTTTGGCAGCCTGCCTTATACACCTTTCCTTTTACCAAACCATATCTGATAAATTATTATCTACAGCTAAATATTTATTTATTTGCATTAATAAATAAATATTTTAAAAAGCACATTTCAAGCAAGAGACTTGGGGTCAGATTTAGGCAGACTGTCTAAAAGGAAACTAATCATGAACAATGTGAATGATTTGTTTGCTTTTGACAGTCTGCTGACCAGTACGCGCTTGTCTTATTCAACCTGGGGAGTCACGGTTTTAAGCTTTTGGTTGACAGCCTGTCAGGCTGCCCTGGGGCTGGCAGAGCTGTCAGCGGAGCCGCTAAGCCGCTGTAGGGCTTCTGGATGAGTGGTAGTCCGGCACAATGGGAAATGCTGTTGGGGTGGACTTTGGAGGCTTTTGGGTGAAGCTTGCATAAAAGTTTTTAATATAAATATCTATTTTAAATTGTAAAGTAGTCCTGCAAAATTTCATATGATGGTTGGATCATCAGTTTAAAAATAAATTAAGCTTCTTGAATGCTTAAATTCAAGAATTTTATTGGCTTAGAAGAGTAGGATGATCAACCAAGCATTCAGGTAAGCTAAGCTAAACACAATACTAACTTTTTCAACTCAAAATCTATAGATTCACTTAAAACAGAAGGTAAGCTTAGAAATTATATACATAACACTAACTTTTTTAATCATAGTAGATTGAGGATATTTGAGGTAAGTATATTATAAAAGGTTGAAGCTAACTTTGATTTAAAAATGTAGTAAATTTTAAAAAACTAATTCAATTAAAAAACAAATTAGAGCTGCAAATCAGGTAAGCTTTTCATTAAAATTACTAACCTTCTTTCAAATTTAGATAAACTTGGTCCACAGCAGATCTTGGGGTGGGTAAGTTATTTTTTCATCAAATTTACTAACCTAGATTAAGAAAACTAGATTTTTGCCCTGAGGTTGATCATAGGAATGGTAAGTAATGTGTTCAATCACTAATTTTTTTCTAAGCTGCATTTCAGGTAACTATTTTCAAAAATAAACCACTAACTTTCAAAGCTTTTTAGATAGGCTTAGTCTGCAGCAGATCTTGGGGTTGGTAAGTTTTATTTTTACTAATTTTCCAAAGTAGATTTAAAAGACCAGACTTTTGCCCTGAAGCAGATCTTGGTTTGGTAAGTCATTTTGCTAATTACTAACATTTTTTTTAAAAAGATGCCCAGTTTTTACTGCAGCAGATCTTGGGGTTTGGTGAGAACTTTGGGCCAACTACCTAATATTAGTTTTCATCCTGAAGCTGCTCTTGATTAGGGTAAGTTTTTTTTCAAATTTCAATTTTACTAACCTAAATTTAAACCTCAAGATTTTGGCTTTAAGATGATCTTAGGTTTGGGTAAGTTTTTTTAGCAAATTTGTGTATGGTGAGTATTTATAGGATCATTATTATATCTACTATTTTCTAATCATTTTTGATCCAACTTTCACTTAAAAAAGATATTTTTCTTTAAGTAAATATTAAAATGAAACACTTCACTTGATTTAAAATTAGCTATTATATGTCTTAATTATTTTACTTTTATTTTGTTTGACTTATTTGCTTTAAAGATTTACTTTTTGTCATTTGCAAAGTTTTACTGCCAAAAACTACATATTGTTATCACTCAGTAATTGTTAAATGGTTTAAGCAACTTCTATGCGTAGATCATTTTATTTATAGAGTTGAAAGAAAGTTTTTGGCAACTTTTTTTAGTTTTTAGATCCAACTGACATTGTTGCAAAAATATTTTTTAACTTTAAAGTGTCAAAAAAACTATAATACTTAAAAATAGTGTTTTATTATAGATGCTTTTATTTTGATTGCATTTGCCTTATTATTATAAAGATCTCTATATTCAAAGCTACATTGTTGTTTACTTATCAAAAGTTAATACCCTAAAGAATTAAGACAGACTAACTAAATAATTATTTTCTTGGCTTTTATTTCTGAACTTTTTGCTAAAAATTAAAAGGTTAAATATGCTGGGAAAATTGTACCCAGGCAAATAGAAAAATATTAAGATGTTTTATAAATTTTCCACAACTAACCCAGATACTGCTAAAAAGTATAAGCTGATAAGTGGCATCTAATGGCATAGAAAATAATAACTTTAGATATGCAATAAAAAAGATAAACATTTCAAAGCACAAATTATATGACAAACTAAATCAAACATACATATTTCAGATAAAAAGAGTATTATATGGTTTTGACTTTAGACTACATCAGCTAAGACAGAGAAAAAATATCTATTTATATAAAATGCTTAAAATTTAAAATAAAGTTATTGATTTATCCTTTCAAAATCAAAAATTGTTATTGGAAATAAAAAATTATTTCAAAAGTATTGTAGTTTCAAGATAATGCAAGAATTATTCAATCTCTCATTGCTTATATATCAAAAGTATAGTTCATAATAAAAGCAAAAAATTATAATTTAAGACCTTGCTGATATAGTAATAGAGATAGTTGCATAGCATCTCCTTATACTTCTCCAAGGAAAGTTGCACAAACAAAACAATCCTCTTTTTTAATAAAGACTACAACTTTGTGTATCACTAATAATCTTTGAAAACTATAATAATGAACAAAATTAGATTTTTTGCTGAAATAATCAAAGAATTTCTGTTAGGGTAACAGAAAATACCAGTAAGCAGCTATAAAAAAGCTGATTGTAGAACAACTGTTATCTTTTGGTACCCTGCACATCACTCATAGCTTTATAATAACTAATTTGTGCTAAGATTTTATAACCATGGCTAAAAACATTGTAAAAATATATAAATACAATCACCTTCAAGCAAAGCTAATTACCAGCAATAAACTGGAAACACATACCAGCGGGCTGCCATAAAAGAGTAAAGCTGAGCATAGCACAGCTTTGCTCTTTTGGCAGCCAGCCTAACACATCTTTACTTTTACCAGCTATAGACTAGAAACACATACCAGCAGACTGCCAATGTTAAACACTTTTTACCAGCTATAGTTAGAAATACATACCAGCAGACTGCCATTGTTAAACGCTTTTTACCAGCTATAACTGGAAACACATACCAGCGGGCTGCCGTAAAAGAGTAAAGCTGAGCATAGCACAGCTTTGCTCTTTTGGCAGCCTGTCTGACACACTTTTCCTTTTACCAAACCATATCTGATAAAATTTATTATCTGCAATTAAATATTTATTTATTTGTGCTAATAAATAAATATTTTAAAAAGTGCATTCCAAGCAAGAGACTTGGGGTCAGATTTAGGCAGACTGTCTAAAAGGAAACTAATCATTCACGTTGTTCATGATTTGTTTGCTTTTGACAGTCTGCTGACCAGTACACGCTTGTCCTGGTACCTGTCCTTACAAGAACCAAAAGTCCTGGGCCTTGGTTTTTCCCAAACGAGATACTTTTGGAGGATCAATTTGGCACAAAGCTTTGTTCAAAATTGATTAATTTTGTTTATATGAATGGTTGCTTATAAAATTCAATATTACCCTCAGATGTGAAAGTAACAAAGGAGCCTTTGGTGGGATTAAGAGAGGAGCTGGTGGGTAAGAAGCATATATAACTCTTTTGTAAGCTTGTAAGAGTATGCCTTTTATTTGTAATGAAGCAAAAGGGTATGTTTATTTCAAAAACTAGGCCGCGATTTTTAAGTGTCGTTGGCTTAACCTCCCAGGGCTGGTCTTATTGACAGGCTTAAAGTTATTTAAGCAGTTTTCAAATTTCAAAGCTTAAAACTTAATTGTCCATTGTCATCACTAAAATTAACAACCGTGGAGCGGTTCACCAAGCGGACTTTGAGTCAAACTTCTGAACCTTGAAGCAAACTTGAAGAACAGTGTGTGATTGAAATTTAAGCTGTGATCAAGAATAAAAAAGTAAAAGTTTGGAATAAGGTTTGGTTTAATTGCATAATGCCAAGTCAATCTGAAAAGGGTCATGTCATTTAGATGATTCAAATGTCGAGCCTTGAAATTCAACGAGACAGGATCTATCTTAGTTTATCATTTATTTGCCTTTGATTGAAATAAGAATTTTGCATTTCTGTAGAGGGTTAAAAATCATGTAAACCAATACAATAGATCAGCTGCGCACACCAAATTCTTTATATGAGACCTGGGGTTCTTGATTTAAATCAATGGTTCATTATCAATGGTCCATTTGCTGAATCAAAAGCAAGGCAGGAACAAACCATGTATGACAGTTGCCCAGCCCTAAAGTTCAAAAGACAGTTTCTTTCAATTTCAATCACACACCTTTTCTCTTAATTACTTGAACCTTACCCAACATGCCAAAAGATTCTACGGTAGTTTAAATTTCTTGACACTTTACTGAATTTTCTGTTCTAGAGAATTGGTTTGACGCAATCGCAGCTGGATGGAGCAAAAGAGCTATTTGCTATGTTTGATAAAGATGGTGATGGAAAAATTCTTGCCAGTGAAATCGAGAATCTATTATCTCAGCTAGGACAGACTCCTTCCAAGGAACAAGTTGATGCTCTCTTGGAAGATTCAGACCTTGATAAAAAATGGTCACATCGACTTTGAAGAATTTTTGAAGGTTACAGCTCACAAGCTGATTGACTTGGGAGATAATCACGATCTCGAATCTAATAGAAAGGCTTTTGATAAGTTTGACCTCGATAAAGATGGCTTTATTAATCGAGAAGAACTTTTCCGAGCTCTTGGCGTTATCGACCCTACTCTTACTGAAGAAGATCGGATCCGTATGCTTGAAAATTCAGATGTTAATCTTGATGGAAAAATTAGCTTTGAGGAATTCGTTACTTTCCAACAGTGATTTATAGGTATTTGGAATATCATTCTTGGTACTTTACCCTTTTCATATAAACTCTGCTCTTTTTCGTCTTCAATACCTTATTGTTTGTAACTTTTCAGTTTTCGTCTAGATATCTGACGATGAATTAGATGTATATAATCTTACCTTTTTTAAAAAAAATTCAAATGGGTGCGTTTGGTGTTAAGCTTTTGGATTTAGAATATTTTAAAACACTTTATCCGGCTTTTGGTAAATTTAAGCTGAGTAGTTGTTTCAGCGACTATATTTTAGTTTAAAGTTTCAAAGGTTATTTTATACACATCCTGTTTTCTTGAGTTTTTTTCTAGTCTTCTACGCTTTCTGTATTTCAAAAGCTTATATTTTCTTGCAACCCTTTGGAATTTAGTGAGCCAGATCTTTGAAGGTTCTAAGTCAATAATCATCAACTGCTTCAATCTTAAAAAAAGTTCATCCGTTCTTGAGCTATTTGATCTAAATTAAATGTTTTCACCACCATATGCTTGAGGTAGAGTACTTATTTGAAGTAGAACCCTTTAAGTTATTTTTAAGTTTACAAGTCTAAGGGAGCTTCTGTAAAACTGGGGTTAATCTTTGCCTGAAAACTATGAAAAGCTACTGCAGAAAGGCCTGGAATTGAGAAAAGCCAAGAGGTCAAAAAACAAGGCTTATCCTTAATGTATTTGACCGGGTGATTTTTGCACTAGGCTTGCTCTCGTGAGGGAGGTAGTAGAGCAGCACTAAACTATATAGAATACACTGGTTAGGAAGTAAGTTGTTCCATATTGGTTAATGAGTTGGACAAGAAGCTTGGACTTTAAGCCCGAATAAGGCATTCAAATATTTAGGAGTGGTTTAAAGAGGCTTTTTATATTTGTCAAGGTTGGGAACTGTTTGAAGGGATAAGGGAGCAAGTATATATCTTTTAAAAGACTGCCTGGTCTCCCAATAGCCAAAATCAGTAGGGCTACAAGGCTGATAGCTGTATTGAGTCTTTAGGTTTTTGTTTTACCTCCTGAAGGAAGTTATTGAGTATGGATCACTCAATGAGATGTATCCCAAGGACTCACACCTTGACACACTCAATTGCCGTGTGAGGTGGTGTAACTCACCCACATGTTGTGTTGAACCTAGATCTAGTAGTGTTCAAGGAATGTATATGCAAATCTGTTGGGGGAGACTTAACTTTGAAAGTAGCCATAGTGTAGTCATCAAGGATGATTAAGGCAAGTTAACTTAAAGCCTGGAATATTATCAAAAGGTAATCTTAGTTTATCAAAACTAGAAAAACACTTTAGGTTGATACAGTAGTCTCCAAAAGTGCCAAGATAAATATGCTGAGGCTGGTTCAAAAAGCGATTCCACCTTTTTTCCATCTTTACTTTTCTCAAACGTTTGAAAACTACTTTACAAAAGGAAAGTTTAATAAAAAAGAGCTTACTTTTTATTGCCATGCCGTTCTAGCTACACAGTCTCTTTCACAAACTATGATTTCTACACTGCTGAACCATGCAGATCCCAGCTGAATTTTAAATCATCAAGGACCATTAATAAATCCCAGAATTCTTGAGCTCCAATCAGATTATGACAGGTGATATGTCTTCATAGTATCTACCAATAACAATGGTACATCATACCCTTTCTCTGGTTGAAACAGCGGAGGCAACCCTCCAGAAAGGCTTTGATCCAGCTAAAAAGACCTGTGACTTGGCTTGCATTAACCCATTTGTCAGACTCTTGGGCTTGGTCGCAAGAAGAAGCTGACTACAATAAAGTGTTTAGCCGGCTCTTTGAAAGAACTTAAATGCTAGCGTACGGAAGAAGACAACTGTCATTGCGTGCAAAGGTTAAAAAAATGGTTGTAACCTAGATGCAGAGTCTATATTAATGGGATTTGGCAACAGTGAATGTAGCTTATAAATTGTGGTTATACAACTCTTACAATTTAAAAGGACCACACTTAAGGGTAATAGCTTAGAGCAAGAAATGATAGTTTATTGAGAGCCAAAAAGCTGAATATTTATAGCCTTGGTAGGCTGACATGATCTCAAAAGATACCTAGGGGTATTCAAGTTATTCTCCACAGTAGGGGTTGCAAAAGTTGACACCTTTGAGGAATTGAGCCCCTTTGTAGTTGTTCTGGATGGAGCTGAACTCTTAGTGGGGATTTTGGAAGAATATATTATATCTGTCACAGCTCATACCAGAGTCCGGCTGGGCTCCCACAGGGAGGGCAGGCCGGGCCTGAAAGACCATGTACACAATTGATGCAATCCTGACAATATAGTTCACAGCAGTAGCCAGGGGGCGCCAACTCCCAGTATGGGCACGACCTGATCAGCCAGACCCAATACTGTAATGTAGACAAACCCCAACTTACTGAAGTCTTGAGCAGGAGGCACACTGGGCAAGGGGGGAGTGAAAGGGATCTTCTTCATGATAATCGGAATTGGGCCTCTAGAATGGCCAGGAGAAAGATTCAGGTGGTGAGGATGAAAGAACTCCAAGTTAATGGTGCAAGGTGGCGTAACCAGGTGGACAGGAGCAGAGCCAGGAGGGAAAGGATATGTGAGGATATATTGTGTAGTAGATTCACAAAGAGATGCAAACAGAACAATTATATTGGTGCAAAAATAGAGAATTCCTTCAATAAAATAATAGGTACTGGACATAAAGTCATTTATTTTATGATGTCAACAGTGAGAAAGGCTTCTACTCCTCACTACCTATACTTGCTGAGGAATAATAAGCCTTTTGTGCCACCAGAGGCCTGGTGGCATTATTTTTAGTAATACTTGAAAAATGGTTTATAAATTGGCACTGGGACTTGGAGAGGAGATGGCATCTACTGTTTCTTTATGATCATGAGTTTAGCTGCAGCATGTCAGGATGTCACAGGTATTATTAGGACCCACAAGCATTTGATTGCCCCATTGAGCAGTCAGGCAAGCACTGTTAGAATATATAATTTCTCAATAGTAAGAAAACCAATTTGCTGTTTATCCTTGATTACAGGGCTTTTCAGAATGTGGGCCTTGCAAATCCCCGGTCATTTACGGTCAAAGAGAGGGGGTTTCCTTCTGGAAAGACAGTTGGTTGTGTTTTTCACGCAGTTGGTTGTACTATCTCCAGAGAGGCTAGTTGATTGTCTAGGGCTTTCTGGGCCCTGACAGAGTTTATGATGTTGTCTTATCTGGCCTGCTCTTTAAACTTGATTTTGAACTTAAAGTTAAAGCTTGAAATTAGTATAAATCTTATTATAAAAGCTTACCTGGACTTCCCCTGACGTACTTCTGATATTAAACCCGCTCTTGTTTCACTTAAATAGTCTGATTTTTGCTCTGTTTGCTGTTTCCAACCCAAATTTTGAAAATCTGCTTCCAAAGCTTGCATAAGACTCCCATGGTCCCAATTTTACTCCCTGATAAGGACAAAACCCTGGTTTCTTTCCTGGCTGAAATTCAGCAAGGATTATAAAAATATGGGTTCCTCTTCTCAAGTCTTTGGTTCTGAAAGCATTTCTGGCCCTGATACCCTTTAAAATTGTCACTCAGGTTCTCTGAGAGAATTTGTTTTCTTTGGCCTATTTAGTGACAGCCAATCCTCAATAGCTAGTGGTTGGAGAGAAACCTCCCTTCTCATCTCCAAACACTCCTTTGGCATGAAACTAACCTGGCACAAGTGCTGACCTGGGATGATCTTCCTTTGATGTCCTCTCTTTCACTATGGTAACTTCTCTGGATAAAGTTATCCTGAAAGTTTCAGTACCTGCTCCAACATTCTCTCCTGCACCAGATACTTCTGACAAGACCACAATCCTCATAAACACGCCCCCTAGTTGTTGGAGGCTTGGCCTTGATGAGTCTTAATGCCTTTTTCTCTTGGCTCACCTTGCCCTCTTCTCTCTGATATCTCTTTCAAGCGGCTATCCCAGCTATCCATTAGGTAGCATCCTGGTGGTTTGTTTTTCCAGGATGGGAGCCAAACTTAGTTAGTTTAGTCCCCCTCTCTCAGACCTGTCCTCCTCAGACATCTTTATAACTATTTGGTAGGCATCTGTTTTGTTGCTAACCCCTGGTTAGTTTAAAGTATTATCCAAATTTAGAGCTTTTTTGTGAAGAAGATATAACCCAGTCAGGTGGGCAACAACCAGAATTAACTCATACAGCATGGAAAGTTCTTCATGTTGACATTTTCAAAATTTGATTTAGCTTTATCCTTTATAATTTCACCTGAAATCACAAAAAAGTAAATATAGTGTCAAGGATCTGGATGTATAAGTATTCTGGCTATCACCAACCCACTTAACATTCAGTCATTGTCCAATTTGGTGCCTTTCCAATATATAGTTTGACATGCCAGAAATGGCAACCAAGCAATATCACATGACTTTCCAGGTATCCAGCGACTTAAACCCATCCTGCACATGACCAACCCCTAGGTTTGATCTAACTAAATCTCTGACACAGCTAAAGCTATATAATCTAAAGTATTATTCAATAAAAGATACTTATCTTCTTCTTAATTTCATATTTGAAACTTCCCCAAAAGAAACTCCTCATAAATAGCTTTTGTTATCAAGATCACTGATTCAAGCCAGAAAAAACTATTCTCAACTAATGAAAGTGAAAAATAGTTCCAAGGAACTTTTGGAATAGATGATGTTCTATGCTGTATGAGTTAATTCTGGTGTTTGCTGTCAATTGGGGAGGATTTCAGAAAATCTTGGTTAATTAAAGTTGTCTGATTCATCTCCCCATCACAATGACAACAGACAAAAATAGATGGACCATCATCAGAAGTGAAGCCTCTATTATAGATGCTATATCACTGGGCCATAAAATTGATCAAATATCTTATTAGAGTGTGAAAAACAGTGATAAAAATAAAATCCCCCTATTTGAGAGATACATGAGACATTCTGAATAAATAACTATTGGCTGATTAATACTCATAAAAAATCAGGATGACAAGTGAACTCATTTGTGAATACTATAGTAGACGTGTCACTACCAGAAAAAGAATTGGCTCAGAAAAAACACAATTACAGATAGGAGACCAACCTATTAATAGCTAATTCACCAAGAAATGAGACAGAGTACCACCTGATCAACATGATATCTTACCAAGTGCAGAACAGGGTCTCATCAGTGAGAGTCATCCAAAGGAACTTTCATACACAACAAAATTTACTCTGAATAGGTTAAATCAAGTAGTAGATTATTGTTGTCATTAAAAACCACCATCAAGGTTTAGAATTTTAACTCTGGGGGATTGAAGCTAGTAGATTGGGGATGATAGGCTAACTAGAAAGAGTTAATAAATAACCAAACACCAGTCTGTCCATATAACTAGCACCTATATAAAGACCTTCCAAGTGATTGTGAAAGACAGTAAGTTTTCACCAATCAAATTTCTGCAATCAGATTTACAGTAGTGCTAAGTATCAACAAGAGTGCATTATTGTTACTTTCAAGATATCTTCCAACCATCTCCCGCCCAAAGCTGCTGGGGCCTTGCCTCTTGACCAAGAAAATTCTCCACATAGCTGCCTCCAGTGACTCATTGATAGAACCCTGATAGTCACTGCCACTGTCACGGTAAGTTCCATAATGCCAGGGATTATTCAGCCAAGTAGGAAAGCTCAGAAAGCCATGAAGCCTTTAATAAAACTGACTGATTTAACGGATTTGAATCAAACAGTTGATCAAAAATGGGTTACAGCTGCTCCAGTTTTCCAGTCAAATCTGGTCCCCCGTAAGTTGACGTTGATAAATTGACGTAATTTAAGGGTCACCAGATATGAAATTGTTAATCAGCATGGTCGTCAGAAGTTGGTCACTCAAGAGTTCCTTGCAAACTGGACCAGTTACTCACTTGACAATGTGGAAGGAATAGGAGTCCAGGATCCAGGTGGTATTGCTTAGTCAATTTTTGATATATATTGAATAATTCTCATTGTTTCAAATCTTAAGAGTTGAGTCCTCCCAAAATTTACTCAATAAAAATCAAATATTCCCTGGTCTAACTTTACTTTTGAAAATGCATCCTGTAGTTGGGTTGTTACGCTACATCCCCTACAATTTAATCCTTATCCAGATTATTACGGGAAGATGGGGGCCTGCCGTCAGTACTTTGTTGACGTCACTGCCAAATGTTAATTCAATGCCTGTCAATCTTGGAGCTGTTCCTACTCCTGTCAAAGATGAAACTCATGTGCTATCCCAATGTCCTGAATTTTATGCTGAAGACACTCTGATGCTTTCCCAGGCTATTTATCTAGGGCTTTTCTGGTTGGGGTTAATTATTTTACTTAACCCTAGTATCTTATTTGGAAATTTCACAAAACAATATCTGAAGCTATGTTGGTGGTTAATTATTAACTCTATGTGGATTTGGTGGGTGATTCCCCACCAGATGGAGACAGCTTCATATTATCCTGTGATTTACGTCACAGCCACATCCCATCATGACTAATAGAAAGTAGATCTGTTTTATTGCAGATCTAGCTTATATCAGAACCAATATAAGATGTCTTAATATTGATCTAATAAACATAATAATTTTTATAGCCTAAAAATCTTGACATCAGTCATTATCAAAACTAAGTTACGTAGTTTTAAAAGCTATGGCGACAACCAAAAATACCTCAGATTCAAACAAAAAGATTTCAGATTTCAGCAAAATCCAAGTTGCGCAAGATTCAGGATTCAAATAATTTAAAAAAATTTGGTTAATAAATGAACTGTCTTCTAAAAAACAAAATTTAACTAGCCCATTATACAGAAATTATATAAAATATCAAGCAGTGTTGTTTAAACCACAGAAAAAATGAACTGACACAACAAGTGAGATGAATGGATGCTGTCCCAGAGTATATTATAATACAATCAGGATTTATATGAGGCACCAACAGAAGGACTAAAATGAAACAAAATTTGAGCAATTGGGAAGTGAGATTTCACAAGCCTAAAACAAAATTAAGTTGCACAAGATTTGTAGTATGAGCAGCCTAAAATAGAAAAATAACAGTTTAGCAGCCAATTAACAGCTATAAAATTTAGGAACAGAGGCATTTTATTCATTTTCATGGATCTTTATTTGTGTATAATGGTTTTGAGAGCTTTCTAAATACGGACTTGTGATTACAATAAAAATAAATCATAAAATTTTAAACTTCTACTTTTAGTGATTTTATCCTAGTTTTTGTTTCAAGATGGTTTTTACTAGCAACAACATTTTCAATGGCACCAGCATCCAAGCCAGCTTTAATGGAGGCAAGGTTCAGGGCATGGAAGCACCTGTTTACACCCAAGCCTTTGAGGTGGGTAACAAGGAAGCTGAACAGTACCAGACCACCGACTTCTATGGCTTTGACTTGTTCAGTAGCCACACAGTGTCTAGCTTTGCCCCTGCTCCCATACCCACCCCTGCACAAGCTGCCCATCTACCAACTAATCAGGATGGTAACCTTATTTGGAACAACTTTCCGCCACAAGACAACCTGCCCCCCTACAGTCAATCAGGCTTCAGCTCCCCCGTCCCAGAGCCTCAAATGTAGAATCATTACTGCTCAGATTCTTTAGGAAATTGTGGCACTGAATCTGCAGGGTCTGTCCTGAGAACACATTGCCGCCCAGTTGCAATTTGCCCAAGCTACTGTCATGTGGGAATCTGATCAGGGCAGCCAAAAAACCCAAGAAGGCCCCTGAGTCCCTTATCGCCTAGGCCTACCCAATCATGCTTGATCTCTTGCAGCGGGACCTCAAGCTTCCCTTGACCCAGGTCCGCAAACAACTTTCACACCACAATATATGGGTTTCCAAGCGCATGGTGCAGCTCTGGATGCATAGAAAGGTGGCTTCAATACAGACTATTACCAATGTTGCTGGCAACCAATGGGATGGCACTGAGGATTCCCTGTATGATATTGACATCAAGTTAACCCTGGTCCAATGCTTGACTAGTCTATGAGATGACATCATCTTTATCTCCTACTACATTATATCAATAGCTTTTGATGATTTTGGTAAGCAAGGAAGAGCTTCTACCCAAAAAGGAAGGAAGAAGGTCAAGAAGGGGACTTTCATTAGTGCGTTTCTGGTTGTTTCAGCCAAAGTTTTGTCTATTATCAGACAAACCCAGATTTCATCAATGGATACAAGTACAACCACATACTTGGTGGATTACTCAACTCCTGGGATGGCTCAAATTCCAAGCACCAGGTTTTCTTGAGCCACCAGATGGAGGGTAGCTCCACCACCCTCCAGGCCATCCAGGGATTGGGCACCAGGCCTCAGTCTATCCTGCCAGCCATGTAAAAATTGATCTGGGTGATGTTGTCTTCTTCAACATTGGAGACACAGTACAGGAGGGCTGCTCTCAGGCTTTCAATGACCTCAGTCTTGGGGTCCTTGATCACAATTCTCTTTTTGGTCACCAAATGATGGCTGTCTTGTTTGTGCAAATGGTTTCCCATGTGAACATGGGCAACTAATCACATAAGGATAAGCACCTCCCACCCTGTGCCACAGCCACCAACCAGCCAATCAAGGCAATGTCAGATGAGGAATATGACAAGCAGTATATGGCAGCCATTACGCAAAATCCTCCTGCCTCCACCCCTGTCACCAACACCCCTCACCAGCCAGCCCCACCTGCCCAATCTCAGACCCCCCAGGCCAGCACCACATATACGTCTTCCTTCCTGCGCTATTCTGCCTGCTAGGCATCACTCTTCCCCACCCCAATAAGCCCCCTGTTGCCAAACATTTTCTATTTATATTATCTTTATTTTGAATTTCAATTGTTTGCGTTCTCTTTGTTTATAGTTGGTTTTATTATTTATGTCACTTTATTTCTATAAAATCATATATTTACTATGCTGTGTATCTAGATTGAGAACACAGTTATTTTAGCACCCAAACACAGCCCCTTGTGAAAATATTAACAACAATTTAGTGATCAGCTAAATTTGAATTAGAAAATTATAGGTTAACTGTGTTTAGATAAAGTTGTTACTGATCCAAATTCAAAACCTTAATGATAAACTTTAAGCCAATCAGGAGCCAAGTGATAAAGTCATTTTTGTGACATAAAGGGTCATCCAATAATTCTTTGGTGCATGTGCGCTAATTAATATGATTGGCTGGTTGTTTTGCTATTGTGCAACATTGCCGCTGTGGCAAGTTGTTGGTGGACTAGTGCCCAATCAGCTGCTGATTGAGCACTAGTCCACCAACAACTTGCAACAGCGGCAATGTTGCACAATAGCAAAACAACCAGCCAATCATATTAATTAGCGCACATGCACCAAAGAATTATTGGATGACCCTTTATGTCACAAAAATGACTTTATCACTTGGCTCCTGATTGGCTTAAAGTTTATCATTAAGGTTTTGAATTTGGATCAGTAACAACTTTATCTAAACACAGTTAACCTATAATTTTCTAATTCAAATTTAGCTGATCACT
This sequence comes from Entomophthora muscae, assembly GCA_014839935.2. Classification (NCBI taxonomy): domain Eukaryota; kingdom Fungi; phylum Entomophthoromycota; class Entomophthoromycetes; order Entomophthorales; family Entomophthoraceae; genus Entomophthora; species Entomophthora muscae. The sequence goes on from QTSX02005033.1 coordinate 180,177, forward strand.
AAATTGCTGTTAATATTATCACAAGGGGCAATGCAAAGTGACAAAAATAATATGGCAATTAAGAAAACAATGCCAACACAAAGCAAACAACACATAGAGTTAAGCGGAAAACATATATACAATGGGTAAAAGATGGGATATTGTAGTAAATGGGAAGCAAACAAGGATAAACAAAGAGGCAAAAATATCAGAATAACACAGATTTCTTTGGGGTGAAAGCTATAAAAACATATGGAAAGGTTAGTAAAAAATCAAATGAGAACTTGAAAAACTACTCAAAGACCTCAACTTGGTGATTGTCAAAATTAAAGATATTGACTGCAAGGTCAAGGCAAAAATGAAGGCCACTGTCCTTACAGGAGACAAAATTGAAAAGGTGTCTGCCAAGGCACTCATGGCCAAGATTCCAGAAACATCCAAAACAATCATCAAACAATTATTAAATGTCCAGAAAACCGTGGTGGAAGGCCTCAAATTCAAGTCTTTTGCCCTCTCCGCGCCGTCTGTCTGGGTCAACGACCCTGAGATGTATGCCCACCTCAACCTGCAAAGCGCGCAAGAACCAAGGACACCAAATTGCTGGCGCATTGCTTGCGCTGAGAATGACAAAGCCTGCCAAAGCCGCAGGCAAGAAGGAAACCTGCAAAGGTAACCTATAAAACAAATCAATAAAAACTTCTAAATATTTACCTTTTTTTAGAAAACGTAGACAGTGAACTCCGCCAGGTCCTGGTCCCCTTTGTCTCCCCCACCTTCTACGCCAATTACAACAACCATGTGGCAAGGCAGCTGTTTCTGTCTCCCCCTGTCTTGCGGAAGCTAGAGGGCCACATCTACAGGTCCTTCCCAATGTCCAAGGAAGCATTGGCTGAGCTTACACATGCTGAGGGGGCATCTGAGTGGACAGTTACTGCCTAAAAAGATGACCAACTGGTCTCTTGGACCCAGTATTCCTCAGTGGAGTTTACTGTGTAAACTCCATTGAGCTTGTCTTGGACATCCTGGCAATGCTCACATTCAAGAATATACCAGAGATGGGCTGGGCACACACGGCTGCTTGCTTCTGCTTCCCAGTGGAGCACGCCCTGTCTTACCTGTTGGAGAACTTTGGGTGCGCGGTGGGTAAATTGGCTATTGCAGATGCAACAGCTGTAAAGAAGACCAAGATCCTCCTGGCAGACTTCAGGCTGGCCTGGAGTGCCAACAAGACAGGGGCCCTCCAGCAATGGAGCTCACGTTTGTCAAGACAAAGCACAAGAAGAAGATTAGTGCTGTGTTTAATTAATTGTGCAAGTTTACTGAAGCCTTTGCTAGGCAAAGGCTTCATCTGGTGGTTTACCTGGGGTATCCTTTCTTCTTTGGGAGGGCGCCAGCGTAGAGAGCCTAGACAGGGTCCTTCTCAGCATTGAAAAGGCCTGGCTCTCATTGGATGGGAAGAAGGCCCCCTGGGTACAACTTGATTGACCACATAATCCAAGACGCCCTGGTCCTGGCAGGAATCTATGGGTTTGCAGCCCCACCAGAGAAGCTGCTCCTACATCCCCATCTGACCCTTCTCCCTTTTACTGGCCGCCAAGAATATTTTAACCAGGGTGTATCCACTGTCCATGGTGTGGCAGTGGAGGTTGTGTGCCACCTCCATTGCGGGGTGGGTACATACTGAAGGACTCATTATAGGCGCACATAATAAAAATCTCCTTCCTCAATATAAGCTACACTTTTAAATTTTGCTTTTTAAAATAATTAATTTTTATAATTCTTATTTTAGCAAACAGGATTTGAAAAATATATCCCAGAGAAGGTCTTACTAAAAGCATTATAATATATTTCAATAAAATCTACTTCTGATTTGTACACATTACAATTAACTTTTTTGATTATTATATTTATCTGCCAAAAGTGATATTAATGTGTTTGCATAATCCAGTATCAAGCATTTGGGATACCCTTAGACAACACAATAAAAAATGATTATAAATAAATAAATTACTAACCTCCATTGATTGTCCCACTGAATGTGATCACAGGCTTGAAAGCTTCTAAATATAAAATGGTAATTAATAGATCTTAAATAGTAAATTTGAGAATATAAAAAAGTCAGACACACTAAGCCTTTAATTGATTGGCTGTTGGGCAAGGCACATGGGGATGAAAAAATTAGCGTGACCATAGAATTTGGCCACAGTCTCAGCTGGGAGGGTGTGGATCCTGGTCTGCAGCAAATCAAAGAGGTCTTTGGTCCCAGTTGGGGTTCCTTGTTTGACAAATTTTTTGAACCACCCAAAAACTTCCTCAATGAGATTCAGAAAGGGCAAATAGCAGGAAGTAAGAGAAGGTGTAAATTTGCTGTGGCCAATTGCTGGGGGCCCACTGCAATGTTGGTGTTAATTGATGGAAATTCCTCAAGAATATCTGCCACCTTATAGAGACCAACATTTTCAGCACAATTATATTGGTGAAGCCCGGGCTTGTGCGCCTCAGGTGCTCCTAGACCAATTGAAGGAATGCTAGAAAAGTATGGCTGTTGTGGGAGCCTAGTATCATTTGATAGAGATTGACCCCCTTTGGACTAAGGAGAGCCACCATTGAATATGTTGTGATACAGACTGAAGCACACCAAGCTACCCTGTCATTTGAGCCTTTAGTGACATAGCCATATGCATTGTGCATAGACAAGGAAAATGCTGATTTGTCAATATAGTAAAATTTGACTGTCCCCTTGGCTTTGAGGGCAGTGTACGCCTCTGCGTATTTTTTCCAGATGTCAATGTTGGAAGGACTGTTTCAATTATAGGGAGATACCCCAAGCTTTTTCCATGAAAACTGATTACCCTTTACCAAATGATAATGAAAGGAAATTGAGGCCTCAATCCCAAAACTAGATTTAACCATAGTCTGTATGTTGCCAGTTCAAGATGGCAATCTCAGGATATCCACTGGTGGATTGCCCATTTGTGCTCCTTGGTGAGCATGGTGGAAACACACAAGGATCTCTCCACGGCAAGGACTTGGCCAGTATTGATGAACTTATTGAAGGTATTTGAGGCGTACTTGGGATCCACCCCAACAAGAGCTGCAACCGCCTTGTAGTCACCAGATTCCTGCATGAGCCAGAGAAGGATGATCAGCTTGATATCAGGAATGCGCTTTTGGGCAGGCTTAGTGGGCTCAGATGAACTGGGATACTGATTGGTGAAAGGCTTGCAAGGCATGGGTACCTTGTTGTAGAAGGCTACAATCTTTTTTAACACCAGCTGTTCCTCATTATTTCTGTAGAACCCAGGCTTGCTGTTGTCTTCTTGGTTGACATCACTGACGTAAGGCTCATAAGTGGTGTCAAGCATATGCTTCACCTTCTCTATCATGGCTGACAGGACCAACTCTTGGCAGTACACAGTGTTGAACACATAAAAGGTCAGTTCTACCTCATTTTTTCTAACTGTTTCAGTAGTAGATAACCTTGGTGGGCTTCTGGGTCAGCTTGGGGACCCAAGGGTTGATGCTCCACACCCTAGTAGCTTGTGTTCCTTGAACTGACTGTGTCAGTGCAGCGTCATTATCAAAATCTCCTCTCCAATTTCCTTCCTGAGTATGCACTTGAGTTGCACTAACTATGTTCTTTGACCCACGGGGGCAACCACAACTGCAGCGCACAACAGGTGCATTGTTACAATGTTGTTGTGTTCCTTTCATTTTGAGAATTTAATAAAGTATTGAATAAACTTAAATTAAGTTATACACTGGTTTTTACTTTTTGTTTTTATATGAATATGAATATTTAATTAGAGTTTTCATCACCCAATATACCAATTATAGATCTTTTATTTCTTAATTAGTTATTTTTGGTTTTATCATACCCATTTTAGAACACCCAAAATAATTTCCACATATTTTTCTAGATTTTACGTCAAAAAAGCACCCAACACAATCTTTTTAAAATTTATGTCTTGGATTGTGTGTCTTGTTTTAGATACCTTGGTATCATTATTGAGTACAATTTATTGCACACAGCATTTGAGTGATTTTGTTTACATAGGGAGTTGCTATTGTGTTTTGGTTTGGGTTGAGATTTGACTCACCACACTTGGGTGTATTTTTTCACCAATTCACATAGTAAACATATGTACACCAAAAGTCAACTCACACCATTTTTTGTAAATCAATGTATTTTGGATTATATTTTGAATAGTTTTGCTTTGCATGTGAGCACTTCTTTGCTGTGTTAACCCATTTTGCCCATTAACACCAAAAATCCCTGATAAAAGAGTGTATATTTTAACCTTATAGTTGAAATTTGCTTAAATATGAAATCATTTTGTTTAAATCTGAGGTATTTTTGGTTGTCACCATAGCTTTTAAAACTACTGTAGCAAAAAACTGGAAAGCTTAGTTTACAATGAGTTCTGTCAACAGATTATCTATCAAAAGGACAGAAATCCAGCTAATAGAACAAAATCTGATGTAGCATCCTTCTGCCTCTCTAACAAGCAGAAAGAATAGTGATCCTTGTACAAGGAGTACTGATGGCATACCTTGAACATATTTCTTACATTGTATCACCATGAACTTTAATAAGAGGTATGTGCCAAATCCTTTGGATTGCTTGAAGGGGTTTTATGAGTTTTTGAATGCTTTTAAAAAAGTAACTTACACTGCTTAAAAACAGGGGTTTATTGATGATTTTTATATCTAGGTCATAAACATCAGAGATGATTAAATGGAGAGGATGTTTTTGGGAAATCTTGGATCCACAGAAGAATATTTTGTTAAGGTTTTGCAAAGGTGTACATTTCTTCAGAGAAAAATATCTGCAACATTACTGTAGATTCAGAACCTAAAGGTAAAAATGCAGGATTGTCAAATTCTTTTGTGTAAACTCACCAACTTACTGGAATATTTTTCATCCTTTTATATAAAAAAGTAAGTTGTCCTGGGATGAAAATTACTCCATTAAGTTGGTTAGTTCATGAAAAAGAATATGACAATCCCGCATTTTTACCTATAGTTTCTGAATTTACAGTATAGAATATGTACATGTCACTTAATTTTTAAGATATGTTGTTTAATACAGGGTTTCTAGTGATGAGAAATTAGATTATTTTAGAAAAACAAGGAATTTGTTAGAGATAGTATATTTATAGTAGATGAAAAGCTTCTTCCTTATATTTAATTAAGTTTTTATAGTAAACAATCTTCTAGAGTTTATTTTTACAGGTTATTTTACTCTATATAGGTATAGATAGCCTATCTTTACTATAAATGCCATGAGTATACCTTTGGGTAAGGAAATTAAAATATAAAGATTGGAAGATACTTATAATCTCATTGAGAATGCAAAGATTCTTTATAGATAGATGGTGAAGCATAACTTTTTCTATATAGGTTTGGTAGCGCTTAGAAAGATCCTTCAGAAGCTAGATCTCCTGGTGTTCTATTAGAATTGGATCAAATTATGAACCTTTATGTCTGATTCCTTTATAAAACTCACTGGTGAAATAGGCTCTGAGAAGGAGCAACTAAATATAATGAAGCTGGGGTATAGAATCTGCTCTGACCCAGATAGGGCTGTGTTGGCCCAAAAAATAGACAATTACAGCAAATGCTGTAATCATCCCGTCCTCCCTTCTACTTCTACTTCTTTCTGATTTCCCTAAATTGGGGGAATCAAAATTTTCACAAAAAAAGAAAGGTCACAGAAGGCTTTCTGTTTTCTGTAGTCCCCAATAAAAAAATATATGTTTAAAATTGTTAAAAAAGTAAAAATTCAAAGCCCTGGATGAGAATCAAACCTGCTCCTAGCTGCCAGGTGGGGCAAGCAGGCAGCAGAAATTTACCTGCACCTGGATTTTATTCAAAAAGCAAATAACCAGGTGCAGGAACCATTCCTGCCCTGATGGCAGCTACAGGGCCCATTCTGGGCCCCAAAAGCTACGCCCAAGCCTTGGTGGGTTTGGCTGGGCCTGGGCAGGCTAATTTTAGCTGCCTAGTAAACCCAGTTCAAGACCACCTGTGATGGAAATTGCAGGATAGTAAGAAGCCATTTCTAAGTGGTGAGAAATTACCACCCAAATCCACATAGAGTTAATGATTAACCACCAACGTGGCTTCAGATATTGTCTTGTAAAATTTCTAATGGAGATACTAGGATTAAGTAAAACAATTAATCCTAACCAAAGTAGCCCAAAAAGAATAGCCTATGAAAGCATCAGTGTGTCTTCTGAATAAAATTCAGGACATTGAGATGCAACATAATTTTCAGTTTCAAAGAAAGGGGGTACAACTCCAAGATCAGCAGGCATGAAATTAACATTGGGTAGTGCCAACAACAAAGTTCCAACTGCAGGGCCTTATCTTCCCATAATGATCCGGCTGAGAATAAGATTGTAGAGAATGTAGCACAACAATCCAACTACAGGATGCATTTTTAAAATTGTAAGTTAGACCAAGGGATATATGATTTTTATTGAGTAAATTTTTGGGAGGACTCAACTCTTAGAGTTGAAACAGTGAAAATTATTCAATATATATCAAAAATTGACTAAGCAATACCGCCTGGATCCTGAGCTCCTATTCCTTTCATATTGTCAAGTGAGTAACTGGTCCAGTTTGCAAGGAACTCTTGAGTGACCAATTTCTGATGACCATGCTGATAAATAAGTTCATATCTGGTGACCCTTAAATTACGTCAATTTATCAACGTCAACTTACAGGGGGGAATTGGATTCAACCGGTAAACTGGAGCAGCTGTAACCCATCTGCAATCAACTGTTTGATTCAAGTCTGGTAAATCAGTCAGTTTTGTTAAAGGCTTCATGGCTTTCTGAGCTTTCCTACTTGGCTGAATAATCTCTGGCATTATGGAACTTACCGTGACACCACCCTCCATTAAGTAATTTGGGATTCCCAATTGAGAACCCCTTTTTTAATCAAGTTATTTTGCCTCAGGAATGCCTGTCAAGCCATGCCACACAGATAGCACCAGAAGAATGCCCAGAGGCACTTGTATGTGAGTAATTATATAAATCAGAAGCACCTGAAAAAGTTCTGTATCATCATCCTTAACAATAAAGTTGTTATGAACCTTTGGTTCACCAATCTGTTACCATACTTTTTTTTGATACTATTCCATCTGCAAACACCAAAGCGTCAGTACTCATCCACAGGGATAGATAGCCAGACTCCAGTTGACAAAACCAAAGTCTTTGACTACTACCGCCCACCCAACACTCCATTTGGCCTGGTGCATTTCACTGACTATCCCCTAAACCCTGATCACAAACCCTGGACCTTGGAAGACTTACAGTGGTACACCTGCCCAAACGCCCCCAAGGAACCCTACCAAATCATCTGTGACAGCAAAGCAATCACCTTTTTCCTTTGATCTTCAATGGGAAATACATCAATCCTGTTGCCTACCTGGTGCCCATGGAACCACCCCCAACATCCCAAACTGACCATCTCAAATCCACCCACTTTTAATGTCACTGGCCAGAGTAGTCAATTCCTGGGAGTGCTTTATCTAGCGCTCCCAGGGTTGATTGATTCTGCCTTGCCAGCGTCTGGGCCCTGAGCTGTGGCTGTGGCTGGGAAGGCCCTTCCCTTCCCTACCTGGTAAAGCCAGGTCCCATCATCTGATGGGCCATGTCAGTACCTGTTTTGACTTCTCCCTCACCTGCTGGAGCTCCACAATACTCCTGGTATCCTGACAAAAATAAAATAAAACAAAGTTTATGAATTAAAATCAAATTTTGAGTTCTTATTTTTTAATTTTTTAAAACAGAAAAAAATATAGTTTTTATTTTAAAAAAATCTGTAAATTCAATCCGTCTATGCATATTTATGGAAACAATTCTGAGAAAATCTTCTTTGAGAATGTCACGGCCCATACCAGAGTCTGAATGGACTCTCACAGGGGAGGTAGGCTGGGCCTGGAAGGCCATATACACAATAGGCGTGATACAGACCAGATAGTTGACAGCAGTAGCAAAGGGGCACCAACTCCCAGTATGAGGCACAACCTGGTTGGCCATCCCCAATACTGTAAATTCAGAACCTGAACGTAAAAATGCAGGATTGTCAAATCCTTGGTCCAAATTTCAAATCACTTTTGTGGGATGGCCTTTTTTTAATTAAATTGAATTCTTTGTATTTTTATTTGAATATTTGAAAATGTAGAAACTCATAGACACTTTGCAAAGTTTAAGTCAAACTGCATATTTCCAATGGACAAAATGAATTAACTGGAATCAGTTTTGAAGCATTCAAATCCATCAACCATTTTCATTAAGTTTACTATGTTTTTTGAAATTACGAGATTATCAAATCCAAGAACTAAATTAAAATCACTTTTGAATGTCACTAGTAAACTCAGATATTAATTGCGGGAACTGGAATCCAAATTTAATGTACAGTAAGCACACTAGGAAACACCAACCCAAATCAAGAATCTCCACTCTGGATAAAACAAATGAAAAATTCAATCTCAACAACCATTTTTAGACATAAAAAGTGATTAAACTTTAAAATCATCCAAACCAGGAAAGTATATAGTATTATTCACTTCAAATCACGGATATAAAAATTCTATTACTATTCAAGGCTAAATCAAGAGAAAACAACTACTCACAACTAAACCAATAAATCCAAATAAATATATATTTAGTATAAAATATATTTTTTATTTTATTTTTATGGACCGTCAATCACATTCTCAACCAGCTCCTGCACCAGCCTGCGGGGCAGCCCATCCACAAGGGCGTCCCAGAGGGTCCAAGAACAGACCCAGAACCCAACTCAAGGGGAGTCATGCCAATACACAGGCCTCCCAAGGTGTCAGCGCCAGCCAACCACCTCCCACATCCCAAGCCAGAACTACCAGCTTGAATCCCAGGCAGAAGCCACTTTCAAGGCCTGCTACCAAAGTCTCTTACACCAGGGTCACCAGGAACACTGAGGTTACTTACACCTCCATTGTTTACACAGTTGTCACCTGGCCCCACACTCTTGACCCAAGAGTTGCCACTTCCTGCCCCTGCATCTTTGACACCTCCTATCAGCCATTGGCCACAACTGAGGAGCCATCTGTGCCTGTGTCTTATGCCACCATTGATGGCACCACTGCAAGCAAGCATAATCCCACCTTCTACAAAAAGGTCCCCATCCCCTATGTTGATCCTGGTAGCCAGGATGCCGTGGTACCTGACAAGGGCTAGCGTCAGTTGACAGATAGTGAGCGTGAAGCTCTCCTCAACTGCTTGAACGGGGGAATAGTGGTTTGGGATATTGAATCCCAATTTGATGTCACAGCCAGATACATTGCTGACATCAACAACAAGTATGGCAATACCGGGCAAATTGCTGAATCCACCAAGGTAAAAAGACAGCCCAAACTCCTTCAGCCTATCCACATTGACGCAATCAAGCAGTGGGTAGCCAAGGATTGCCACCTGGAAACACTTGCTGTCCAATCAATGCTTGCCACAGAGTTTGGGCTTTCTGTTTCCAAAACCCTTGTATACAAAACAATGGTTGATTTGGGCTTTCTCCTGGAAAGTACTGGGAGTTTTGCTGTATAATAGGAACAGTGAAAAGACCATCAAGGATTGACACATTTATGCTGAGACATATCTGGCACTAAAGGAGACTGGGAATGTCTAGTTATTCTATATCAATGAATCATTGTTTTCCTCCTCTCTCAGGTCTAGGCATGGGTGGGTCAAGAAGGGGTCCAAGGACAGCGTAGCCCATTGTGCAGCTATCCGTTCCTAGACCTATTCAATGGTTGCGCTTCTTGATCCTCGCGGGTTGGACCAATACCAAATGATTAAGGGCTCCCATAACAGCGGGATCTTTCTTGATTTTCTCCAAGCCATCAAGGAGTACCTCCAGATAAATTACAGCAGCACAACAAACATTGTTGTGCTTGATAATGTTGGGCTTCACAAAGTGGATCAGGTTTTGTCCAAGTTCCCCCCCCATTGACAAAAACAGCCACACCTCCAGCCACCAACTTACCAATTTTCCAATGAGACTTCTCTTCCTCCCGCCATGTTCCCCATTCCTGAATCCAATTGAGGAGGTGTTTGATTGGATCAAGAATAATGTGAAACAAGGCCTTCCTCAGGACACTGATGATCTATTCAATATTCTCAAGGTCAGTCAATTTGCAATGCTGCCTGATGTGGTGTCAGCTTTCTATGAGCACTTGGAATCCTTCCTCCCTAAAGCTCTGGCCTCCGAGCCAATCAGATAAATGGGCGCACTGGGCTTTATTTATTTTTATTTTTATTTAGTTTGTTTTTATTAGGACTCAAAAATTATTATTTATATATAATAATGTGACGTTTGATTGTATTATAGACATATAAGAATACATAAGAAAGGCAAGTAAAATTAAGTATACTAGGTAAGATGGATATATTTTTATTATAATGCACTGAATATTATTATTGGCTTTTGCACTAAAAAATAAATAAATTAAAAAAAGATAGAAATAAATTAGTTTATTTAAATAATTGTGAATCCTTGATGGTACTTTGGCTTTTCTAAGCCACAAATTGGACCTTGCAGGTCATCATATGATCCTTGTTGTTGTGAATAACAGCATTAACCATGTTTTAATTTTGCCTTTGGTGGGCCATTTTGAGGACAAATCTCTTGCTTTTGATTTCAACTCTCAAAATGAACTGACTTCTGCTTCAGGAAATATGATTGTTTGGTTTCCTGACTCTGCACAACTCACTTGCCCCACTAATGCTTGTGGCAAGTGATCCTACTGTCCTGGTAGTGTTTTATGGTATTACTAACCACTATATATTCCATTTCACATTCACCAATAAAAATTAATTTCTATTCACATTTTTGTTTTTGTGTCTTCTGTACTTCTGTGCCTCTCTCTAGCCACGCCTAGTAGAGATTATTCATCCAGGGCTGCAAGGTAAACACTATTGCCTTCCCTGTCATCTAACCAAGACTTAGTACAAATCCAATCCTAAGATTAGGGTTCCCCGTTGTGTGTCTGTGCCGCGCCTCAGAACACAACAAAAATGGTGCTCACTACAGGGGCTGTAAGCCCCTTGGTTATCCCTTTTGCATCTACATTTGAAGGTCCCTCACCTCCGCCTATTTGGGAGTTGACCTTGCCTGAAATTACCAGCCCTCCTATTGAGGAAGACATTGCTGACCCGCCTATTGTCCCTACTGTGCTGAACCTTGGGGATGGTCCCTGCCTAGCTGCTTACCCCATGAGTACCCCTGACTTAGATCAAGTCATGGCGGTAGCCCTTGGGATAGCTCGGAACAGGGCCATCCCTTGCCTTCAGCTACAGTTTAGCCAGGCCTAATACTATGAGTTAATTTTGGCCCCTCAGTTTCCACAACATCTCCTCTCAGCGGCTGGCTCCGCTGAACACCTACTGTCAAACTTTGTACAGCCCGCCTTGGCCCACCACCAGATGGTGTTGGGACTCCACGTTCAAGAGATCTCGTCTCTACAAGCAGCTGTTACCCATCATTGGGACCAGTTTGCCGCCTACCAACAATGGATTCATTCCCTGTTCTCCCTGGTATCTGACAATTAACATGATTTGGTCACCTCTCAAACACGTTCAGTCAATTCTATTGAGCAAATGCGCCAGTTTATCCCTGAGTACATTAGGGAGCAGCTACATGAGTTTCACCAATTAGAACAACCCTGGAGCACTCAATTAGACTCCACCCTAAACGCTTATCTCTCCAACTTTGAACAACTAGTGCAACAGCTCAATGCATTCCATGTCTATTTCTTTGAGCAATTGCAACATGTAGCTGACCTTGCCACTCAAGGTCTAAATGAGCTCAATGCAGAATTCAATCAAGAGAGAGCTACCACTGCCGCCGCTATTGCCAAACTTCAGAGTCAGATGAATGAGCTGTCCTCTCCCAAACCTGATGTTCTGCCTTCTCCTCCTGCTGATGATCTGGTGGACAGGGAACAGAGGATCTGGGAGGCCATCTGGGAATTACGCGCTTCTACTTGGAGCCAAGGAGTCCTACTGAAATGCCTCAACCTGACCCCCAAGTTCTTGCGCTGACTGCTCAGGTCGCTGAACTACAGCAAGAAGTTGCTGCTTTACGTGAGGTAGTGACGTCTGCTGCTAGCCCACTCAGGGTTAACGAGGAAGATGGATGTTGTCCTGGTTTGGCGGGGGCTCCTTGAATCCACTGTGCTAGGGATTTGATTGCCCTAGCTAATGAGGTGGACTATTTGAAACAAGACCAGACTGAGTTGGACAGGGACGTACAGGAGATGAGTGAGCTGATCAATTTGGTAAACAACAGATTCACCCCCTGTCTGTCAGTGGGGCCATCCCTTACTTTGCGGCTGGCTGAGCTCTCCACTGTTATCACTACCCAAGGACAACGCCTGGATGTTACCAAACAACAGACTACTCTAGCCAACACTATGGGTGCCAGAACTACCAAGACTCTGACGACCCTTGAAGAAAGTGTTTGACAACTATGGGCTAGACAACCCCCCTCCAAATCTGAAGCTAAGTTCTCCCCGCGCATAAATGTACTCGATAGCAGCAATGGTGGTCCAGCTCCCAAGGCACACTTCAAGCCTACTTTTAAGCAAGTCTTTGATCCCAAAACCTCAACTATTGCAGCTTTCTTAACTATTTATGAGACTGCCATGAGGCAAGCATCAGATTAGGTTAAGAAGGAACACATTCTAACCTGTCTACACCCAACCTGTCAAGAAGTAGTTGTGCCAGAGCTACCCACCATTGAGACCTGGGAAGACATGAAACAGCTCCTGATTGAAAAATTTGGTGGTGATCTTAGCCTGGAGGTGAAAAATGATGCTTTTATGCACATATCCTTCAAGCCCAAAGAGACATTAGCTGAATTTTCCGACAGATTTTACATGGAGGGACAACAATTAATATCAAGCAGACAATTGACAGCGCATGAAGCGTATATGGCCTGCGCCCAGGCCCTCAAGGTGAATCAACTCCTGTGTCTTAATTTCAAGGCCCACAAGGCTATGCTGTCCTCCATGAAAACTATAAAAACACTGCTACAAGATATGCATCTTACCCATTCTGGGGCAGTTGTTTGGGAGAGTTGTTCTGCTTCCAACTCTGGCTCTTCTTCTTGCGGCCCTCATATCCTCACTATGAACTCACAAAATCCTCCTCGACATCAGGGTTGCCACAACTGCGGCCAGATAGGTCACCACTCTTGCGTTTGCACCAATCCGCAGGTTGAGGGAGCTGATCTCAAGGATCAGTCGGGAAAAGAACAGTCAACCTAGAGGCAGAGACGCTCTCAGTTGACAATTCTTCCCAGTCTCCTTCTATACCTCCACCTGCTACTGACTCTGAGCCTGCTGATGATGAGGCTCCTCCTATCCTCCTTCTGTTCCATGACATTTCTGATGATTCTGATGTTGAAGACCCTGATGCATACAGGTATTCTGTTCTTGCCGTCCCAGAGACTATTGCAGTTCCCTACAAGCTGCGATCTGGGAAGACTAAAACTACCACTAAGCCCTTGTCTGAGGCTAAAGCAGTTGTCTCCTGCCCCTATCTTACTCAGGCAAAACGGTCCCTGTATTAGTGGAATCATCAGAGGAGGCCGCTGAAGTTGCAGACGCCATTTTCAAGAATGTATCTGTCTCACTCCCTCTCCAAACCGTATATAAGGAGTTCCCAGGACTAAGATGCATGATTGAGAAATGGGACAAGGAATTAGCCAAGGCGCAGGATATCTTGGCTGTTCTACCGCCTTTTGGATGCACCACCACCCGGGTAGAGATATCTATTCAGAAAGTAAAAAATCAAAGCCGTCCTGGACACTGGATCTCCTGTCAATGTTGTTTCTTCTAAACTGGTGAAGAAACTTAAGCCGGCCACCAACCTTAACTACCATCAATCCTATGGCACCACTGGTCTCTCCATGACTTGAGCCATTGGCGCGTACTCTGCCTTGCCAATGTGATTTGGTAAACTCCTGTTGGCTGCGCCGGCTGTTGTTCTAGAAAATGAGAGCTATGACCTTTTGGTTGGTACCCAGTTCCTTTGGGAATATAATGGGATCATCAACCTAAAGGATGGGTATCTTTCTATCCTAGGGTACAAAGTCCCTCTGATCTTTGAGGAGCCAATCAAATTTCCTGGTAAACGTTTGAAGACATGTACCTGGAGTACCCCACTGGGGTTTTCACCCTAAAATACCGAACCCATTCCACCAACATGAAGTGTCCTCCCATGGCTTGTCCTGCAACTGAGGGAATTCCTCTCATAGCCACGTCTGCTGTCACCATCCCTCTAGGTTTTCAGGCCATCACAGACTCCCAGATATCATATGAACTACCTGAACAGACTTTCTTAGAGCTGTACTCCCCTCCTTTGCTGGGGCGTAACAAGCCTTACCTTTGTCTGGGAATTCTGGACATCTCCCACAAGGATCCTATTCAATTACTAGTTGTCAAACTTACTGCACTTCCTATGAATGTATCCAGAGGACAGGTTGTTGGTTACAGAAAGTTGGTAAATGCCCCTGACGTCTTGTCCCTTTGCCCTTTTGGAACGTTTCAAGACTTTAACCTACCCAAAGACGAGCCTCAAGCCCTATCTCTGTTTGCTGCCCAAGACTTCCCTCAGTTGTCCCCGGTTCAACAGAAAGAGGTGCTTGATTTACTAGCCCAATTTTCAGACATCTTTGCTAAAGATAGCACTGATTATGGGCTGGCCAAATGTGTGATTCATCGGATTGACACAGGAGATGCTCCCCTCTTTTGTGCCAAGCCATATTGCTGCAGCCAAGTGGAAGATGCACAGGTTTCTAAGGAGCTCAAACAACTGCTGGACGCTGGACTGCTAGCTCCCTCTCAAAGTCCCTGGGCTTTTCCTCTGCTCATCTTAAAGAAAAAGGATGGTGGACACTGGATTGTGATGGACTATCAGAGGTTGAATTCTCTAACCAAGAAAGATTCCTATCCCTTACCGCGCATTGATGACGCTCTTTGACGCCTTGGGGGTTCTAAGTTTTTCTCTGCAATGGATTTGGTGTCTGGTTACTGGCAAGTTGACCTCTCTCCTGAAGACCGTCAGAAGGCTGTGCTCATCACATCAGAAGGATTGTTTGAACCTACCTGCATGCCACAAGGGCTCTGTAATGCCCTGGCAACTTTCCAGAGGGCCATGGATTCCATCCTTTGTGACTTGAAGTTGTTGTGTGTCTTAGTCTATCTAGATGATATAACAGTCTTCAGCGCAACTTTCACTGATCACCTAGCCCATCTTAAAGAGGTGTTTATAAAGATCTGAGAAGCTGGTCTCAAGTTAAAGCCCTCTAAGTGTGCTTTCTTCAAAGAACGCCTTGAATTCCTGAGCCATGAATTAACCCAAACGGGGATCTGTCCAATGACCAAGAAGGTTGAAGCCATTGACAAAATGCTTCTGCCCACCAACCTACAAGAAGTACAAGTCTTTCTGGGCATGATGGGTTACTATAGACAATCATTCCTGATTTTGCTGATACTAGCAAACCTCTGGTCCAACTGTTGTGTAATGTTCCTTTTGAATGGACCTCCAGCCAGCAGCAGGCCTTCAAGACTCTAAAGCAGAAACTCAAAGAAGCGCCCATTTTAGGGTACCCCAATTACAATAAGGAATTTATCTTGTACACTGATGCTAGTGACCTTGCTATTGGGGCTATCTTGGCTCAGCTCAACAATGAAGATGTGGACCACCATGTAGCCTATACTTCCTGTGTGCTGAATAAGCATGAAAAGAATTATAGTGTTACAGAGAAGGAGTGCCTCGCTGTGCTGCATGTAGTCAAACAATTCTGCCACTACGTGTATGGTACCCATTTCACTGTTGTCACTGACCATGCTTTGCTCAAATGGTTACAACAAATTAAGGAGCCTGAAGGACACTTAGTCAGATGCGCCCTCTGCCTGCAAGGTTACAACTTCACTGTGCTCCATTGCCCCGGGATTCAACATCAGAACGCTGATGGTTTGCCCCAAATGCCCATCCTTGCCCTACATCCTGCTGAGGCAGACCACCTGTACGAGCTAATTGGCTACCTTTCTTCCTGGGAAAGTGAGACAGAAGAGGTTTGACTTGCCCTGGCCAAATTGTCTGAAGACACCCTCATACGTGATAACCAACTCTTCAAGAAGGTATGGGGTCAATACCTGCCATACGTGCGCCCCAGTCTTTGCCTCTCCTTAGTGTTGCAAGCTCATAAAACTGGCCATGGAGGCATTGCTAAGACCTTTGACTGGCTTCAGAAGAATTATTTCTGGGAGAATCTTTGCCTTTTGATCCCAGATGTCATAGCTAGTTGCCATGACTGCCAACTCCAGAGGCCCCAAGCTGCTTCTCACAAATTCAAATTGGTTCCCCCTCAACACGCTTTTCATACGGTTAGCATTGATGCTGTAGGCCCTCTCCCCCGTTCACGCTCCAGATGCCACTTTATCCTGATTGCCGTTGACCACTTCAGCAAGTGGGTAGAAGCTTGCCCTACTAAAGACATCACTGCTAAGACTACTGATGCCTTCCTGCTACAGGATATTTTCTACTGTCATGGCTGTCCTCAAGTGCTGTTATCAGACAACAGAACCTACTTCAATGCCAAACTTGTAACCTCTGTTGTTGAAGCTCTAGGGACTCACCAGTCTTTCTCTGCCCCCTATAATCCTTCCACTAATGGGGCAGTTGAGCGTGCCAACTTGACACTAGTTTCTATCATGAGAAAACTCACCTACTTTTACGCTGCCAATTGGGATCTATACTTACCTGCTGCACTCTTTGCCTATTGTCTGAGTAGGCATTGGATTACAGGGTACTCCCCCTTTGCCATGTTGTATGGGCGTGAAGCCACCACTCCGTTGCTCTTGGGGGTTCCCCTACTCTCCTCTGATAAGGCCATAAACCCTGAAAATCACATCAAAGACTTAGTCAACCACATCATTGATATACAGGCCACTGCCTACACTTCTGTATATAAGACTAAGGTGCTTGAGCTCTCTCCTGACAACGCTGGGCGCTCCCCCTTGCCTGAGTTTGATGTTGGTGACCATGTCCTGAACTACCAACACTGTGTGGGTGGGCACGCTCATAAGCTGGACTCCCTGTGGATTGGTCCTTTAGAGGTGACTTTCAAACGAGGATCTGAGTACACTATAAAGTTCCTCTCCAGTGGTCGTCCTTTTGATTGCGTACACGCCCAGTTTCTCCACAAGTATCACCCCCCTAAGGCCAATCTAGAGGGGGGCAATGTTGTGAATAACAGCATTCACCATGTTTTGATTTCGCCTTTGGTGGCCATTTTGAAGACAAATCTCTTGCTTTTGCTTTCAACCCTTGAAATGAACTGGTTTCTGCATCAGGAAATATGATTGTTTGGTTTCCTGACTCTACGCAACTCACTCGCCCCACTCATGCTTGTGGCAAGTGATCCTACCGTCCTGGTAGTGCTTTGTGGTATTCCTAACCACTATATAATCAATTTCCTATTCTACCAATAAAATTAAGTTATATTCACATTTTTGTCTTTGTGTCTTCTGTACTTCTGCGCCTCTCTCTAGCCACACCTAGTAGAGATTATTCATCCAGGGCCGCAAGGTAAACGCATTTGCCTTCCCTGTCATCTAACCAAGACTTAGTACAAATCCAATCCTAAGGTTATGATTCCCCGTTGTGTATCTGTGCCGCGCCTCAGAACACGACACCCTGTACCCCAGTGGTTGTTGATTGTTTGATAAAAGGAATGCAGGTGAGTGAATCAACTAGTAGGTTTTTTGGGGGCACATAGTACCCGTATAACAATGTCAATGCAAATGAGTCATACAGGACGTGCTCAACTGTCCTATATCCCTGTGGTGTCTTCTGGCGGTCAAGGGCTACGCGGCAAATATTCATTTGAATAGGTACATCCTCCAACTTTTTGACGTTGGTTTTTAATATGCAGTGGAGGAGGATTCCCAGGTATACCGCAACGTGGATTCTTTGCTAGGTATACTTTTCCAAGAACATGTATAATTTTTTGAATGTTTGAACTAACCTATTGATATAGGATGTTTGATTGAACTTGAAGAGGGTTCCGGGGGTGCCTGACTTGAATCAGCCCCCCAGGCCTCAGCAAACAGTATTAATAAAGGTTAAAAATTATTCACAAGGACTACATCCCCGACTTTATTTGACAGTGCCATAAATACTTCATTAAAAATTGCAGTTTTCAAATATTCAGTTCCAATTTGAAAGTCAGTTTTTATTAAATTCTTTTCATATTTGTTGATGTTTGTGAAAGGGAACCTTTGAATACTTTTGTATATGTATTCATCAAAGTTTACTTTGATATCCCCACAAATTTTGTTCATTTCTTTAAAGTTGATACTTGATCCTAGTTCATATACTTCCCTTATCCATGGCAAGCACCCTGCAGGTGGTGAATATTCCCTATCTTGAGCTTCAATATTAAAAAAATTATTCATATTCTGTTGAATTATTTTATTTATTTGGTTTTTATTTATTTGTTTCACAGGGGCTACCAGTGACTGGTAACCCCCGTAAAACCAACTCGGCGTATAAGCTGCCACTTACGCAACTTCATCCTCATTCCTGGTGATGACTAAAATAAATATAAGTAAAACATAAAAAGACTTACTAATTGTTTCCCCTGTGGCCCCCTCAGCCACAGGCGCCACTTTGGCAAACTTCATGAGTTATGGCTGCTCTTCATTAATTTTCCTGGGCTTAATTTTTCTTGTTTTTCTTGCAACTTGTGTTTCTTCTTGGTTTTCAGTTGATAAATTTTCTGTATTTCTTGAAGCGCTCCTGCTTCTTTCTACTGTTTTGTTTTTGTCTGTTTTCATTTGGTCGGTTTCCTCTTCATTTGTGTTGATTTCCTTTGGAATTTTGTTTCCTTTGATTAGTTTGATCTTATTATTTTCTTTGGCCCCCTTCCAGAACTCCCATGAATTTTAGGCTGCATCATTGAACTTAAGACTTGATAAAATTGTTCCCTGGAGATTTAGTAATGCTTCTTTATTCTTTTTGTCTGTGATATTTCCTAGTTGGTTCATAGCATTTTCTTTTGACTGGATTAGTGGCTGGCCCTTGTCACCCAGCTTTCCTGTCACTATTTCCCTGATATTTTTTTTAAGTTTCAACAACCTTTTGCAGGTGTACTTCTAATTTGTTAATCAAGTTATAGATAGTTGACATTTTGATTGAATTCCATCAAAAAACTGGTTTTTATAGTACTATCTTCAACACGTACATTTTTGTCATCATCATTAATAAATTGAAGACAATAAAGATAAATATTACATTAAAATATTGCAATTAGACGTCAACTCTTGATATTTTGATATTATGTGCATAACTCAAGCATTTTTTTAAATAAAATCCATTGTAAATGTGTCTTTTTTATTATAATTTATTAAAACAGATTGTGTTTATATTAGAGAGCCATTAACGCTTAGTAAAAATATGGATACATAGTGCATTATACAGCCTGTATATTTACCTATTAGTAATAATTCTATAAACTTTTTAGTTGGATTTTGCGAGGTAATAATAATGTAATGTGTTAATAGAATACTTTTTATTGTCATTAATTGGCTGATTTTCTTTGCTATGGCAATTGTGCATTTCCTGATATTTACACACTAGTATCCAATTGGTTGGCTTCACATCAAATTGCACAAGCAATAGGAAAACAAGCTGCCACCCTGAGACCAGATGTGGTTGGGGTGGCGGCTTGATTTACTATTGCCTGTGTGATTGGGTATGAAACCAACTAATTGGATACTAGTGCGTAAATATCAGAAAATGCACAATTGCCACAGCAAAGAAAATCAACCAATTAATGACAAAAACTGTAATTTATTAGCACATTACATTATTATTACCTCGCAAAATCCAACTAAAAAGGTTATATGTCAAAACCGCAGGCTTGACCCGCCAGCAAGGTCCCAACCAAGCGGGTTTGTGACCTGTAATCCAATTATCCGGTCACCCAAAGCCAGACTAGGAAGTCAACTCAAATTACCAAATCCATCAACATGTTTAAATGATGATCCCTCACGGTGGATACCTCAATTTGGCACTTGACTCATTATCAGGATCAAGCCACCCCCTCTTCCATCCAGCCGTGTAATCACCAATCATGTTCCTGCTATCCATTGATTCACAATAGCTATATAATCACTATCTCGCAATAAAGATTATTATCTATCTTCTAAATATTTTCCCCCATGTAACTCTGCTAAAGCAGCACAGTTACAACATATAGAATTATTTTCAATAGGTAAATATCAGACTGTAAAATTCACTATGTATCAATATTTTTACTAAGCGTTAATGGCTCTCTAATATAAACACAATCCATTTTAATAAATTATAATAAAAAAGACACATTTACAATGGATTTTATTAAACAAAATACTTTGAGATATAGACATAATTTCTAAATATCAATAGTTGACGTCTAATTGCAATATTTTAATGCAATATTTATGTTTATTGTCTTTAATTTATTAATGATGATGAAAAAATGTAGGCTCATAATTTTAAGCTATTTGTAAAATGTACAACATTGTATTAATCATGGGAAATGTTGATAATGTAAAAAGAAAATATTGTTAATTATGAATTGAAAGAGAGATATCAATTTTAATAAGTTGTCACAAAGAAAAGATTTATTTACTAATCAAAGGATGGGAAGGGGAGGGAATGAGTGGAATGAACATTGCCTTCATCTGCGCCTGTGAAAGAGGCGGCATCAGAGATAGTGGTGAGGGAATGAGTGGTGGTTTGGGAGTCAGGGTTGGAAGGCAGGTGGCTTGATGGGGGGTTGGGGAGGCAGGGTTTGTTGACTGGGAAGGGGCAGCAAGAGCTGATTGCTTCAATTGCTCAAATTCTTCTTCTGTCACATATACTGGCTTGACAAAATGTATGGATTGGTGTGGGGGGAGACGGGGGTCTTTTCTGGACTTATCACTATCACTTGCATAGAAGATGATGAGATCAAATAAGTCCTGGACGGACGCGGAAGGGAAAAGCTCATACCCCTTATCAATTTGGGTGCATAGTTTGTTGTAGGTGGCAGGCTTTAAGCACCTGAGGGAGGAACCAAAATTGTAGAGACATACATCTGCAAGATGCATGTTGGTGTAGTTGATGGGGTAGGACCAGCAGGTATGCCCCACAGCCCTGATTTCTTGGGTAGCCCATTCCCGCTGCTCCATCTCCGCACTCAGTACAACTGTGTGTGCGGCGTTTTGTGTGGCCCACTCCTCCAGCATGGCCTTGAGCTCTGTCTGGTAGGCATACCCATCTGCAGTGTTTGATATTGCCGAGTAATAATTGATGCCCAATGGGGAAACTGCCAATAAAACCCCAACAAAATGATACAAGTTTGGGCCACACTTGTACACGTCAGATTGGATGTGCTTCTCTCCAAAGTCTTGGATACTGGCCAAGATCTTAGCGTATGATAAGAAGATGACGTCATTACAGGCCCTCATTGCCCTCCCTTTAATAAAATTAATAATGATTGCATTGTATGGGTTGGTATCCACCAAACTGGGGCCACTGAGAACTTGATTGGGCAAGGTTCTAGCAGCAACCACAACTCTGTGCATCCACAAATTTACTGTTCTTTTGTTGGTGAAGATGCCGTGGAGTCCCAACTAGAGACGTACCTGGACCAGGGGCATCCACAGGTCACGTTCCATAATGGCCATCATAAGGGGATGAGCTGTGTCACCTTTGGTCAAATTACGGGCACCAGTTGGGGTCTTCTTGGTAGGGGGGCCACAGTTGGCGTGGGCTTGCAGAGTTGCAGCCACAGTGGACTTTGCAAACCCCATGGTGGCTGCAATTTCCCCGAGGGACATAAGCTTCCCTTGCTTTTCAACCATTTCAAGAACAATCTCCAGAGAGATTAATTTTCTTCTGCGTCTCGCAGGCTGATTGGCTGGGGGAGGGATGTGTCTATCTTGGGAACTGGTCAATGTCATCTGATTGGCTGTTTTGGGGTTCTGGGCTCTCTGAGTGACCCCATGGCTCAAATGGCTGGTTCCAGATGCCATTGTTGATCCAGGATTTGGGGTTGGCAGCTGCCTGTGCATAATGGGCAAGCAGAGCCATGCTGGAAGTTGCAGGAGAAAGAACACACTCCTGGGTAGTGCTTGGGGAGGGGCCTGCAGGTTGGGTGTGGCCATAGACAGAGGCTTCACTGTTGGAAGGCCCAGCGTAGCCCTGCATGATTTCATCAAGGCCAGGGAACAGCTTGCTTATTTGGTTGTTGTTGAAAGAAGACATAATAAATTTTTATTAAAAAGTTTTAAGCTCAAAAAGAGATGTGTATATTTTAGTCAATTTTATTGTTAAGTATGTTAAGTTGGTGAATAGTAGGATCTAAATTTTAGCCGTCCAAAATTGGAATAGGGTGATTTTTGAGAATGCCTATGATTTCTAAAAGAATTAGCACAAATCTAATCTAGATCCTTTGGCATCCTTTTTGAGACACCCATAAATTATATTTATTTCAAATTCCTTGCAATTATGATTTGAAACTTGGTTCTTGGATTTGACAATCCCGCAATTTCAGATTTTTTAAGTTTTACATGATGTCTATGATTTGTTTGAAATACAGAAAATCTCAAATTGTACATTAGAATCCCGCATTTCTGATTCATGTATCCTGCATTTGTTTGTTGTGTTTTTTCTTTTGTTAGTTGAGTTATCTGCTCAAGAGATTCAAAATTTGCCAATTTACATAAACCAAAAAAAGTCAAATTAAACTGTTAATTTTATTTAATATTTTAATTTTCACTCAGCTAGTTGCCCGCAAAAGTGATTCAAAATTTGGACCAAGGATTTGACAATCCCACATTTTTACATTCAGGTTCTGAATTTATAGTACTGTGATGTAGACAAACCCCAACTTACTGAAGTCCTGGGCGGGAGGCACATTGGGTAGGGGGGAACAGCAGGAATCTCCTTCATTTTAGGTGAAAGATCCAGGTGATGAGGGTAGTAATACTCTACGTCAAGGGTGTGGGGAGGACTGACAGAGGTAGCAGGAGTATAGCCAGGGGGATGTGGGTAGGCAAGATTGTATTGTGTTGTGGATTCACAAATAGATGCAAAGATAATAATTAAATTGGAGCAAAAATAAACAATTCCTGCAATAAGATAATGATTTCTGGGCATAGACTCACTTTATTAAGATGTCAACAGTGAGGAGGGCTTCTACTCCTCACTATTTATACTTACTGGTAATTTTGAGGCTTTTAGTGCCACCAGATAACTGATGGCATCAACTGCAGTTAAACTTACAATTTTTACTGGAATTTGCGTACTTGGACCAGGGTGTGGGTGCTCATTGGTTGATATAACATGAACCTTTCTTGAACTGCAGCATGCCAAGGTGCCACTATTATTTATAGATCCCACAAGTGATCAAGTGCCCAATTGCGTGATCAAACAGCCATGCTCCTGATGTACCATTTCCCAATATTTGAGAGGCCCAAATTTTTTAATAGAATCAAAGCCAGGGATTTGAGGCTCGTGTGCCTCTTGAATCATGGGCCATTTGTTAGTCAAAAGGCGGGTTTCCTGGCTCTGGGAGATACTTGGTAGGGGTTCCCAAGCTGTGGGGGTTTTTGCCTCTAGAATGGCCAGCTGATTGTCCAGGGCTTTCTGGGCCCTGACAGAGAAGATTTTCTCAAAATCATCTCTAGATTTGAGACAGTAGCTCCTTTTTAGAAAATGACCTATTTGTCTCAATTCTGATGCAGCCCTACCCTAGACCCAGACTTCTTATCAGAATGGAACTTTGGCTTCAAAATTTTAAAAAAAATATGGATGATTTGTGGCTCAATGTCATTAATGACATTTCTGCCAAAATAAGTGGAAAACTCCAACTAGGAGAATTGAGCTCAGGACCTGATCCTGAGGGTTGTGAGAATCCTGCGGGCCCTTGGGCTGCCCGCCTGTGTTTTTCATGGCTAATTGGTGGAGGAGCTGAAATAGGCAGTGGTTCAAACCCAATTAATCAGGGGAATTTGCAGGTCCGCCTGGCCAGAAATATGCAGGAACAAGCTGGATTACTGAAAGTGCTAAACCAATATGGTGTCACTCATGTCATAGTTGACAGGCTGTCTGAAAAGGGGTTTGCTGCTCAGCACAATGGGCCAAAATCCAAAGGGAATTCTGATAATTGGCTAGAAACCTGGGCCACCGGGCCATGTGATCCCCAGTCATTTAGTGACCCAAAAGCCACCCCTGAAGATGTGCGGCTTATGGAACAAAGATTGTCCTGGATTAGGGTTTCTGGAGGTCTCTTGGTCCCTGATGACAAGAACTCCAGTGGCAATGATGAAGACGTGAAGAGGTTGTGTATGAACCTTCAGATGGAGATCATTCCAACAGAAGATATGACAGGCCTGAAGGATCAGAATGGGACCTGAACTCTTGGACTGGAGGAAACTGAGCAAACTCAGCCATCAGGTGATGGGCTAGATTCCAAACTTAGCATTTTAAATGGTATTTAAACCCCGTAAAGTATTGATAAAATGATATTCCATTCTGAAATAAATAAGATTATGGGACCTTGGTTCTACCAATTTATTCCTTAATTTGTCTTGGTTGTTTTCCATTTTACTATTGTTCCAACCGGAAATCTTGGGCAGACGGCCTGCATTCCTGAGGAAGCCCTAGAAACCTGGCCTGTGTTTTATTGTCCTCCTGGAGCACCCTTTGGTCCGCTGCATTTCTCTGACTACCCTCTTAAGCCAGAGTATCAAGGGTTGACCGTGAAGGATACCCCCCACCCAGATCACCTGGCCCAACAGATTACCCCACAAACAGCTTTTCACAAAGATGCTTGGTGCAAACAACCAGCCCCTGAAATCTGTGTGAAGTATAACTATTTGCCTGCCTACCAGATAGATATGGAAGCACCCCCGACACCCAAACCTGATTGCCTGCACCCCACCCCAGGACTGTCTCTGCCCGCAACCAATCAATATACAGGCATTGCCTATATCACCTTGGCTGGGTTAGTTGACACTGTGGTCTCCGCCGCTGGACCCTGGGCCTTAGTGAGACAATCAGTGTTTTATCTCATCAAGTTAGCACCCCTCCTATGGTGGGCTCTACCCTCCTCCCAACCACGCAAGTTGGCAGCTAAGGATAACAGTCCCTCCCCTGAGATGTGGTATCCTGACACTCAATATTCAACTATATCAAAGGCCATCTGTCTTCAGTGTATGCATGACTATGTTCAGCATTAATTGGTATCAATCATACCATTTCTCACAAGCTGATGTACTTCTGAGCATCTTTTCTGTAGCATAGTCTTCAGATTCTAATTTCTCAATGCCTATATCTGTAATCCAGCGGCTAAAGTATGAGGCAGCTGTAAGATCATAACTCTCTTTGTAGGCAGGCTACAAGGCATATTCATTATATTTTATTGGACAATATTATTTGGTGATGGCTACAATAAAACCATAGGGTCCTTATTATAAAAACATTTCAGCTGATTTACGCTCAGCATTGTTTTTAAATTAGCAAGCTGATCCCCCACAACCAGGTCAAGGCTGGGCCATGAAACAAAGTGGATCTGTGATGCATGCTTAGGTATACCGTTTACATAGTAGCTTGGTGTACTATTTTGTGAACGTGATTTTTTTAGTTTGCTTCAGAGATGGTGATGTAGATTGTCACCAAATAGAACCTGGCTATAAATGGAGATGTTAATACTTCCTCGGTTCCTGATAAGCTTTTTGGGATACCTGCACTAGAAAACATGTCTCAAAGAAGGATTCACTTGGTTATCTGATTTCAAGGGGTAATTAAGATCCAAGGTACCTACCTTTGATCACTTCCTGTGATTGAGTGCTGCATGTGTCCAAGGTTTATAGAAATTGGCTGGATGTCTTAAGCCCACGTTGGATTCTGGTTCACAGAAAGCTTTATTCACTTCTTATCGTTTGCTGGAACTTTGGATGCTTAGTTATCACCATGCAAGTTTGGTAAAAGCAGTGTATTTGGGTAGTTACACTTGGGTGGATGATTATGAGTGTTAGCAAGCGAGAGATTTTAATTGGGTGTTGTGTTCGGCTCCTGGGGACGACATCCAGGAGGACACGGCGGGAAATCTTTATAACAAAAGATTTGGGGTTCAAAGCTAGTCTTGGGTTAGCCTTCAGGGCAAAATTAAGGGCACATACCTTAATTTCCTGGAATACAAGATGAGGAATTCCTTTTGGCAAAAAGGAAAGGAAAAAGCTTGAAGACTATTAAAGCCAACACAAATGTGGATAAATTTGTCTTTATTGGGAGAAGTGATTCTACTTAAATAGTAGACAAGGGTCAATGATCACTCATTAGGTAGACAGAGTGGCAGAGGGGGTCATGTTGAGGTGAAGTCATACCAAGATCAGTTGAGGGCTGGTATGGCAATCCAGAATGGGTGGACATTGGAACAGACCCATTTACGGAAGGCGAGGAATTCTCAAACTCGAAGGCGAATCCTACCAAATCTTTACACATATCACTATCCGAAGCTCATATCAAAATAGCATTAATGGCGTGATTTACAACATTGGGAGACCAGTTTAAAAAAGCTCTTTGAAAAATACGAAGAGTGTGAATTAAATGGTACTTTGTGATATGGGATACCTCAATGAGAGAAACGTAACTATGTGGCATGCAGTGATGGTTTATTTAAATCCAGGATATGCTGGTGCGTTGGCTAGCAACTACTTCTTTTTGAAATCAGGCATTCTGGCAAACGCACAATATACTTTGCCTTGGTGGATTTGGCAGGTTGAGCCCATTGTGCAGGGGTAAATTGCCCACTGGTTACCAGCATAACACTTCCTTGTGTAGCTAGCCATGCCATCAAATAGACATTCGCCGGTATCGGGTATGCATGGTATGGGGGAAGTGGGTTTGGGATATGTGGGTGATTTAGCAGAGGTGACGGTGGAAGTGACAGTAACTGTCTTTGTGGGTTGCGGGCGAGGCTTGTGGGTAACAGTAACTGTTTTGGTTAATTCTGGCAGGGTTGAGGTTATGGTTTTCGTAACTTCAGGGAGTGGTTTGGGAGTGATTGTTTTTGTAGATTCTGGTTTTGAAATAGTTGAAGTGACAGTGATTGTTTTTGTGGTTGGTGGGACTGAAACAGTGACAGTGACTGTTGGGATGGGTTTGGGAGAGGTTGAAGGAGTGCGGATGGATTGAAGCGAATCAATAAGTTCATCCTTGTAGTCCATGCCAAGATCCCAGATCATGACCCCTTTGATTTTTAGCTGCTTAATAAAGTTGACTTTAGCTTTGAGGGACTGGGGATCGTCATATGAGATGAAGGTGGATGTGACATTATCAAACAACCACGGCGTCATTGTTGTGGCATCCCAGAAGCGTTGGTAGGTGGTGTACTTGCCAAGGATCTTTGTGCGCAAGTGACGATACTTCCATTCACCAGAGAAGGATGCACCCTCATTACAAATGGGATCAGGCTCGTTGGTATCGTCAACATCGCCTCTGGGAGTGGTGGGCAGCTTGGGTGCATATTGATTGGTAGGATCAAGCGTCATGTCAACTTGGGCAGTCATTGAACGTCCATAGAAAGCAACACCCGCGGTGAGTTTGTTGGCAGGGAACCCAGCGCGGATCCACGATTGGATACTAAAGCTCATGGACATTTGCTCGCCGCGTGCATCATAGTGGAGAGGAGAATTCGGTCCTGTAGAGTCGGACCAAGGACCCATGATGTCGTAAGTCATGACATTAATAAAATCAAAGTATGGCGTGAAAGCACTGACATCAGTCATGGGATTGCCATCAGGCCCGTCAAAGGGAAGAACGCGGACAGCGGCAGTGATTAGGCGATTAGGAAATTTCTTATCAACGGCGGCACGTAGCTCTTTCAAAAGCAAAAGATAATTTTTCAGAATCTAGAGGGCTATATGAGCTGCAAGGTGCGCCCATACGGCCAGGATATTCCCAGTCCAAATCAACCCCATCCAATCCTACATCCTTTCCAAGAAACCACAAAGCGTTTTCTATAAAGCGTGTACGGGAGACGGGGTCCTGGACAAGTATTGAAAAGGTTTGTGAACCTGACCAGCCTCCAAGCGAAATAAGCACTTTGACGCCATGGCTGCTGGCCAGGGACTTTAACTTTTTTATTTGTGGCAACTCCTTGTCAAAGTTCAATGATATTGAGGCAGGGTCATCCCTGTTGATGAGTGTCCCAAATGCATAGTTGATGTGGGTCAACTTATCGAAGGGCATCTCCTCGACACCAACACGACTCCAGGGCGCGTAATACCCGACAACTACATTGTCAGCTTGCACAAGCCCGATCGCGGCCCCCAACAAAAATGCCAGCTTCATTTAAAATTAAATCTAACTTCCCACCGCTTTGAATCCTAGCATTTTAATCTCTTCCGCCAGAAAAACAAAGCACGCTGGGATCGGAGTTATGTTGCCATGTAAACATCCACAGCACCAGCAAGCAACGCTAAACTGTTAAGCACCCAAATAAATGGCGATTTTAACTCCTCGCTATCCTATTTGCCTACAAAGCTTGCATTTCCCTATAATCCGCCAAAACCCCTGCAACCCGAACTTATTTACAATGCCATTAATCAGTGTGTACATTCCGTGAACAAGAAGATTAAATCCCAGATTCTCAAATATTTATTCCCTTGCTTAAATCATATTTACTCAACAGCCCTTGTAACCAGATTACTGATTAATTTTAGTCACACCCATTCAAAAATCAAGATCGCATGTAGCATTTATATTGACACGGTAAAATAGCCAAACTCTTTTGCAATTCCACCAAAGCATATAGTTCTTTACGACAAACCATACCCTCCACCCCAGCCGCCATAACCTACCAAAGCTAAGAACCGCTCCCAACAAACACTCAACCACAGAGGCAGGACTGATGTCATCAATAAACCATTTAAAAACATTAATAAACTCTCCAAGCAGGAATCAAATTAGCCTAGAATTTACCTTTCAGTTCCTCCACAAATAACCACTGCTTGGGAAACCATGCTTGTCTATTTCCCCATCCCCTTGGTTTAATATTAGAGCTTTTAAAAATAGCCACACCTCCTATAAAATCTATATGATACCTAGCATCTGAATCCACTAATTGCTTTGAAAAATTCCTGCAGCTGGTAAGTGGGATACATTCTGGGAGATTAAACTTATATGGCTATCGTATACAGCTCGGGTGCTCTTTCAATTGGCCATCCCAGTAGTTGGCTTCTGTCAGCCGATCCATCATGCTGCTATACTGGGTAACCTAGGAGTTTGAACTTGCACGAATCAACCTGATAAAAGGTATAGAAACCAAATGTTTCGGCCCAAGATTAAATAGAAAGCTTGACGCCAATGCGTTTATGAATGGTGGAGGTATTATGTTTTATGGCATTGAAACGATCTCAATCTACATGAAAGGTTGATACGAAATTAACTCAAGTCTAACTAAAATTAAAGCTAAGGGCATGTAGCTAGTAATAGAAGGTTCTATATAAACATAATGTATAAACCTTGGAAAAAGTTAATATACAAATGTAGAAAATACACGATAAAAAGAAACTAGTTAAAAATTAAACCATAACTATATATGTATCACCCAGATAAAATAAATACATATTGGATGCACATTGTTTTTATGACATGTATTCTAGGGGTCAAATTAAATCATTATAAATTGATTGATACCAGAGCGTATATCAATTTAAAGCCAAGAAAAAGGCAAGTTCAGTGAGTTTGATCTCACATCCCAGGCAAGTTAATTAGATCAAACATCCTCAAATTAAAAGTACACAAACTGAAGATGAGATCTGTCAGGAAATCACGTTCCTTGGTGTGAAGAATTGTTGACCAGGGATTGTGGAAAGCCTAATTCATTAGGCAATTAATGACAATTGATAAGAGCCAATCAATTACCCTTTAGTAAATTAACATCATCAAAAGTACATTAATAAATGTACACTTAATGGTCATAATGTCATAACAAATGGTTAATTATACCACACCACCACCACTCTCAATACTGGATGCCACAACACCAGCAACATCAGAA
Organism: Entomophthora muscae; assembly: GCA_014839935.2. Classification (NCBI taxonomy): domain Eukaryota; kingdom Fungi; phylum Entomophthoromycota; class Entomophthoromycetes; order Entomophthorales; family Entomophthoraceae; genus Entomophthora; species Entomophthora muscae. Next base: position 210,315 of record QTSX02005033.1, read on the forward strand.
AAATGCACCACAGTACCAGCATTAATTATTCTTGGCACCAGAGCACCGCTTTAGTTTACATCAAGCGCTGGGATGCTAGCACAATTAATTACAAGCGCCAGAGCGTCCCAATAATTATCATCAATCGCCAGAAGCCAGCTTCAAGAGAGAATAATGCCAAGGCGCCAGAGTTGATTTGAATGATTGATTTAACTCTTAGTTAGAACTGGATATAGAAGTGATTGTATATCTTAAAAAGGATCACTGATTGATGTGCTAGCAGAGGGTGTCCTTGTGCTAGGCATTGCAGGATTGTGCTCTAAAATAAAAGGCTGTCCCTTTTTCCACTAACCCAACCAAGACTCTACAGTGTGCTGGAATGTCCTAGAAGACATTGCCAGTGACTGATTATTAATAATATGAGAATGCCCCTATATAAGGCGCTGGCAGTAAACGCCAAGAGGCAGATTTAGGACCTACTCGTATAGGATTAAGTAAAAGTTATTCATTACAAATAAATTGGTCAAATGTCTTTCAAATAATCACATTCAAAGGCATGAAGTGAGTGTGTGCCCCTGCCTCCCAATCCTTCTGTTAAATCTGCTGGTGAACGCCAATTTTCAACAAGTGGTGCTCACTACAGGGGCACCACACACTCTGACCAACTCTTGTCCTCTGGGTCTGACACACCACTCTTCATCCCTAAAGACCTAACTGGATTTGGGGAACACCATTTGGTAATAGAAACCAGTGACTTTGAGAGAGACCAGCTCTTCTGACAGCAAGAGGATATTTTCAATGTGGAAGACTTGCCCGTACTTCCCTCTCTCATCTATACAGAGGTCCTGGTGGTATCCCTTGCCCGCCTGACTCAGGTCAATTGTCAAGACTTAGCATTGGTGGCTCTGGATTCTTCCTCAGGTATCAGCTTAGCCAGGAGCCCACTGATATCCAGTTGTCCCTCTTCCACCAATATCCCCAGGCCCAACGTCTTATGACTGTATTCCACAGTTACTTGGCAACAGACAAAGGGAACTTAGAGCGCTTCCCCACCATTAAGAAAGTAACCAACTATCTGTAAGGATTTGTTCATCCTGCACTACACCAGTTGCTAGGTGTACAGGTGCGCCATCACCTGAAGCTTTGGGACCTGGCAATGTAAACTGAGCGCCAGCACCACTACCAGTACTGGTTGGTGCAGCAACTGGACTCTGGGTTTGAGGAAGTTAGAACCTACGCCCAGGATAATAAAGAGAACCAGTCCATTCTGGCCCAACAGGTGGAGAATCTCACTCACCAGCTGAACAGCTGCCTGGTCAATGTGATGGATTCAATCCTGAAGAATTTTGGGATGGGACCTATTTGAGGAAGTTAGAACCTATGTCCAGGCTAATAAAGAGAATCAGTCCATTCTGGCCCAACAGGTAGAGGATCTCACTCACCAGCTGAACAACCGCCTGGTCAATGTGATGGAGTCAATCCTGAAGAATTTTGGGATGGGACCTATTTGAGGAAGTTAGAACCTATCTCCAGGCTAATAAAGAGAACCAGTCCATTCTGGCCCGACAGGTGGAGGATCTCACTCACCAGCTGAACAGCTGCCTGGTCAATGTGATGGAGTCAATCCTGAAGAATTTTGGGATGGGACCTGTATGGGCATAGGACGTCACCTGTCATGTAATAGCCATTGAGCAATATGTGGCAAGTGCCAACACAGACAGAAGTACCTCAGACAAAATCCTCGCTAAGCTTGGCACCTCCTTGGACCAACAAGGTGGTTGCCTACGCAATCTGGTTGAGAAGGTTGACAACAATAAAGCCAACATTGATGTGGTACAACACCTGGCCTGGCAAGAAGCCAAGGAGGCGAGCAATGTTGCTAATGCCGCTAAGGCTAAGGTAATGGCCTTTGAGACAACTTCACTCAATACAATGACCATATCAAAGATGCCATTAAAGAGAAGTTTGCCCAATTGCGTCAGGAGTTCCTGATGCAACTCTCTAACCAATCTCCCAATGATTCTGTCATCAGGGAGCACAGTTGTTCAGAACTTGATGAGTTACATCATCAGTAGAAAACATTGCAGTCTCTAATAATGACCTATTTCAAGAAGTAAAATGAGCAAGTGACAAAGGAGAACAGAGCATTGCTTCCCTTAAGGCTGAGCTTGAGAAGCTACAGGTTGATATGAAGGGGCATGGTGAGCATTCTGCCTCACATAGTGCATCCCTAGAGGACTTCTGCAATGGTATGGTTCAATGTGTGTGGTTGATTGAGCGCCTCCGCTTGTCTCTACAAAGTGTGGAAATAGAGATAGCTGATCTTTGGGCTGAAATGATGGACTCTAGATGCCACTTTACCAACCAGGATTTGAGAGAGTCTGGTATCCCTAATGTACCATCTGGAGAAAGTGCTACCTTCCAGCCCACTTCCAGCCCACTTCCAGCTCAGTATATAATAACAGGGCCACCTCCTCTTCTTCAGGCTTCTGGAGCCTACCCCAAGTCTTTGCTGTTCCCCCAACGCCAGCAGAGACCCCCCGAGCACCTAGGGAGAATGGTCTAGCTGGGGGTTCTCAGACAAAATTCTTTGACTGTGTCAAAACTGCAGGCTTGACCTGCCAGCAAGGTTCCAACCAAGCGGGTTTGTGACCTGCAACCCAATTATCCGGTCACCCAAAGCCAGACTAGGAAGTCAACTTGAATTACTAAATCCAACAACATGAACAAATGATGATCCCATACAGTGGATATCTCATTTTGGCGCTTGATCATTATTAAGATCAAGCCACCCCCTTCACCATCCCACTGTGTGATCTACAAAATCATGTTTTTGTTATCTATGACTCACATTAACTATATAATCACTATCTCTCAATAAAAAATATTATCTAGTTTCTAAATATTTTCCCCCTTGTAACTCTGATAAAACAGCACAGTTATAACATTGGTAGCACAGGTAGGTTCTCCATCCTGCCTTATCTTGTAAAATTCCGCCTGTTGCCCGTACTTGCTGCGGCCTACAAATCCTTGACAGAATCATGTCTGGCCTCCCGCCCAACTGAACTCCGTACACTCCTGGTACCAAGATACCTGATGGTTTCTCCTCTACCAAAACACGGTAATCCCACTACCCACCTTCAACGCCATGTCTGTGCAAGGGTTCTTTCAGGATCCCTCATTGATTCCACAACCAGCCAACAAAACCACCATGCTCACCTATGTAGCGCAAAGACTACGAAGCACTGCCTTGGAAACTTTTGCTGGGGCCAACAACAACAACATCACCGCATGGATCCAGTCCGCCCAGAGCAAGCTAGCTCAGATGGAATGTCCATAGAAATTTTAGATCACAGAAATGTCCATTCACCTGACCCATGATGCTGGCACCTGGTGCAACAAATGACATGAAGAGCACACTGACAAGAACTGGGATACCTTTAAGCAAGACTTCCTGGCAAGATTTGTGCTTAAAGATACAGCGCTCATGATCATACGCCAAGTAAAGAACCTGACCCAGACAGGCACTGTGAAGGAACTCACCCGCCCCTACGAGGAACTCCAACTTTGTGCACCATCTGACATGGCCTTTGACACCCCAGCCACACACCTTATATACTACAACGCCCTCAAGCTGCATGTGATGAGATATGTGAACCTGGACCAGGTGACCAACCTGCAAAGCCTGTACTGTGAAGCAAAAAAAGCAGAACAAACATCCAACGCTCTACACAAGGCACAGACTGGTAAACAAGAAAGGCCCAAAGACTCCCATCCAAGCGGGCGCTCTACTTGACCACCTCCTGGAGGCAACGGAAACAACACCAACCACAAACCCAGGGGTTTGAATGGGCATGGAAATGGAAGTAATGGCCAGTCAAATCACACTCATTTCTGTGTCACCGCCACACAAGGCAACCAAGATGAGGGAAAAGCCTGGGGAGAGCACTAAGCAAGCCAAGCTCTCCCCACACAACTCCTGACTTGCCCAATGATAAATACTGACCCAAGGACGTAGACCAATGTCCAATGATCCAGGTGCCCTCGGAGGACCTAGTACTGTACACCATTGCCAGACATCCCAATAAATTAATGTCCTATACTTTCCGTTTTTGCAGTTACACAGGCTCAGCACTCCTGGACTTGGGCGCAGACCAAACCCTAGTCAACAGTAGCTTTGTGGATAAGTTCAAGCTGGCCACTAATCCTTTGCGGATTAAAAATGTGGTCCTGGCTGATGAACACCACATTGCTGTGACAAAGAAAACTGCCCCCTTCTCCATCATGCTTGAGAACCTCCACTCCACCATCCAAGGTCCCGTCATCAACTTTCCTAAGCTCAACATTGTACTGGGACTAGACTGGTTATGTAATATCAAACCTTGCGTAGACTGGGCAACCTCAGTGTTGACCATCAAGCGTGAAGGCGTCAACCATCAGATCTACCCTGACTCTGTGGACCAACTCCTATGTGACCACGTCTTTGTACGCATCACAGAGACTCAGAATGAGAAGAAAGACCTGAAGTCAATTGACTGGGACTCCTGCCAGTACAAGATCATACACTTCAAAGACCACCAGGATACCTCCACGCCTCAGGACTGAGACATTGTGGCACACCATCCAGAAATCTTTAAGGAAGCGTTACCTGGGCTGCCCCCTGAGAAGCATATCCAACAATCTATCCAACTCAAGGGGGCTGTACCCAAAGCGCGCCCCATCTACAGGCTGACCCCAAACAAGGACAACGCCTTACGCACCTACCTCAAGGAGGCACTGGAAAAAGGACTTATCCACCCCTCACAGTCTCCCTTTGGGGCCGCCATATTCTTTGTGGCTAAAAAGGACGGTACCTTACACCTGGTCACAGACTACCGCGCCCTAAAAGAAGTTACCATTAAGAATTTTTACCCACTGCCACTGATTGACGACCTCTTCAATGCCTTGGGAGGAGCCACAGTCTTCTCCAAGATTGATCTAACTGCAGGCTACAATAAGATTTGTATCAAGGAGGAAGACATTCCCAAAACGGCCTTCCACACCAAATGCGGTTCCTACAAATGTGTGATGCTCAACTTTGGCATGACCAATGCCCAGTTCACCTTTGTAACCTTCATGAACAAAGTATTTGCTCCACACATAGGCAAGCATGCCCTAGTCTACCTAGATAACATCATTGTCTACAGCCCCTTGGTGGAACAACACCACAAAGACCTAGAGGCAGTCTTTGCTACCTTGGCGCAACACAAACTGTTGGCCAAGCCCTCCAAGTGCCAGTTCTTCTGAGAGCAACTACCCTTCTTGGGACACATAGTCTCAAAAGACGGCATCAAACCCAAAAGTCAAAAGATATAGGCCATCTGCAAGATGCCACCCCCCAAGGATAAGTCAGAACTCCGCACCTTCTTGGGAATGGTGGCCTATTTACGATGCTTCATACCCAACTGTAGCGTCTTGACTGCCCCCTTATCTGCCATAACAGGCGTCAAGTCTAAGTTTGTGTGGACCCCCAACGTGACCTCTGCTTTAGACTCCTCAAAGAAAAGCTCATGAAAGCTCCCATCCTACAATACCCCAAACAAGACAGGGAATACCAGATGAAAACCAACGCCTCAGATGCATCCATTGGGGGAGTACTAAAAAACAAGAATAGTGACGGTGACTTCCTGCCCGTAGCCTACAAATCACAAAAATTGACAGATGGCAAGTGTCAATACCCTATCCACGACAAAGAACTTTTGGCCATTGTACACTGCCTAGTCAAATGGCGTTGTTATCTAGAACAACAGGAAGAATTTACGGTGTTGACCAATCACAAGTCACTCATCTATTTCAAAATCCAAGCAAATCTATCTCGCTGCCAAGCCCACTGGATGGAGCTCTTGGAGAGATTTAAAATGCTCATCCAGTACAAGCCCGAGGCTAAACTTGCCATGGGAGACGCCCTGTCCCGCCTGTATGTCCGCGCTTCTAGGGGAGAGAATGGGCTTGAACCAGACCGGCCTCTCTTAGTGCTACATACAAAAGACAAAGGATTCCCCGCAGGCACAACCAACATCACCAAAGAAACAGTCATCAAGAATGAACACCTCTTTGCTGACGTAACAGGACTCTTCACAGAAAAATGACAGATGGCACAAACATTCCCTATATCCCCACACATCAGCAAGTTGACACCATTCTTTGCTACCACAGAGATCTTGGACATACTAAGAGCTGAAATCTATACAAGTTCCTAAAACATAAAGCCTGGTGGCCAACCTTATACCGCAATTTCCAGGAAGTTCTAGACCAGTGCAAGGTATGCAAAAAGTTTGCTAAAAGCAAAACCCCACCAAAGTCTGTACTCCCCATTTTTACCCAACTACCACTCAAAGTATGGGCTCTTGACATTGTTGGCCCCATGTCAGGAAAACACAATGACAAGAAAAAAATCATCACCGCCATTGACTTTGCGGCAAGATGGCCAGTAGCCCAAGCAGTGAAGGCACACACCAGCAATGACGTTTGACAATTTATTGGCAAAGAAATAATTGGCAAGTTCATAAAGCCAGAGCTCCTGATAACAGACAGAGGCAAAGAGTTGACCTCCAAAGACACTAATGTATACCTCACTAAGAATGGGGTCAAACACACTGTAACAACACCATACCACCCACAGACCAATGGATGCTTGGAGTGGCTTAATGGTAGCCTTAAACAAGCCCAAGCCAAACTCACCACCGGGAGAACTGAAGACTGGTATAAGCAGCTACCAACTGCATTACTTGTGTGTCAAACCCAAGTGAACAGATCCACCAGAAAAAGCCCTTTTGAATTGGTATATGGCACACAGCCAAATATCATTCAATAATTGACAGGACCTAAGTTAGAAATTCCAAGTCAAGTCTCTCCACGTTCAGACCCTCAAGTGGTAGAGGCTAACAGTAAGCAAACAGCAAAGGAGAATGAACGTCTGCAAAAAACTTTTGTCCCCATCCAAGATAGACATGAAGTTGGGGACAAAGTTTGGGTCATGAACGTTGATAAAAGCAAACTACAACCCAAGAAAGGGCAACCTCCAGAATTAACTTATACAGAATGGAACATCCTCCATGTCTACAATTCTCAAATTTTTTTCTTATTTTCAATATTAAAGACTATTTTTTTCTTGATTAAATAATTGACATTGATAATAGAAGCAATATTTGATTTTTATTTTGAGCTTTTAATTGAAATTATAAAAGATAAAGCAAAAACAATTTTTGAAATTGTTGACATGGAGGATGTTCCATTCTGTATGAGTTAATTCTGGAGGTTGCCCCAAGAAAGTAGGCCCAGCAATCATTCTAAAGGTAAACAACAATAACACTTACCTTGTACAAGGACTTGGGAAGCGCAAACAAGACAAGACCCTACACCATGATTTCCTGAGACCCTGCAAAGCAAGACAGAAGCAACAAGAAAATGCCCTGCCTGCCACCAAACAACACCTGGTTCAATACGGCGCCCAGGCCCCTGACAACCTGCCCCCAGAGGAGGCCAACCTTCAGCTGGGTGTGTGTGTGTGTGTCAAAACTGCAGGCTCAACCCACCAGCAAGGTTCCAACCAAGAGGGTTTGTGACCCGCAATCCAATTATCTGGTCACTTGAAGCCAGACTAGGAAGTCAACTTGAATTACCAAATCCAATAACATGAACAGATGATGATCCTTTACGGTGGATACCTTGATTTGGTGCTTGACTCATTATCAGGATCAAGCCACCCCCTTTACCATCCCACTGTGTGATCTACACAATCATGTTTCTGTTATCTATGACTCACATCAACTATATAATCACCATCTCTCAATAAAGATTATTATATATCTCCTAAATATTTTCCCCATGTAACTCTGCTAAAACAGCACAGTTACGACAACCGCAGTTGTTGTGAAGAGTCCCCTCCCCACCGCTGCTTTCAAGATGAGGTTCCCCCATGCTTCAAACCAATGAACCTCCCAAAATTTAATCCCAAAGGCAATGTTCATACCTTCATCTGCATTTTCAAGATTTTAATTTATGGGGCTAACAATCAGGACAAGGCCACCACCCTCCTCAACCAATTGGATGTGGCAAGCACAGATCTTATCAATCCTTACATTCCTGAGCACAACTGGTCATACACAGCGGCCAAGAATGCACTACTTTACAAGTTTGGGAGCATTTCTTGGGTTAATGAGAGAAAGAATGAGTTCCTAATGATCAGCTTCAAGAAGGACAAGACTATTGCTGATTTTGCAGACCAGTTCTATCTCAAGACCCAGATCCTTACGGGCTTGGGATTGTTGACAGTTCATGACGCACATATAGCCCTATGTGCAGCAGTGAAACCCTACAAGGTGCTATACTGTACACTAATGCCCGCTTTCTAGGATAACTGTACCCTGGATGGTATGGTACATTACTTGCGTTAGTGTGGCAACACGTCCGGTCCCCCCAATGTCAGAACTAAGCCCTTCCCTGCTACCAATTTCCCAGGACATTCAGAGGTTGCCCCCAGCACCAACAAGTTTGTGCCCAAGACTGATATCACCAAGGTGGTATGTCATTGCTGCAATTGGAAGGGCCACTATGCTTCCAACTGTAACTCAAAGACTGGCATCCACGCGCTGCCTCCCTTAGAATCTGGCTTTCAGGGAAAAGTCAATGTGGAGTAGAGGAGGAACTCTCTACTTCTATGCAACCAATCAACATTCCACCCAACCTTCTCTTCATGCCTGACACTGGGTTCTCAGGGAATGCGCTCCATCAAGTCCTTGTAGATGACGCGCACATGGTACAGACCCACTCTAAATCCAAGCCTCTCAGGAGGCCACCAAGAAAAAATCTAAGCCTTATTCCTGTCAGCTAATAGATAAAGTTCCTGACGTAGATCCCCAGCGTTCAGGTGACACCACCCCCCTTAGAGGCGTCAATGTGGCCGTTCCCATGGAAACCATGAAGGATAATCACCCAGAACTATGCAATAGCATTGTCAAGCTCTTATCTACTGCTGATAATTTGGATATACACTCAGTAAACAAAATTGGTTCTTCTTATTCTGAGTACACTTATGCTGATATTTTTGTGAATAAGCTCAAAGTGCAGGCCATTATTGACACTGGGGCCCCTATAAACATAGTGTCCTCAAAGTTAGTACGGCAAATGGGACCTGCCCCTGACATTGATCACAGGAAACAGTATAGCACTATTAGACTGTACTGTACTACATCACAAGGAGTGTACAGCGCACTCCCTTTACGCTTTGGCTCCCTGGTGGTCTCTGCCCTAGCTATAGTGCTACCCAATAAAAACCACAATATCCTGATTGGAACCTTGTTCATGCAACAGTATGGAGTAAAGGCTGACCTCAAGAATGATGTTCTTGAAATCTTGGGACAGGAAATCCCTTTGTATTACAACTGCTCAAACCCAGAAATGGGCAGCCAAACCACACCCTGTGTTAACCTTGCATACTGCAATGATGTTGTCCCAGTAAAGTACCATAAATTGGGACGCCGGGTTAAACATCTTCCCACTCAGGTTGAGGAGTATAAGGGTCTACCATTGCGCCCCAACTCTTCTTATACCATCCTGGCTGGCCATCAGGTGCTAATAGACATTGTATTGAATTTACAAATCCCTCAAGGACTTTACAGGGAAATAGAAACCCCCCAGAATTGCTCTAAGCTTGAACCCCTGGTTGCACCTGGCATTGAGCTCCCTAATATTGGGCCCATAAGGGTATTTCTTGCCAACCTCAATCACTCTCATGTTAAGGTAAAACACTATCAAGTAGTGGTGTACCTGCATCTATTACCGGTAGAAGAGGTGACAGAGATACACAATTTTGGCACCCTGGATGAGTTTGGCCTCCCTTCAGAAGAAGTAATACCACCTGCTGTATGCACAATCATACCACGGGAGCAGCTGCAAGGACTCACTGTTGCTCAACAGGATGCAGCTCTTGCATTGTTAGAAAAATACAAGGAAATATTTGCCAAAGATGATTTTGATCTGGGGTGTGCACACAACACACTCCACCACATTGACACAGGCAAGGAACGTCCTATACGCCTCCGTCCCATATGGCGTCCCTGTACCTCTGACGCCACTGTAGATGAGGAAATTGGGAAGCTGGTCCAAATAGGTCTACTGGTTCTCTCCAAGAGTCTGTGTTTGTCTCCAGTACTCATAGTTAAGAAGAAAGATGGGAGCAACCACGTTGTCATTGACTACCACAAACTTAACAACATCACTAAGAAGGACTCTTATCCCTTTCTGCATATTGACAATGCACTTGACCACCTGGGAGGCGCTAAGTTCTTCTCTGCAATGAACCTAATATCTGGATATTGGCAGATTGAATTGCCTCCTGAGGAGTAAGAGAAATGCACCATCATCACCAGTCAAACCTCTTTCAACCTACTCAAATGCCACAAGGGCTGTGCAATGCACCTGCCACATTCCAACATGCCATGGACAACATGCTCCATGACCTCAAGCTGAGATGTGTTTTAGTCTATCTGGACAATATCAATGTCTTTTCACAAACATTATCTGATCACCTTCAGCACCTGTGACGGATCGAGGCCTAACCAGTCTATCCTGCCATTATCCTGCCCTTGACTCTTATTGCTGCTACCTTCCTGGGACAAAGATTTGAGGAGCTTTGCCTCCAAGGAGGCAATTTTCTTGGATAACACTTTATTGTCATCCCGCCAACAAGCCATGATTTCAACACTTTTTTCCTCTTGTGCTCTCAATGCCTCAATTTCACAATTTGTCATTTCTTTTACTTGTTGCAAGATTTCATCCCATCCTACCAACAAGTTCCAAGCATCCCAAGCATAAATTTGGTTCCCTTGGACAGGAGTCCCTTCCTTTGAAAAGTAATTGGAATACAGCTCTTTGAACGCAGCCTTTACTTCTACTAAAGATTCAGCAGGAACAGTCTTAGTGACCTCCAGGCTGGTCCAAGCTTCTTCCAATGTACTTGTAGGAACCTTCTTTCTTGCTGCAGCAGTTTCCACACAAAGGACACCAAACTTGGCTCTCTCAAATTTTAACAAAGAAGGCATGAAATTTGAAAAGTAGGTGAGGAGAAAGCGTCAAAACCAACAATGAATATGAATATATTTTATTAATGTTTAACTGTTTTTGCTTATATACCATTTGGGGCATACACAGCTGAAAATCCCTCCGGTTCTTGAATCAACCAATGATTTTTGTCACGTGGCCTATGGCATTCAAGTCATCCAACATAGATCTTTACCTGAAAGATCACCAACAATTCTCAACCTATGATAATTGACCTACAATGGGCAGAAGTCACCTGACTCCATTCAACCCAATGTACCAATTTGGCATGGAGCTTTCTCAGCTCCTGGCGCCATTCCCCTGTGGAATATACACATTCCAAAACTCAGCTATTAATGTTCCAACTGGGAAACAGCTGATTAAACTTGAATTCCTAGGCATCCTTGCCTTTATTTAGTTATTTTTGCATTTAATGGTTTTTTGCTTTTAAAACCCATTAAACTGCTTTGAAACTCAAACCAGGCGCCACTGTGGCGCCCAGCAATTTTTGCAGGCGGCGCCTCAGCGCCTGAGAAAATTTGATAGCAGCGCCTTGGCACATCTCAAATTCACTAGGCGGCGCGGCGGTGCCTCTAATCCAATAAATTTGCAAACACAGCGCTTTTATCCCAAATTCCAGGGGTTTTCCCATGGTTAACCTTAACCAAACTTCTTGACAAAGTCAAGGCCATTTTAATATAATTTAATCCTCATTAATTATATCCTGTATTTATTAATTAATCTTCCTGATTAACTAACCCATTTTGAGACACCTAGTCTCCAAGATTGATTTGGCCAATCTTGCCTCAATTCTTTTAGTTATCCTAACCTAACTAAACATCCATATTCTGTTCTTTTATTAAACATAGATATCCAGTTTCTAGGAACCTTTCCCTCAAGAATTCCAAACAAACCTATCTATATGTAAAAAACAGCAAAAAAAGAACATCTTTATATTTTGGAGCATTTATTCAGCTAAACGCTCAGCAGTGACTGTAGTATGGTCACAGCACCTTGAGGAGGTCTTCTGGCAACTAGCAGCCGCTAACCTTAAGTTCAAACCCAGGAAGTGCAACTTCTTTAAGGATCAGCTCAAATACCTTGGCTTTGTGGTTGACGCAGAAGGATTATGACCTCAGCCAGCCAAATTCAAAGCCATAGAGAAAATGAAGGTGCCATCCAATAAACAAGATGCCCAATTTTTCCTGGGCACAATTGGCTATTTTTGGTGCTTTGTCAAAGACTTCTCAAGAAAAAGGGGGCTCTTCCATTTGCTGAAGAGCAATGTGCAATTTGACTGGACCCCAGCCTGTCAACAAGCCTTTGACACCCTACACTTGAGCCTCATGAACAAACCAATCCTGCAATATCCAGACTTCAGCCATAAATTTGTTGTTCAAACAGATGCCTCACTGACTGCTGTGGATGGTGTGCTCTCCCAGGTGAACACCAACGGCAAAGAACACCCGGTAGCCTACTGCAGTAGATCCCTGAACGTCTACAAGCGTAACTATACTCTGACTGAACAGGAATGCTTGGCAGTAATATACACATATAAACAGGTTCACGCATACCTACATGGCGTTCACTTCAAAGTAATTGCAATCATGCATCATTACGCTGGCTTTAGAACTTGAAAGAACCTGAAGGACGTCTAGCGGAATGGGCACTAAAGCTTCAGGCCTACAACTTTGAGATATCACACAGAGCAGGAGTCAAACACCAGAACGTAGATGAGTTGTCCCAACTACCAATAGTAGCCCACCTGGCTGATGTCTCTGACCTACTATATGATAAAATGTTGGCAGGCAACTACCAAGATGATCCTGCAGAAGTCTAGCGCACACTAGACAGACCTCTGGAAAACACTGAGATCAAGAATGAGCGTATACTGAAACACACCTTAGAAGGAATAAGAATAATGCCCAGACCATCCAAACAGGCCAATCTAATAGTTTATGCTCATAAGGCGATAGGGCATGGCGCCTTCTGGAAGACACTTGCACAACTAAAAAGCACATACTTTTGGGAAGCCATGGCCTTTGACATACAAGAAATGCTGAGCTGCTGTAAAGAATGCCAAGGGGAAAAACTGTTCAAAAAGTCAACAACCTACCACTTAGCTTGACCTAGCTTTGCTTGGCACACCGTCTCAATCAATGTTGTAGGACCCTTGCCAGTCAGCAACTATTGCACCAAGTACATCATTGTTGCAATAGACCACTTGACCAAATGGGTGGAAGCAAAGGCGGTGCGCAACTTAGGTGCTAACACTACTGCAAAATTCCTACTCAAACAGATCATATTAAGTCATGGTTGCCCCCAAGTTATCCTCACTGACAACAACACTAAATTCACTTCTCACGTAGTGAACAAGCTCAATGAACTTATGGGAATCCAAGGAGTATTTTCAACGCCCTATCATCCTGAGTCAAATGGTAAGGTAGAAAGAGTCAGCAGAACCTTATTAAGCATATTGAGGAAATTGGCTGCTAGCTGCCCTGCTGAGTGGAACACTATCCTGCCGCCATCCATCTTTGCCTACAATATTGCCACTCACTCCTCTAAAGGGAAATCACCATTTCAACTCTTGCATGGTAGAAACCCTGCACTACCCCTATACTGTACTCCTGCGTTGGGGAAGAAGACACACAGTCACCCCATGTTTATCAGCAAAGGTTAGCTTGTACAATGATTCAATTACAGTCAGAAGCCTATTCCAATGCATTGGCCAAAAAGATAAGGATACAAGAATATGGATAACATTCAGTGGGCCCCTCTTCAAGAGGTTCAAGTAGGTGACTGGGTGCTCTTCCATAACACACACATATTCAGCTGAGCACATAAACTGGCCACTCTATGGATAGGACCATTTGAAATTATTTCCTAGACGTCCACAGATGCCTATACTATTAAGGAGATTAAGGACGGACAAATGATCAACCATGTACATGCAAAGTTCCTGAGGAAGTTTGTAAAGAATCCCCCTTCCAAAGAATAAAGCAATACAACCACAAATAATAAAGAAGAAGTAAAAAAGAAGACCAAAATAAACAAAACAAATAAAGTATAACTATAAAGACAAAATAAGAAAGCAAGGCTTTATTGGCTGGTTATTCAGAAGGACAACAATTGGATCTAGAAGAAAGGGAACAATTTTCTGGAGTCTTGCTAGAGGTACCTGTAGAAGGAACACTATTCACGGGAAGATGGGGGATGGAACACTGGCTTGGAGTGGAGCAAGGGCGTTTCAATGTTGAGAGAGGAACCAGAGGAGCTATCAATTTGTATTCATCATTGTCTATTCAGTTGCAGACAAAGGCAAGGGCCACCAACATTTGACACCAAGCCAATTGAGAATTGCAGTACATACCTTTCCAACTGCACAGAGACAATCAAAGATTACCCTTGCTAACCAGACGTCCCCATTCACCACAAGCAGAGAAGGTGGAGCCTATAGTAAGGCAATTGAGCAGTACATCCTCCATGTAGGAGTAGCATGCTGGAAAAGATACTTTGGACTGGTAGGCTAGCCCATAGAAGTGTTTAAGGCAACGCCTCACAAAACCCACAGCATCAGAAGAACACACTTTGGGAGGGTACCACATGAAGTGGGCAACAGACGCAGTCAGGGGAAGATACAACTGCAGGTTGTTATCCTTCACCGTCTGTACAAATAGACACATAGATAAGGAGAAACAACTGGGTGCATTATCCTGAAGGTCCAGCCCAAGAGTGTGGTGAAGCTCAGAATTGGCAGGCTGTTCCAATGCCCAGATGTGAGCAACCTCTCAAATGTACTGATTGCGCAGAGTAATGGTATGGACGTGCTGCAAGAAAGCCACTGGTGTCTCTGGATGTGATGTGCAGACAGAGGTCAACCTCCCCAAATAGTTGCTCCACATCATAAATGCTGTGGTAGCAAGATTGGACCAAATTGATGTTACTGCATTATCTTCAGCAAACAATGCCTGTACGTATACATATAATGTCTCTCCATGGTGGCTTATTCCAAACCAATTGATAATGGCAGGGTAAGCAGAAGGCAACTCTTCAAAGTTGCAACAAGCACAAAGTAACACAAAGGGAGTTGCAAGTGGAAAAGAAGCAGTTTTGAGGACAATATTGCCGGACCAATCTTGTAGATCCTCAAAGCCAAGGCAAGGAAGTCAAATGAGGGGCGCCTCAGCCTCAGCCTCAACAAAAATATAGTCAACACCCTCCTCCTCCTCAGCATGTGTAATGGTGTCATGTTTCAACCCTGCCACGGTGGTATCACAGTCCTGGGCCCGCAACTGATGGCTGTCTGCAGGAAGTAACTGATTCAGGAAGTGAATCAAGACAAGAATAGCATACACATAAATACTTTAAGGTTGCCAGGAGTCATACCAGCCATGAGATTTTGATAGACTTGGCGCAGGGTAGTACGGTTGTTATTGCAGGCGCTCATAGAAGAAAGAATGGAGAGTAGCCCTGAAGTGTGGGTGGATATGTGACAAATTGTTGACCAGGGATTGTGGAAAGCCTAATTCATTTGGCAATTAATGACAATTGATAAGAGCCAATCAATTACCCTTCAGTAAATTAACATCATCAAAAGTACATTAATAAATGTACACTTAATGGTCATGATGTCATAACCAATAACTAATTATACCACACCACCACCACTCTCAATACTGGACGCCACAACACCAACAACATCAGAAAAATGCACCACAGTGCCAGCATTAATTATTCTTGGCACCAGAGCGCCGCTTTAGTTTACATCAAGCGCCGGGACGCCAGCACAATTAATTGCAAGCGCCAGAGCGCCACAATAATTATCATCAAGCGCCAAGATGCCAGCTTCAAGAGGGAATAACGCCAAGGCGCCAGGGTTGATTCAAATGGTTGATTTGGCTCTTAGTTAGAACTGGATATAGAAGTGATTGTATATCTTAAAAAGGATCACTGATTGATGTGCTAGCAGAGGGTGTCCTTGTGCTAGGCATTGTGGGATTGTGCCCTAAAATAGAAGGCTTTCCCTTTTTCCACCAACCCAACCAATACTCTACAGTGCACTGGAATGTCCTAGAAGCCATTGCCAGTGACTGATTATTAATAATATAAGAATGCCCTTATATAAAGCGTTGGCATTAAACACCAAGGGGCAGATTTAGGACCTACTTGTATAGGATTAAATAAAAGCTATTCATTACAAATCAATTAGACAAATGTCTTTCAAATCCTCACATTCAAAGGCATTCAGTGAGTGTGTGCCCCTGCCTCCCAATCCTTCTGTTGAATCTGCTGGCAAACGCCAATTTTCAACACTTGGTATTGGCTTGGCCTTGCCTGAGTATAATGATTGATGTCTCAGACAAGGAGCCCCCTTTAAATCTGCCCACCTGCCAAGCTACGCCAAGGGAGCATTGGTTTCAGAAGCCTCCAGTATGCTGCAATTAGGCTTAACTAATCTCAGGTTTCCTTGATTAAGTAATACTGGACACTATGCCACAGATTAAAATTTTCTGTTATTTATAAAGCAAATACAAGGACAAGAATTGAACCCTGCAGCCCAACCGTCCTGAGGTCCAAGGGCCCAGCTGCCCACATTCTTTTGGTCTCAAATCTGAGAGTAATTTGAATGAGAACTGGCCTATGGTAAAACCCTTGCAACCAGCATCAGAAATTACAAGCAAAAGTCCTATCCAAAATCACACCATTAATGCTATTTTGATATGGCCTTCAAATATTGATACCTGTAAAGTTTTGATTGGGTTTGCTTTTGATTTTGGAAATTGTTCACCTTCCTTAAATGAGTTGCCCTCAATGTCCACTCATTCCATATTACCCTACCTGCGCCTGGCTGATCCTGGTACAAGTTGTGCTTGGGATGACCTCATAAGCTACCCTGTATACCTAGTCAATGATCAATGTACCCAGTCTACTATTCAAGGAGAATTATTTCTCCTAATAAAGACAAGTTCATCCATATTTGTGTTGGCTTTTATAATCTTCAAGCTTTTCTATTTCTTTTCACCAAAAGGAACTCTTCTTTATGTATTCCAGGAAATTAAGCTATGTACCCTTAATTTAGCCTTAAAGGCTAACCCAATGATAGCTTCAAACCTCAAACCTTTCATAATAAAGGTTTCCCGTTGTGTCCTCCTAGATGCTGTCCCCAAGAGCCAAATATAAAAAAATGGTGCTCACTATAGGGGCTACCAGCCCTTCTGTCACAAATGACAAACTCCTGTTAACAATGATCATGGAAGAATCTCAGCTACGGGATTCAAACTCTGACACCCTGCGGGCCGCCAGTCTGCAGGCCCAGCTGCCTGGCTGCCTGCGTTTTCCTGGGCTCAAACCAGAACCAAATATGTCTTTGGTGAAACTCCTGATGCCCATCAACCTAGAGTCACCAGCGCCTATGCCTATCCTTTAAAAGGATCCTGTTAGTACCACCAACGGAAGCGCAGGCTTGGCCAATGATCCCAAGATAACTGGGGCCACCACAGCTGGGGAATTACAGAAACTTCCTGTGGAATGCAGGCCGACCAAGGATAACCAATCCTGCAACTGGAAAATGGAATTCAAGTCTTCTCATTTTGACCCAGCCAATGAAATATCTCAGGTGCAAGATTCTATTAAAGGTTGGCTGACCCTGGTAGATGGTATTGCTTGGCCCAAGGAGAATTACAAAAGTTTTCCCATGGTAGTTGGGCATACTTATACCCTGGGCCGCCAGGAAGTTGCCCATTGCCATTCTTGCAATAAAGTGATATGAACCTTTGGTTCAGCCATGTCATTCCATATTTGATTTTAGTTCTATTATATTTGCAGACCAACCTCTGCGGCCTTGTTTCCCACATCCAACAACCCCAAGAAACTGCATACTGCCTGCCTGAGCTATATTGTCCACCTGGAGCACCCTTTAGCCCAGTACATTTCACGGAATATCCTCTAAACCTGGTGTATTCAGAGTTCCCTCTAGAAGAAATCCTGATTTATGACCCTGAAACCAGAACTTGAGAGACTGAGATTATTGGCAGAGAAGGAGCCTGGATCACCCTGCTCTCACTGATATTCCAAGATAAATACAACTACCTGCCAGCCTACCAAGTTCCAATGACCCCGTCTCTCACCCTGCAGCCCAACCGCCCACAGGAATCCGTGGCCGCCAGTGAGTCCACTTTGATACAAATATTTGGAGTAATGTACATCACCCTTACTGGGCTTGTAGATTTCATGGTCCCTTCCAACGGGCCCTGGTCCATCTTAGGCAAATCCTTATCCTATATTGTAAAGTTAGCTCCTATCCTATGGCGGGTCCTACCCTCTGTGCCTGTGGGCCATCCTCCCGCAAATTCTCAGGAACCCCCCACAGGATGGATCCCTGACACCCTTGGTTACTCTGTTCCCCTGTGCATTCTCTGGTCCTTCTCCTATCTGTAAAGATACTCCCCCTTTGGCCTTAGATAGGACAATCTTCCACTGGCGTACAAACAAAACTGCTAAAAATCCAGCCAAACTGCTCAATTCTTTTGAGGATTTAGGCCAAACTCTGTAGATGAAAGATTTGTATTGACATACCCCGTAGACTCTCTTGTCTTCACTGTCCCGCCCTGGGAGAAAACACTGAATAATTTGGATTTTTTATTGGCATGGTATTGAACATTTTTAAAGACCATTAGAGCCAGCCAATCAGGACAACCCACATTGCAGCCCCCAATTCCAAATGGACCTTCTGAATCCCAAACTTACTCCAGCCAAACAAATGGAGGTTTGGAAATTAGTTCAAAACTTTCCAGTCCCCCTGGCTTTGCCCAGCAAAATTCCTCCCCCAACCAGTCAGATCAAATCAGATGATCAGGTGATCATCCAAACTCCAATCCATTCCTTTAAGTCAAGCAAGGTGACTTTTATCCCCCTGCTTGTCCATTCTCTATTCAATAAAGTTTCAAGGATATGGATTTACAAGTATTCTGGCTACTGCCAACCCACTTAACATTCAGTCATTGCCTGATTTGGTGCCTTTTCTATACAGATTGACATGCCGGAAATGGCAACAAAGCAATATCACATGACTGTCCAAGTATCCAGAAACTTGAACCCATTATTATCAGGAATATTTCTGATAACACCTTGGTTCAGGACAATATTTTATTCACAATTGGACTTGATAAACAAAAAGAAAAATTGCAGCAGATCCCCCTTATTGGGGAAACTGCCACAAAAGGCCGAGCCAAGAAAACAGGAATTAAAAATAAAATTTTTAATTTGGACGGGGTTTATACCCCGCCCGCCGCCAGCCAGCCCCCGCCCACCCCCGCCTTCCCACCCACTCCCGCCAGCCAGCCCCCTGGCCAGACTGCCAAATGGGGAAATTTCCAAATGGGGAAACCCAAGAAACGGCAATTACCCCAAATCCAAATGGAGGGGGGACTGCTGCCCAAATTTGGAATCTACCAAATTTGGGAGAGGCTGACAAGCTGCTCAACCCACCCATTCCTGCATTAACTGCAGAATTTAAAATTGTATGCATGAAAGCATCTAATGATACACCAAGCCAATGCAAGCCCAGAAGTAACAATTCATTGCCTGCACACCACTTCCAATTCCCCTCCCAAAAGGGAATTCCAGACAACATCAAGTGTTTGGGGTTCCCTATCCAGTGGGCCTCTCAAGTACATTATTATACCTTGAAAATATCATTGTATTCTCAAAAACAAAATATGAACACCTCATGCATGTCTGTGAGACACTCAATCAACTCGCAAAGCAAAATTTTACGCCAAGCCTAGTAATTGCCAATTTATGGAAAATGAACTCTTGTTTGTGGGCCACATTGTCTCTGACAGTGGCATCAAAGCAGATCCAGATAAAATAAAAGCCATAAATAACATGCAAAACCCCACCACCATTAAACAAGTAAGATGCTTTCTTGGGAAAATAGCTTATCTAAGGAAATACATCAAAGACTACAGAAAGCTCTCTGCACCAATCAATGACCTAACCAAAAGTAATGCCAAAAAGAAATTCATCTGGACACCAGAATGCAATAAAAATTTCCAACTATTAAAACAAGCTTTGATTGAAGCACCAATCTTGCAATGCCCTAATAACAACAGGTGCTATAAGCTTGAGTCAGTTGCCAGTGACACTGCCATTGGCGTAGTCCTGCTCATCTGCCAGCCAGGGCAGAAAGACTTCCTGCCAGTATGTTACAGAAAGCAGAAAACTGACCAACACTGAGCAGAGATACCCAATACACAACAAGGAATTGCTAGCAATATACCACGTATGCAGAAAATGGAGATGTTACTTAAAAGGACATTTAAACGTCTGAGTACTAACTGACCACAAATCTTTTATCTATTTTAAAGCTCAGAACGCACTCACACAGCAACAAACCAAATGGATGTCCCTGCTAGAGAAGCTTGATTTGGACATCCAATACAAAAGGGGGAAGAGCTAGTCATAGCTGATGCTCTCTCTAGACTAAACCAGCCTAGAGAGGATCATCCTGACCACCTGGACTCTGAAAGGCCAAACTTATACAACACTGAGTATAAAACCAAAGAGAAAGACCCCTCAACACACCAACCGACCCATGTGTCAAAACCACAGGCTCAACCCGCCAGCAAAGTTCCAACCAAGCGGGGTTGTGACCCGCAATCTGATTATCTGGTCACCCAAAGCCAGACTAGGAAGTCAATTCAAATTACCAAATCCAACAACATGAACAGATGATGATCCTTTTTACGGTGGATACCTCAATTTGGCGCTTGACTCATTACTAGGATCAAGCCACCCCCTTCTTCCATCCAACTGTGTGATTAACAATCTTGTTCCTACTATCCTTGATTCACATGAACTATATAATCACTATCTTCCAATAAAGATTATTATCTAGCTTCTAAATATTTTTCCCCATGTAACTCTGCTAAAACAGCACAGTTGTGACATTGGTAGCACAGGTAGGTTCTCCATCCTACCTTATCTTGAAAAATTCCGCCTGTTGCCCGCACAGGCCGCGGCCAACAAATCCTTGACAGAATCATGTCTGGCCTCCCGCCCAACTGAACTCTGTATACTCCTGGTACCAAGATACCTGATGGTTTCTCCTCTACCAAAACACGGTAATCCCGCTACCCGCCTTCAACGCCATGTCTGTGCAAGGGTTCTTTCAGGCTCCCTCATTGATTCCACAACCAGCCAACAAAACCACCATGCTCACCTATGTAGCGCAAATACTAAAAAGCACCGCCTTGGAAACTTTTGCCAGGGCCAACAACAACA
Source organism: Entomophthora muscae (assembly GCA_014839935.2). Classification (NCBI taxonomy): domain Eukaryota; kingdom Fungi; phylum Entomophthoromycota; class Entomophthoromycetes; order Entomophthorales; family Entomophthoraceae; genus Entomophthora; species Entomophthora muscae. Next base: position 231,660 of record QTSX02005033.1, read on the forward strand.
ACATCACCGCATGGATCCAGTCCGCCCAGAGCAAGCTAGCTCAGATGGAATGTCCATAGCAATTTTAGATCACAGAAATTTCCATTCACCTGACCCATGACGCTGGCACCTGGTGCAACAAATGACATGAAGAGCACACTGACAAGAACTGAGATACCTTTAAGCAAGACTTCCTGGCAAGATTTGTGCTTAAAGATACAGCGCTCATGATCATACGCCAAGTAAAGAACCTGACCCAGACAGGCACTGTGAAGGAACTCATCCGCCCCTACGAGGAACTCCAACTTTGTGCACCATCTGACATGGCCTTTGACACCCCAGCCACACACCTCATATACTACAACGCCCTCAAGCTGCATGTGATGAGATATGTGAACCTGGACCAGGTGACCAACCTGCAAAGCCTGTACTGTGAAGCAAAAAAAGCGGAACAAACATCCAACGCTCTACACAAGGCACAGACTGGTAAACAAGAAAGGCCCAAGGACTCCCATCCAGGCAGGTGTTCCACTTGACCACCCCTAGAGGCAACAGGAATAACACCAACCACAAACCCACAGGTTCAAATGGACATGAAAGTGGTAACAATGGCCAGTCAAATTGTACCCATTTCTGTGTCACCGCCACACAAGGCAATCAAGACAAGGGAAAACCCTGGGAGAGCACTAAACAAGCCAAGCTCTTCCCACGCAACTCCTGACTTGCCCAATGATGAGTACCAACCCAAGGACGTGGACCAATGCCCAATGATCCAAGTGCCCTTGGAGGAACTGGTACTGTACATCATTGCCAGACATCCCAATGAACTGATGTCCTATCCTTTCTGTTTTTGCAGTTACACAGGCTCAGCACTCCTGGATTTGGGTACAGATTGAACCCTAGTCAACAGTAGCTTTGTGGACAAGTTCAAGCTGGCCACTAATCCTTTGCATATTAAAAATGTGGTCCTGACTGATGAGCACCACTTGCTGTGACAAGGGAAACTGCCCCCTTTTCAGTCATGCTAGAAGACCTACACTCCACCATCCAAGGTCACATCATCAACTTTCCTAAGTTCCACATTGTACTAGGACTGGACTGGCTGTAAAAGAACAACCCTCATGTAGACTGGGCAACCTTGGTACTGACCATCAAACGCAAGGGGGTCAACCACCAGATCTACCCTGACTCAGTGGACCAACTCCTATGCAACCATGTCTTTGTATGTTTTACAGAGACCTTGGACAAACAGAAGAACCTCAAGGCAATCAACTGGGACTCTAGACAGTACAAGATTATCTATATAAAGATAATCAGGACACCACTACATCTCAGGATTGCAAAAGTGTAGCCCACCATCCAGAAATCTTCAAGGAGGCTTTACCTGGGTTGTCTCCGGAAAAACATATTCAACATTCCATTCAACTCAAAAGAGCTGTACCCAAAGCGCAGCCCATCTATTGCCTGACCCCAAATGAAGATGATGCCCTATGTGCCTATCTCAAGGAGGCCTTGGAGAAAGGACTTATCTGTCCTTCACAATCTCCCTTTGGGGCTGCTGTATTCTTTGTGGCCAAGAAAGATGACACCTTGCACCTAGTCACAGATTACCAAGCCCTAAACAAAGTTATCATCAAAAAATTGTTACCCACTACTACTTATTGACGGCCTCTTTGATGCCCTGGGCAATGCCTCTGTATTCTCCAAGATGGACTAACTGCAGGTTACAATCAGAGATTTGTATCAAGGAGGAAGACATCCCCAAGACATCCTTCCACACCAAGTACAGTTCTACAAATGTGTGGTACTCAACTTTGGCATGACCAATGTTCTGTCCACCTTTGTAACCTTCATGAACAAAGTGTTTGCGTCCCACATAGGCAAGCATGCCCTAGTGTACCTGGACAATATTATTGTCTACAGCCCCTCAGTGGAACATCACCACAAAGACCTGGAGGAAGTCTTTGCAACCTTGGCGCAACAAAAACTATTGGCCAAACCCTCCAAATGCCAGTTCTTCCGGGAGCAACTACCCTTCTTGGGGCACATAGTCTCAAAAGACAGCATCAAACCCAACAGTCAAAAGATACAGGCCATCTGCAAGATGCCACTCCCAAGGATAGATCAGAACTCCACACCTTCTTGAGAATGGTGGCCTATGTACAACGCTTCATACCCAACTGTGGCGTCTTAACTGCCCCCTTATCTGCCATAACAGGCGCCAAGTCTAAGTTTGTTTGGACCCCCCCAACGTGACCTCTGTTTTAGACGCCTCAAAGAAAAGCTCACAACAGCTTCCATCCTACAATACCCCAAACAAGACGGGGAATACCAGATGGAAACCGACGCCTCAGATGCATCAATGGGGGAGTACTATGAATTAAGAAGAGTGATGGCAACTTCCTTCCTGTAGCCTACAAATTGCGCAAACTGACAGATGGCAAGTGAAATACCCTATCCATGACAAGTAACTGCTGGCCATTGTACACTGCCTAGTCAAATGGCACTGTTACCTAAAACAGCAGGAAGAATTCACAGCACTAACCAACCACAAGTCACTCATCTATTTCAAGACGCAAGCAAATCTGTCACACCACCAAGCGCAGTGGATGGAAATATTAGAGAGGTTTAACATGCTCATCTAATATAAGCCTGGGGCTGAGCTCACCATGGCAGACGCCCTGTCCCGCCTGTATGTCTGTGCTTCAAGAGGGGAGAATAGGCTCAACCCAGACTGGCCTCTCTTAGTGCTACATACAAAAGACAAAGGATTCTCTCAGGCACAACCAACATCACCAAAGAAACAGCCATCAAGAATTAACACCTCTTTGCCGACGTATACAGGACCCTTCACAGAAAAATGACAGATGGCACAAACATTCCCTACATCCCCACACATCAGCAAGTTGACACCATTTTTTGCTACCACAGAGATCTTGGACATACTAAGAGCTGAAATCTATACAAGTTCCTAAAGCATAAACCCTGGTGGCCAACCTTATACCGCAATGTCCAGGAAGTTCTAGACCAATGTGAGGTATACAAAAAGTTTGCTAAAAGCAAAACCCCACCAAATTCTGTACTCCTCATTTGTACCCAACTACCATTCAAGGTATGGGCTCTTGAAATTGTGGGCCCCATGCCAGGAAAGCACAACAACAAAAAATACATCATCACAGCTATTGACTTTGCAACAAGGTGACCAGTAGACCAAGCAGTGAAGGCACACACCGGCAATGACGTCCAACAATTTATTGGCAAATAATAATCAACAAGTTTGGAAAGCCAGAACTCCTGATAACCAATGGAGGCAAAGAGTTGACCTCCAAAGACACCAATGTATACCTCACTAAGAATGGGGTCAAACACACCGTCACAACACCATATCACCCACAGACCAATGGATGTGTGGAGCGGCTTAATGGTAGCCTTAAACAAGCCCAAGCCAAACTCACCACCGGGAGACCTGAAGATTGGTATAAACAGCTGCTGGCTGCATTACTTGTGTGCCAAACCCAAGTGAACAGATCCACCGGAAAAAGCCCATTTAAACTGGTATACAGCACACAGCCAAATATCATTCAAGCATTGACAGGACCTAAGTTGGAAATTCCAAGTCAAGTTCCTTCTTGCTCGGATCCTCAATTAGTAGAGGCTAACAGCAAGCAAACAGCCAAAGAAAAAGAACACCTACAAAAGACATTTGTTCCCATCTGCAATAGACATGAAGTTGGGGACAAAGTATGGGTCATGAACGTTGACAAGAGCAAGTTGCAACCTGAAAAAGTAGGGCCAGCAATCATTCTAAAGGTAAACAATAATAACACTTACCTTGTACAAGGGCTTGGGAAATGTAAGCAAGATAAGACCCTACGCCATGATTGCCTACAACCCTGTAAAGCAAGACAGAAACAACAAGAAACCGCCCTGCCTGCCACCAAACAACAACTGGTTCAATACGGCGCCCGGACCCCTGACAACCTCCCTGAAAACCTGCCCCCAGAGGAGGCCAACCTTCAGCCGGGGGGGGTGTGTCAAAACTGCAGGCTCAACCCGCCAGCAAGGTTCCAAACAAGCGGGTTTGTGACCTGCAATCCAATTATCCGGTCACCCAAAGCCAGACTAGGAAGTCAACTCAAATTACCAAATCCAACAACATTAACAGATGATGATCCTTTACAGTGGATACCTCAATTTGGCGCTTGACTCATTACTAGGATCAAGCCACCCCCTTCGTTATCCAGCCATGTGATCACCAAACTTTTTCCTACTATCCTTGATTCACATGAACTATATAATCACTATCTTCTAATAAAGATTATTATCTAGCTTCTAAATATTTCCCCATGTAACTCTGCTAAAACAGCACAGTTGCAGCACATGATACATTAGTAAGGAAAAAAAGCATTTTTCATGTATCAAATGGCACTGTATACCAAATCATTAACAACAAACATGTTCCTTAAATCCCACTTGTACGAAGAGTTGACACCATATTAAGACATCACCGTCTACTAGGACATACAAAGGCTAACAACCTATACCTCATATTAAAAGAGATAGTATGGTGGCCCAACCTAAAAAAGATATAATTGAAGTTCTGAAAAAGTCCACAGTGTTCAAGAAATATGCCAGCACAAAGGCTCCCCAGCCAACGGCTAACCTAGTACTTGATCCTGAACCATTCAAGGTTTGGGGACTGGCTGTGGTGGGCCCCTTCCCAGAAACAAGGAAAAAACAATGTTTCCTAATTGTAGCCATTGACTTTGCTACACACTGGCCCATCTGCTGGGAAACAAAGGACCACAAAGCAGAAACAATAAACCAATTTCATTAACAAAGCAATCATAGCTGACTACAGCACTCTAGACTACATCATAACTGATGTAGCAATAGAGCTACCAGGTCATGTAGTAAGCAACAATTTAAAATCTAAAAACATCAAACATTCTACAACCTCTCTATACAGGCCAACAGCAGAGTGGAACGCCTAAACAGCAGCCATATCAGGACCCTATTGAAAATAATGGATGGCAAAGCCAAAAACACATGGCTACTATACGCAAAACATGCATTACTAGTATCCTGGGTCTGCACCAATCAAGGAACAGTCTATTCACCATTTGAGCTAACCTACAGATACAAACCAGAAATAATTACCCACAACAAGCAGCCATAAATGAAGATCCCCCCAGTGAAACCCCCCACAGTAGAACAAGTACCAAATCTACAACACATACGCCTCAAAGCTAAAATTTCATAAATAAAAAGGCTCAAAACACAAAAGGTAACCCCCACAGAGGAAGCACATCCCATTAACTCCCCCGTCTGGGTTCTAGCTGGCAACAGAAAAAAAAAGACTCAGTACACAGGGGACCATGAAGAAGCATCAAGTACAGACCAGATCACAACATCTATCTAGTAAAATTCCAAGGTGCCAAAACCCCAATTGTCAAGAAATATCACATAACCCGGCTCCGCCTTAGTAAAGGAGAACACTCAACCAGACTGGTTCAAACTAGTAAACAGCTCCAGGAGCATCAGACAGCAGCCATTAAAACAAAGCACCCTCCTGATGCACCAGAGTAACCCCTTAATGGGGGTGTTGAGGGTCTGTATGTACAAGCATTCTGGCTTCTGCCAACCTACTTAACATCCAGCCATTGCCCAATTTGGTGCCCTTCCAATATACTGTTTGACATACCAAGAATGGTAACCAATAAATATTACATGGAAATCAAAGTATCCAGTGGCTTGAACCCATCTTGCACATGACCAACCCCTAGGTTTAATCTGACTAAGTCTCTGCCACAGCCCAATCTATATAAGTCTAAAATATTATCCAATAAAAGATACTTCTCTTCTCTCCTAACTCCATATATGAAGATTTCCCAAAAGGCGCTCCTTATCAAGAGATAGGTATTATATAGTCAATGCAAATTGTGGATAACAGGAATATGATAGTGTTGATCACACAGTGGGATAGTGAAGGGGGTGGCTTGATCCTGGTAATGGGTCAAGCGCCAAAACAAGGTATCCACCATAAAGGATCATCATCTGTTCATGTTATTGGATTTGGTAATTCAAGTTGGCTTCCTAGTCTGGCTTTGAGTGACCGGATAGTCATATTGCAGGTCACAAACCTACTTACTTGAAACCTTGCTGGTGGGTCAGCCTGCTGTTTTGACACCCCCTGACTGAAGGTTGGCCTCCTCTGGGGGCAGGTCTTCAGGGAGGTTGTCAGGAGCCCGGGCGCCATACTAGACTAACTATTGTTCTGTGGCGGGTAGGACGGTCTCACACAGCTTTTGTCTTGCTTTACAGAGTCTTAGGCGGTTGTGATGGAGGACCTTGTCTTGTTTACATTTCCTGTGATCCTTACACATTGTAAGTGTTATTGTTGTTTACCTTTAGACTGATTGCTGGGCCTACTTTCTTGGGTTGTAGTTTGATTTTATCAACGTTCATGACCCAAACTTTGTCCCCAACTTCATGTCTATTGCGGATGGGGACAAATGTCTTTTGTAGGCGTTCTTCTTCTTTGGCTCTTTGCTTGCTGTTAGCCTCTACTACTTGAGGATTCAAGCGAGGGGGGACTTGACTTGGAATTTCCAGCTTAGGTCCTGTCAATGCTTGAATGATATTTGGCTGTGTGCTGTATACCAGTTTAAATGGGCTTTTTCCGGTGGATCTGTTCACTTGGGTTTGGCACACAAGTAATGCAGTTGGTAGATGCTTATACCAATCCTCAGGTCTACCGGCAGTGAGCTTGGCCAAGGCTTGCACAAGGCTGCCATTTAGCCACTCCACATGTCCATTGGCCTGAGGGTGGTAAGGTGTTGTCACGGTGTGATTGACCCCATTCTTGGTGAGGTATACATTGATATCTTTGGAGGTCAACTCTTTGCCTCCATTGGTTATAAGGAGTTCTGGCTTTATGAACCTGCTGATTATTTCTTTGCCAATAAATTGTCAAATGTCATTGCTGATTTGTGCCTTCATTGCTTGTGCCATTGGCCATTGTGTGGCAAATTCTATTGCAGTGACAATTTACTTCTTCTCATTATGCTTTCCTGGCATGGGGCCAACAATGTCTAGGATCCACACCTTGAAGGGTAGCTGCATGCAAATAGGTAGTACTGACTTAGGTTTGGCTTGCTACTTGCAAACTTCTCACATACTTTGCATTGTTCTAAGACTTCCTGAATGTCTTGGTACAGGGTTGGCCACCATGCTTTGTGTTAAGGAATTTTTAGAGGTTGCAACTTTTTGTGTGCCCTAGGTCTCTATGGTAACGTAGGATAGTGTCAACTTGCTGATGTGTGAGGACATAAGGATTGTGGTTCCATTGGACATTTTTCAATGTAAGGTTCTATACACATCTGCAAATAAGTGCTCATTCTAAATGACTGTTTTCTTTGTTATGTCTGTGATTCCAGGGGGAAATTCTTTGCCTTTGTCCAAAGTACCAATTAGGGGCCAGTCTGGGTCAAGCCCATTCTCTCCTCTTGTTTCAGGAATATTCCTGACATAAACCAGATTTCTACTGAGGAAAAATGTTGAAAACAAGTAGAGGAATGCCCAAGAGAAGGGGCAAAATTTGATAGGGAATTTCCCCCACTATCAGGGGAAAAGAAAAATCAAAATTTGGGAAAAATGTATTTTTATGGAAACCAGAATAATTTAACAACCGGGCAGGCGCCTGCCGCCACCGCACAGACGCCTGCCCCCCTCTGCCAGCCCCCCGGCACCCTGCCAGCCACCTGCCCGCCCAGGCTGGCACCAGTGGGCCTGCTGCCAGTCCCTGCTTGCCTGCAGACCCGCTGCCAGCCTCCCACCTGCTTGCCCAGCTCCTGCCTGCCACCCAGCCGCCAACCCAGGCCCCAGCCAACTTCCAGTTGCACACCTGGGTCCCAGGGCCCACTCCCCAGCCAACCAAAACCCACCATGACACCCAGCCAATAAGAAAAGTCCCTTTAAACAAGGGAAAATTTCAAAAATAATTATTGGGACCAGGAAGAAGGACAAATTCATGTTTCACAAGCCAGGTCAAATTCTAAAAATATCAATGAAAAGCCAAAAACAACTCCAGAAGATAAAAATAACAAGACCTACAGACAATGGAACCAGGTGACTGGCAACAATCAGCTAGGTCTAGACTCCAACCAAACTAGAATTCCCAAACCAAAAATAGAAGTGTTTGAACCCAAGAGTTGTCATCACCACCTGACCACCCATCCAGAGGAAATTATTGGTCCCAAGCAGAACTGTCTAAAACCCCAACAGATTGCCCAGGAACAAGGGTTTGTCCATCCCTTCAAACACCAATTCCCAATTCCCATGACCAAACTTTTGCGGACTCCAGTCCCATGTTTTTACTCCTACTTGCAAAACTTTGCAAGTGGGGGCCCACTATAAATAAAGGATCTCCTCTCAGTAGTAGCTTGTGCTATTATTGAGACTAATACCCTCAATAAAGTGAGATTTCCAACTTCAACTACAGTTAAACTTACAGATCAAGCCCCTGCCAACCCTCCAACCCAGTGAAGATGAATCAGCTCATCTTCACAGCTGTACTCACAGCTTGCCTTGGGATTGGAGGCTACTAACAGAGTTCAGAGTTCTTTGGCCTCTCCACAGAAGGACTAGGTTATGACCCATACCACAACCCTGGCCAACTTAACTCTTCAAACACTGAACCCTGGCCGCCTCTGGTATCTCCCCATTTGACACTCTCCATAGCCATGTATACGTCTGCTTACTACATCCTCACCTACTTTGCCGGGAGCTTTGGACGCTTCAACATACACACCAAAGTATTTTGTTGGCTAATGCCAGTGTATCCCATAATAACTGCCTTGACGGGTTTCCAGTTCTCCATTTGCTACCATACATACTCCAAGTGGTGCCCACCATTCTAAGGTATTACACTTGTGGCTTGGACGTGCAGGCATAAGAGTGTGTCTGCCATGGCAATCTCTGGGCCAGGCTTGTATTGTATGTGCATATTACATCTCTCCAAGAGTTCCATCCAGCGGGATTGACGGCAGGATAGGTTTGCTTGGGTTTTGAAATATATGAGCAACTTGTGGTTGGTCAATGCCGTAAATTCTTCAAGTTGTTCTAGATAACAACGCCATTTGACTAGGCAGTGTACAATGGCCAACAGTTCTTTGTTGTGGATAGGGTACTGAAACTTGTCATCTGTCAATTTCCCTGATTCATAGGCTACAGGCAGGAAGTCACCATCATTGTTTTGATTTGTAGTATTCCCCCATTGGATGCTTCTGAGGCGTCAGTTTCCATTTGATATTCCCTATTGCGTTTGGGGCATTGTAGAATGGGTGCTGTTGTGAGCTTCTCTTTGAGGCATCTAGAGCAGAAGTCACATTTGGGGGGGGGGGGTCCATACAAACTTGGATTTGGCGCCAGTTATGGCGGATAGGGGTGCAGTCAAGATGCCACAGTCAGGCATGAAACAGTGTACATAGGCCACCATTCCTAGGAACGTGCAGAGTTCCAACTTGTCTTTGGGTGGTGGCATTTTGCAGATGGCCTGTATCTTTTGACTGTTAGGCTTGATGCCATCTTTTGAGACTATGTGCCCTAGGAAATGCAGTTGCTTGCAGAAGAACTGGCATTTGGAGGGTTTGGCTAGCAGCTTGTGTTGTGCCAGGGTAGCAAAGACAGCCTCCAGGTCCTTATGGTGTTGCTCTATTAAGGGGCTATAGACAATAATGTTGTCCAGGTAGACTAAGGCGTGCTTGCCTGTGTGAGGGGCAAACACCTTGTTCACAAAGATCACAAAGGTCAAGGGGGCGTTTGCCATACCAAAATTGAGTACCACACATTTTTATGAGCCATATTTAGTACAGAAGGCCGTCTTGGGGATATCTTCCTCCTTGATATGAATCTGATTGTAGCCTGCAGTTAGGTCTTCTTAGAGAAGACTGTGGCATCGCCCAGGGCATCAAAGAGGCCGTCAATAAGTAGTAGTGGGTAACAATTTTTTGATAATAACTTTGTTTAGGGCTTGGTAATCTGTGACTAGGCGCAGGGTGCCATCCTTCTTGGCCACAAAGAATACGGCGGCCCCAAAGGGAGATTGTGAAGGACAGATAAGTCCTTTCTCCAAGGCCTCCTTGAGATAGGCACATAGGGCATCATCTTCATTTGGGGTCAGGCAATAGATAGCCGCACTTTGGGTACAGCTCCCTTGAGTTGAATGGAATGTTGGATATGTTTTTCTGGAGGTAACCCAGGTAAAGCCTCCTCAAAGATTTCTGGATAGCAGGCTACAATTTTGCAATCCTGAGATGTAGTGGTGTCCTGGTGATCTTTGAAGTTTATGATCTTGTACTGGCAGGAGTCCCAGTTGATTGTCTTGAGGTTTTTTTTCAGGGTCTCTGTGATGCACACAAAGACATTGTTGCGCAGGATTTGGTCCACTGAGTCAGGGTAGATCTGGTGATTGACACCTTCATGCTTAATGGTCAACACTGAGGTTGCCCAGTCTACATAGGGATTGTTCTTTTGTAACCAATCCAATCCAAGCCCAGTAAAATGTTGAATTTTGGAAAGTCAATGACAGGGCCTTGGATGGTGGAGTGCAGGCTCTCAAGCATGACATAGAAGGGGGAGCTTCCCTTATCACAGCAATGTAATGTTCATCAGCTAAGACCACGTTTTTAATCCACAAAGGATTAGTGGCTAGCTGAACTTGTCCACAAAGCTGCTGTTGACTAGGGTTTGATCCGCGCCCAAGTCCAGGAGTGCCAAGCCTGTGTAACTGCAAAAACAGAAAGGATAGAACATCAGTTTATTGGGGTGTCTGGCAATGATGTAAAGCGCCAGGTCCTCTGAGGGCACTTGGATCATTGGAAAATGGTCCACATTGTTGGGTTGGTACTCATCATTGGGGGAGTCAGGAGTTGTGCAGGAAGAGCTTGGCTTGCTTAATGCTCTCCCCAGGCTTTCCCTTGTCTTGGTTGCCTTGTGTGGCAGTGATACAGAAATGGGTACAATTCAACTGGCCATTTTTCTCGTTTCCATGTCCATTTAAACCTGTGGGTTTATGGTTTGTGCTGCTGCCGTTGTTCCCAGGGGGTGGTTGGATGGAGCGCCCAGCTGGGTGAGAGTCTTTGGGTCTTTGGGTCTTTCTCATTTTCTGTTTTTTGCTTTGTGGAGAGTGTTGGACGTTTGTTCTGCTTTCTCTGCTTTGAAATAAAGACTCTATAGTTTGGTCACTTGTTCCAGGTTCACATATCTCATGTCTCATTACATGCAACTTGAGTGTGTTGTAGTACATGAGGTGTGTGGCTGGGGTGTCAAAAGCCATTTCAGAGGGTGCACGTAGTTGGAGTTCCTTGTAGGTGCGGGTGAGTTCCTTTACGGTGCCTGTCTGAGTTAAGTTCTTTACTTGATGTACAATCATGAGTGCGGTGTCCTTAAGCACAAATCTTGCAAAAAAGTCTTGTTTGAAGGTATCCCAGTCCTTTTTGGTATGTTCTTCATACCACTTGTTTCACCAGGTGCCAGCATTGTGAGTCAGTTGGATGGAGATTTCTGCAATCCAGAATTGCTATATGCATTCCATTTGGGCCAATTTCTTAGGCCGGACTGGATCCATGCTGCAGTGTTATCATTGTTGGCCCTGGCAAAGGACTCCAGGGCAGCGCTTTGAAGTCTTTGGGCTACATAGGGTGGCATGGTATTTTTTTCAGTTGCACAAGGCATGGCAGATGGAGCTTTAAAGAACCCTTGGGTGGGCAGGGCATTGAACGCAGGAAGGGGTATCACCATACTTTGGTAGAGGATAAACTGATCAGGTATCTCGGCACCAGGTGTGTACAGTGTCCATTCTGCTGGGAGGCCAGACATGATTCTATTGAGGATTTGTTGGCCGCGGCAAGCACAGGCAACAAGAGGAATTCTGGAGAATAAAGCAGGATGGAGAACCTGCTTCTGCTACCAATGCTATAACTGTGCTGTTTTAGCAGAGTTACAAAGGGAAAAATATTTAGAAACTAGATAATAATCTTTCATTGAGAGATAGTGATTATATAGTCATTGTGAATTGTGGATAACAGGAACATAATAGTGTTGATCACACAGTAGGATGATAAAGGGGGCGGCTTGATCCTGGTAATGAGTCAAGCGCCAAAACAAGGTATCCACCATAAGGGATCATCATTTGTTCATGTTGTTGGATTTGGAAATTTGAGTTAACTTCCTAGTCTGGCTCCAAGTGACGGGATAGTTGGATTGCGGGTCACAATCCTACTTACTTGAAACCTTGTTGGCAGGTTGAGCCTGCTGTTTCAACAGTTTCAATCCCAATGAGCAGGCGGGAAAAGAGCAGTCAATCTAGAGGCATAGACGCTCTTGTTTGACAATCCTTCCCAGTCTCCTCCAATTCCCCTGTCTGTAGCAGACTCTGAGCCTGCTGACACCAAAGCCCCTCCCATTCTGCTACTATTACATGTTATTTCTGATGACTCTGAAATGGAAGACTCATAAATTGATGATTATGATGCCTATGGATATTCAGTTCTAGCAGTTCCCAAAACCATTGAAATTCCTTACAAACTACGCTCTGGAAAGGCTACAAAGACCAGAAAGCCTCTGACTGAAGCCAAGGAGATTGTCTTTTATCCATACTTCACCCAAGCTAAGAGGTCTCTTGTACTTTTAGAATCCTCTAAAGAAGCAGTGGAAGTAGCTGGCACTATTTTTAAGAATATTTCAGTCTTGTTTCCTCTTCAGACTGTCTACAAGGAGTTTCCAGGCTTGAGATGCATGATTGAGAAGTGGGACAAGGAGCTAGCAGAAGCTAAGATATCTTGGCTGCCCTCCAACTCTTTGGTTGTACTGCTACTTGTGTGGAGATACCATCCAAAAGGTGAAGATTGAGGCTGTCCTGGATACAGGATCCCCGGTTGATTTTGTCTCCTCAAAGCTTGTCAAGAAGCTTAAACTTGCCCTTGACCTTAACTACCACCAGTTTTATGGTACAGCTGGGCTGTATATGAATCATGATATAGGGGCATACTCTACTCTCCCTATGTGGTTTGGCAAGCTACTCTTGGCCTTGCCTACCATGGTACTGGGGAATGAGAGTTACAATCTTCTAGTTGGTACCCAATTCATTAGGGAGTACAATGGTATCATCAAATTAAAAGACAGCTATCTCTCTATTTTAGGGTATAAAGTCCCTTTAATCTTTGAGGAGCTTGTCAAAGTTTCTGGAAAGCGCCTCAAGATGTGTGCCTTAGAGTACCCCACTGGTGTCTTCATGCTAAAGTAACAGACCCACTTGTCTAATATGAAGTGTCCTCCTATGGCCTGTCCTGCATCTGAAGGAATTCCTCTCCTTGCCACTTCTGCCGTGACTATACCCCTGAATCTCAAGCCATCCTGGACTCTCAGATATCATACAAGTTGCCTGAGCGCACCTTCCTAGAGCTATACTCTCCTCCCTCATTAGGCTGCAATAAACCCTACCTCTGCCCAGGGATCTTGGATGTCTCTCATAAAGATCTTGTTCAATTGTTGGTAGTCAACTTAACTGCTCTCCCCATAAATGTGTCTAGAAGCCAGGTTATTGGCTATGAAAAGTTGCTGAATGCTCCCAATGTTCTATCCCTACACCCCTTTGGCACCTTTCAGGATTTCAACTTACCTGAAGACAAGCCATAGGTCTTATCTCTGTTCACTGCTCAGGACTTACTGCAACTATCCCCTGTCCAACAGAAAGAGGTGCTTGACCTACTAGATTAGTTTTCAGATATCTTTGCTAAAGATAGCACTGATTATGGCCTAGCTAAATGAGTTATTCATCAAATTGATACTGTTGATGCTCCCCCTTCCAAGCTAAACCTTATTTCTGTAGTTGAGTAGAAGACACTCAAGTGTCTAAGGAACTCAAGCAACTATTAGATGCTGAGTTACTTGCTCCTTCCCAAAGTCCATGAGACTCCCCTTTGCTCATACTGAAGAAGAAAGATGGAAGTCACTTGTCAGGAATATTTCTGACAACACTGGTGTTCAGGAAGCTGCTCTGAGCACACTGCAGGATAACAAACAAAACAAAAAAGGGCAGCAGTTCCCCCTTATTGGGGAGACTGCTGCAGAAAGCCAAGATTTACAAACAGGAATTGAAAATAAAATTTTTAATTTGGACAGGTTTTATACCCTGTTTGTGGGCCGCACACTGGGCCTGGCGGCTTGCCCGTGCATGCCCGCCACCCGCCAGCCTGCCAGCCAGCCCCTGCCCACCCGCCCACCACTGCCAGCCAGCCCCCCACTCCACCTGCCAAATGGGGGAATTGCCAAAGGGGGAAACCCAAAAAGGCAATTTCCCCAAAACCAGATGGAGGGGGAACTGCTGCCCAAATTTGGAATCTATCAAATTGGGAGGGGGTTGACAAGCAGTCCAGCATTACAAATAATGCATCAACTGCAAAAGCTGAATTGAAATGCATTACTGTGCCTGAAGATGCTCCAATCCCATGCCATGCCAATGATAACAATTCATTGCTTGAAAAATCACTCCCATCCCACTCCCAAAAGGGAATTCCAGACAACATCAAGTGTTTGGGGTCCCCTGTCCAATGCTTTGTACTATATATGCCCCACTAAGGATGACAGTATATAATAAATCTCAATCACTTGATGGTGGTTTGTGCTATCATTGAGTGAAATTACCCCTCAATAGTATCACATAAATCAAATCCCAAGAAACTTTTACACAACAGAAAGTTAAAGACACTAAGCTTTATCTGCCCTTTCCCAGGACTAGAAGATGAACCACTTGATCTTCTCTGCTGTCCTCACAGCTTGCCTTGGGATTGGTGGCTACCAACACTCTCATCAGCACGGGCTGTAAAACAAACCACCTGACAAGTACTTCTACAAGGAGTCAGCGCAGCTCAACTCCTCTGAGATGTACTCCTGGCCCATGCTGGTGTTGCCCCACTCCACCCAGCACATAGCAATCTATTCCTTTGTCTTCTACGTGCTTACGTACTTTGCCGGTAATTTCAGGCAATTTAACGTACATGCCAAAGTCTTTAGATGAATGATGACAGTCTATCACATCTTGACAGCACTTACGGGATTCCAAGTCTCTAACTTGGTACCTTACCTAGCTAAAGTACTCCCTCATTTTATGGGGCTTTACATCACTGCATTGCCATGGACTATTGACAGTTAAATTCCTTAAAAAAGAAGGATTCTTACCCCTTATCATGTATTGATGATGTTTTTGCCGCCTTGGAGGCTCTAAGTTCTTCTCAGCTATGGATTTAGCATCTGGTTACTGGCAAGTTGACCTCTCTCTAAAAGATAGGCAAAAAGCTGCGCTTATCACCTCTGAAGGGCTGTTTGAGCCTACCCATATGCTGCAAGGACTATGCAATACCCCTGCTACCATCCAACGGGCCATGTATTCCATTTTTTGTGAACTGAAGCTTTCATGTGCCTTAGTGTACTTGGATGATATAACTGTCTTCAGCACAACTTTTACTGATCCCCTGGCCCATCTAAAGGAAGTGTTCCTTAAGATTTGAGAGGCTGGCCTCACACTGAAACCATCTAAGTGTGCTTTCTTAAAGTGAAGTCTTGAATTCTTGGGCCATGAAGTAACACAGACTGGAATTTATCCTATTACCAAGAAAGCTGAGATATTGATAAAATTCTTCCACCTACAAATCTTCAAGAAGTACAGGTTTTTCTGGGCATGATGGGGTGATACAGACAGTTCATCCCTAACTTTGCTGCCACTAGAAAACCTCTGGTTTGATTGTTGCGCAATGTCCCCTTCAAATGGACCACTAGTCAGCAACAGTCCTTTGAAACTCTTAAGCAAAAACTCAAAGAGGCTCCCATCTTGGTGTATCCTGACTATGATAAAGAGTTCATCCTTTACACAGATGCTAGTGACCTAGCTATTAAAGCCATCCTTGACCAACTAGATGATGAAGAGTGGATTGCCCTGTAGTCTATACTTCTTGTGTTTCAACAAACATTGGAAAACAATAGTTTCACTGAGAAAGAATGCCTTACTGTACTGCATACAGTTAAAAAATTCTAGCATTACAGATAAGGCACTCATTTCACTGTGATCACTGGCCACACTTTGCTCAAGTGGTTGCAGCATCTCAAAGAACAAAAAGGACAACCAGATAGATGGGCCTTTGCCTGCAAGGCTATGATTTCAATGTGCTACATTGCCCTGGAATCCAAAACCAAAACACTGATGGATTGTCCTGAATGCCTATCCTTGCTCTACACCCTGCTGAAGCTGATCAATTTTATGAACTAATTGGATATCCTTCTTACTGGGAGAACAAGACTGAAGAGATTCAAACTGCCCTGTCTAAGCTATCTTAGAACACTCTTATTTGCAACAATCAGCTCTTTAAAAAGGTGCATAATCAATACCTGCTCTACATACACCCTAGCCTGTGTCTCTTGTTGGTGCTCCAAGCTCACAAGGAGACAGGACATGGAGGCTTGCCAAGATCTATGACTAGCTCCAGAAGAACTATTTCTGGGAGAACCTCCGCCTGCTGATCCCAGATGTCATTGCCAGTTGTCATGGCTATCAACTCCAGCAACCTCAAGCTGCCTCTCACAAGTTCAAGTTAGTCCCTCCACAACATGCCTTCCACACTGTCAGAATTGATTATGTAGGACCTCTACCTTGCTCTTGCTCAGGCTGCTGCTTCATCCTGAATGCAGTTGATCATTTTAGCAAATGGGTAGAAGCTCGCCCCACCAAGGATATCACTGCTAAGACAACTGCAGCCTTCCTTTTGCAAGATGTATTTTATTGCCATGGCTGCCCTTGAGTGTTGTTGTCAGACAATGGAACTAACTTCAATTCTACTTGGTGACATCTGTTGTTGAGGCTCTGGGATCTCATCAATTTCTCAGCTCCCTATAACCCTTCCACTAACAGAGCTATAGAGCGTGCTAATTTAACCTCAGTTTCAATCATGAGAAACCCCACTTACTCTGATGCTACAAACTAGGATCTATACTTACCCGCTGCTATCTTTGCCTATTGCCTCATTAAGCACTGTGCACGGGGTATTCCCCCTTTTCTATGTTTTATAGATGTAGGGCTACCACTCCATTGCTTTTGGGGGCCCCTACTCTCCTCCAAAAAAGCCATGGATCCTGATTCCCACATCAAAACTTGGTAAACCACATAATTGACATACAGGCCACTGCTTATACTTCTGTGTATAAAACAAAGATTTGAGCTCTCTTGATAGATCTGGACGCTCTCCCTTGCCTGTTTTCAGCATTGGGGACTACATTATCTACTATCAGCATAGAGTAGGAGGACGTGCCCACAAACTAGATACGTTGTGGGTAGGGCCTTTAGAAGTAACCTTCAAACATGGGTCAGAGTACATTGGGAAACTCTTCTCCAGTGGTTGTCCGTTTGCCCAAGTACATGCCAAGTTTCTTCACAAGTACTGCCCCCTAAGGCTAATCTAAAAGGGGAAATGTTGTGAATGCTGCTATTAACACTGTTTCATTTTTGCCTTCATGTGGTTATTTTGAAGACAAATTGCTCTCTTTTGCTTTTGCCCTTTGAAATGGGTCTGTTTCCAAACTGGGAAATTCATTTGTTCAGTTTCCTGATTCTGTGCAACTCACTTGTCCCACTCATGCTTGTAGCAAGTGATCCTATTGTCCTGGTATTGTTTTGTGGTATTGTAAACCACTTAACATTCCATTTCTTATTCACCAATAAAATTTAAGTTCTATTCACATTTTGTCTTTGTGTCTCCAAGCACTTTGGCGCCTCTCTCTAGCCACAACTAGTAGAGATTTATCATTCAGGGCCACAAAAAATCTAATAACCTTCCATGCTAACTAACCAAGACTTAGTATGAATACAATCCTAAGGTTAGGATTCCCTTTTGTGTGCCTGTGCTGCGCCTCAGAACACAAAAGCCAACCTCTGGATTCAAAGCACCCAAAACAAATTTGTACAAGTGGGCTACCCCCAAAGACTCTGGGCAAGTGAAATTGCCTTACAAGTTACTGGGGTTACCTACTTCTTTGTGAGAAAGTGGTTAAAACAACATCCTGATCACAATAAAGACTGGGAAATGTTCAAGAACGCTTTCTTAGAGAAGTTTGCCATAATGGGCTCTGATGTTGTGATCATGACAGAACTCAGAACCTTTAAAATGATGAGAATTATTGAGTAATACATTGCGGCATATAAAGACATACATTATTGAACACCTGACATCATTGAATTTGATGAGTCTGGTCCACATCTGGACTTCTAAAATGGTCTCCTTACACACATCAGACTTTGGTTTGATATGAGCTGCTGCAGGAACCTCCAGGATGTATTCTTGAAAGGCAAGCAAGCTGCTCAAAAATCTGATAATCTGCATGCAACAAACAAACAAAAAGAGAGTTCCTCAGCAAATAAGAATACTTGACCTAATAAATAAATAAACCAAACCAATAAAATTTCCCTCAAGGCGGAAATTTTACAGCTCAGACAAACCAAATGAGTACTGACAATGCATCTGAGAAGGCAAAAGCTCAGGGGAGTGCTTAGGCAAGCCACCCTCCCCCACTTTACAAGACTTGTACTGGGACAATAACATAAATTCAATTACCATGGTCCAAGTACCCCCAGCAATCCCATACTTTTTGCTGCCCAAACCAGAAATAAGCTCCTCATTTATTCTTTCTGTTTTTGCAGATACCAGGATACCACACTATTTGACACTGGAGCAGGCCAATCCCTTGCTGATAAAAAATTCAGCAACCTCATGAATAGCCTACAGTAAAGAGCAACATCAAGAGAGTTATCATGACAGACAACCACAGCACCCCAGTCACTGAAGAGGCAAAATCTTTTCAGGCAAAAATGGGGGATGTACAAGCTAACCTTGGTGGCCCCACAATTTCAATCAATAAGTATGACATAGTACTTGGCCTGGATTGCATGAGAAAGACAAAACCTCACATTGACTGGGATAGCACTACACTTACTATACAACAAGAAGATGTCTATCATCACGTGCACCCAACGTACCTTGACACAATCATGGGGACCACATATTTGTAAAATTACAAAAACAGAAGAAAAAAGTACAATATTAAAATTGATCAGAATACCTGCACATACAAGATCATCCATTTAAAAAATATGGAATTCTTCAAGAACAGGACCAAATGTGTCAACAACTTGTTCAAGAATTTTCTTTGGTATTCCAGGATAAACTGCCAGGCTTATCACCTGACAGAGGTTTTAAGCAAAAAATTGACCTCAAGAGAAGTGTGCCTAAAGCATGTACATCTACTGACTGACATCACAAGAAAATAACATACTAAAAGAATACCTGGGCAAAGCCCTAGAGAAGGAGACCATTTGGTCATCAAAGTCTCTCTTTGGCACAGCAGTCTTCTTCTTAGCTAAGAAAGATGGAGTGTTACGCCTTGTCACCAACTACAGAGCGCTTAATGATGTCACAATTAAGAATAGGTATCCCATACCTCTGATTGACAACCTCTTTGAAGCTTTAAAAGGATCACAGTTCTTCACAAAGATTGACTTTACAATAGGATATCATCAAATATGTGTTAAGACTGAATAAATCCCCAAACAGTGTTTCAAACCAAATACAGCTTGTTTGAATGTGCTGTCCTTAACTTTGATATGGCAAACACCCTTAGTACCTTTGTGTCAGGGGTTTTATCCCTGACTACAGAGATCTTTTGTTTAATTTGGTTTATAACCTTTTAAAAGATAATTATGATGAAAGTTTTAGTCATAACACCCACTCCAATCATTGTTTTCAACCCAGGGATCAAACTTGGACCCCTGACTATCATATTTGCACCAATTTAAATCCTCCAGATTACTTTAAAACAGATAATTCTATTAATAGGATTCAATCCACACTTAAATTTAAGTTTGGAGATGATAAATGAATCACAAAAAAACCACTTACCTCTAAGCTTCTGATTGACTACATCCTAAGGCTAAGCTCTATACTTCAGCCTTAAATCATATAGAGTCTTCTTATACATCTTGTTTCATTAACAACAGATTTAAAGACTGTATAACTATCTAAATAAGCCCAAATGTGTGGTTTCTGTCCCTCTCCCTCCAGATATGCTATACTATCATTAGCCAGGGTATTGAAAAAGACATCTTCCAATTCCTCTGGTTTCAGTTTCATATGAGAAACTTATTATTCCAGGCCTATCTTTTTCAAATAAGCCCTTAAGAATTACTCTTATCATCATCTATTTAAGCAAGCATTTTGGTTTATTATTTCTTTGTTCTAGCAACAATAAATGTGCCCTTTCAGTATTTTTATTACCTCTTGTAACACAAATTCTCTTTGATACATACCTTAAACCATGAAGGGGTTTTCTCTTATATTTTGGTTGTTGTTTATACTTCCTTGGTTTACTCTAGCTCTGGAGGCCCTCACTCAAACCACCAATTGGGCAAACTCCTCACATGATGACACTCACGCTGACAAATCCCTAGCTAATGTATGGTTCAAATACCCTTCAGGGCACTGAAGACAAAAGTTTCATTACAAACGCACACCACCCTCTATTCCTGAATTGGATTTCTCCTTGTTGTATCTAAACACATCATTCTACCCTTTTATGTACCTAGTTGGGTGCTATCTCCTAGGAAGGTTCAACTCCCTGATGAGGATATTTGCCTTCCTAGGACAATTTGGGAATATTTTGATAGTAACAGTGTCAATAGGTTCTGTAGTAGCCAGACTAAATTTGGGTGCCCTGGCTCACAAGATTGGAAGTCTTTTTCCTCTCAAGTGGTTTCCTGACACTTTGTGACCTTCATTAACAAAGTTTTCAAGGACCACATACAAAAAAGAGTCATATTCTACCTAGATGATATGATCATCTTTAGCTTCAGCAAATAACAACACTGGAAAGACAGTTGCATGATACTCAACACCCTTCAAGATAATAAACTAGTAGCCAAACCTTACAAATGTGAATTCTTCTCAACTGAACTCCCACTCCTAGGACACATCATTAGTAAAAATAATATTAATCCTGATCCAGAAAAGGTAAGAGCCATCATAGTCATGCCAGTGCAATTTAACAAGAGTGAACTCCAAACATCCTTGAGAATGGTCATGTATATCACAAATATCATCCCCAATTGGGGAGCCCTAACTCCCCCTGTCTGCAATCATTTGTAAAGCAACAACATTTTTGTAGATGTCACTGAGAGAGCAAAATTTCAAATAAAAAAAGGAAAAAATGGTTACCACTCCCATCCTAAAGTTCCCTAGATGTGAAGTAATCTATGTGCTGGAAACATATACCTCTAACTATGCCATAGGGGGATTACTTAGAATACAAACCACATAAAAGGATTTCCTTTCTATGGCATATAAATTAAGAAATATTTTTCTGAAGGTGAACAAAGATACCCAATACATGAAAAAGAACTAATAGCCATTGTCCACTGCTTAATGAAGTGGTGTTGCTATCTGAAATGTGTACATTATTCAAAGTGCTATCCAACCACAAGTCATTGGAATTCTTTAAAGCACAACAGCACTTATATAGACAACAAGCTGAATTAATGAGCCTCATAAAAAGATATCCAATGATAATTTAATATAAACCAGGCAAGGAGCTACTTAATGTAGATGTCCTATCAAGGCTATACTGTAAGCACCTACTATGCACTAACAGAGAGGGCCCTGATTGACCCATGTTACTCATGGGGAAACTCCAAGAGAAGTTCCCACCTGGTACACCAATAGATGTCCAAGATAAAGTCCTTAAGAACAAAAATCTGTTCAAAAACATATACAACACTCTGCACCACATAGTATCAAGAGGCAATACAGTACCCTACATACCTTTAACACAAAATATTGACAAAATCCTTTGCTATCAAAGATATCTGGGCCAAACACATAGTAGGAATATGCATGAATGCATTAAGACACACTACTGGTGGCCCAACACACTGGAAAGCTTCAGAGAGGTGCTCAACAATGCAAAGTATATGAAAAGTACGCCCACTCTAAGGCACCCTCCAAATCAACAATATCAGTGTCAATTACCCAGCCATTCAAGGTATAGACACTGAACATTGTGGGACCCATCCTGGAAACAACAAAGGCAAAAAGTACATTATTAAAGCTATTGACTATGCAACTAGGTGGCCTGTAGCACAAGCCACAAAAGAACACAAAGAAAATGATGTGAGACAGTTTATTAGCAAGGAAATCAATGGCAAGTTTGGAAATCCTGAACTCCTAATTACAGATGGAGAAACAGAGCTTAAAGCCATTGACACTAACATATACATTGCTATAAATGGAACAAAGCATACAGTTGTTATCCCTTTTTTGATCTGTAATTTATTATTTGACATAAAAAAGAACTCAGGCAAAAGTCTTAAATATATAAGACTTGAGGTTCTGGCTTTAAGCCCATTTGATCTGAGTATGGGTAATAGATATCTTCCTAAAAAGGAAAGATGAGCGGTGAAGATTTAGTGTCAAAATTAATGAGCAAAAATGAACTTACTTTATTGGGGAAAAAGGCAATCAATTTTATATCCAAAGGTTTGATCCTAGTAGTCTTAGTGGAGATACTTCAAGTAGCAAGAGTCTGGTAAGAATCCAGAAGGTTCAGATATTGATGTCAACCAATATTTGGGTAAATAATACTCTATAGGTCAAAAGCAAAAGAAGAGGCTTTTGCAGGAGTCAATCTGTGGGTTATTATTCACTAGGCTAATGAAACCCCTAGTTAATTTAAATTCATGGCACCCTTATCACCCACAAGCAAATGGGAGAGTAAGAAGATTGAAAAGTTACCTCATGGAGGCATTTAATAAACTACAGTAGTTTTAAAAGCTATGAAAACAAGCAAAAATACTTTGGATTTAAATAAAATAAATCAGATGTAAACAAAATGAAAAAATTATATTAATTTATAATAGATTTGTTTATTTTTTAATTTTGTTTACATCTGATTTATTTTATAACAAATCCAAAGTATTTTTGCTTGTTGACATAGATTTAAAACTACTGTATGTGCCAATGACCCACAACTCTGTTCTGATATGCTCCCTACAGTGTTAATGGGGTGTCAAACTCAACTCAATAAAAATATGGGAAAGAGCCTATCTGAACTTGTCTATGAGTACAATCCTACCATTATCAGTACTAATTTAGGACCCCAGTTATCTTTACCTAAGGAAGTATCAGCTGACAATGACCCTGACAACAACATGCCAGAAATGACCAAGAGACCAAAGCAAGGAAAGAGTCAAGAGAGAAGAAATCTCACTCCAACAAGAACAGTTCCAAGTTTCTAGACAAGATCTGGGTTATCAACTATGATTTGTATAAGTTTGAACCTGGTATAGAGGACTAGGAGTTGTCATGGAGGTAAAACCTAACAATACCTACCTCATCAAAGGAATTGGTGTCCTTAATGTTTAAAACACATGTACCATGATTGACTCAACCTATGGATGGCAAGGACTGCACAGTGCAACTTA
Source organism: Entomophthora muscae (assembly GCA_014839935.2). NCBI lineage: Eukaryota > Fungi > Entomophthoromycota > Entomophthoromycetes > Entomophthorales > Entomophthoraceae > Entomophthora > Entomophthora muscae. Next base: position 255,211 of record QTSX02005033.1, read on the forward strand.
CAACTACCTGTTCCCAACGCAAAACTGGATCAATATCAAGCGCAAGTCCCCAACACTCTCAAGAAAATTCTTAAGGTTCCATCTTCTAGCACCCCAGAGGGATATATTGCAACATCTAAAATTGCTTCTTCTTGGGGGAGTAATTTCCTGAGTGATTCCCTGATTAATAATTAGGTTGGTGGCACTCTTATCAGCCTCCCTCCTTACATGAGGATCAAACTTTTTGAGTCCTAAAGAGAACCTCCCCTGGACAAGCCCCATGACTACTATGACATACATGAACAACATATAGCTTCACATGATACTATATAATCCTCTGTCCTAATAGCAAATAAAGTATCACTATCTTCTCAATTTTCCCCATTATCTTGTTTCATATACTTCCCAGTTGCTATGAATCAAATACCAATATTATTGTATCATATTTGAACATTTATTGGTAGATTGAAAAAGATGGGTTTTTTAGAATTTCTGCAAAATTTAAAAACAGATCTTAAAACGTTTTCATCAGAGAAGAGAAAGGCTATCTTTGGATGGTTGCAAAGCATTAGTTGAATTTTAAACGTGAATTCTTTGGACACCTGTCTGTTTGGCTATCCCTCGGTAGAATAATGCTAAGAAGACTAAAAAATAAAGTAGTTTGAAAAGACGTGTTTCGGAAAATAACGATGGATTTCTCATCGAAACATATTTAATTAAAGACAGGAGAGTATTTATCATCTTGGTGCCCTGGCTTTTAGTTGTACTTGCGCATCTCTTCGTAAAGGGCGAGCTGGGATTTTTCACGTTGAGGAGAGGGATTCTTTTTGTAACCAAGGGTTTCTAGGATGTCGATGGTGTTGTTTCCAAGGGGAGCTGTTAACCAGTCTTGAACCAACGTCTTTTTTTGGATGATATCTGAGTATTCCGAGGAAATGCGAGTCATGAGATAGTCCAAGGAATTCCCATAATCTACGTTGCTCAAGTGACCAAGTGAATTTCCACTTTTGGATTTTAACAGTTTTGTTGTACTTTGTTTTGAAGTAAACAGGATTATTCCCAGCGTGGAAGGCTTCTATTTTCTTAAGTTGAGGCAATTTAGGAATATTTTGAATGTAAGCATTGGCTTGTCGGTACGAAATATTTTTCACCGTCATTGATTGGACGATGTCGTGCATAGATTCTCCGTCAGAGTACAGATATTTATCATAAATCCCATTACCGAAGTAAATGGTTCTAAGTCCGTTCTTGTTTTCAGGAAAGTAGCGTGGACCAATGTATTTCACTCCTTCTTTACGTATATATGTGGCGCTAGAGCTTATTCCCATTCCATGTAGAATCTCATGGACTATGATTTCTGTGGCATCGTACACTTGATATTTGTCACTCCCATAATCTATTGGCATTATTAGCTTGTTTGTTGTTCGAATGCTTATAGTCATATCAAAGTCGTTTTCTCTAGTACGGTTCTGATTTAGCAAGGCGGTGTGGAAAAGGATGAGTTCTCTGTCTAACATAAACTTCAATTCTCTTTTTGATGAACATCTTTCTAGAGGATTAGCTTTAAAATGTTATATATACCTAAGCTGGAATATTTGACTCCACGTGATAGTATAGCGGGACAATTGTTACCGCAGCATACATTTGCAACAATTTTGCTCTGCAAATTAAATGCGCTTTCTATAAAGCCTCCCGCGACCTGCAGGGCAGTGACTAATTGAGATACTTTGTAAGGTTCCTCACTGCTCTCCAAAGAAAACTCAAACTTGGCGCCAGGGGAAGTCACTTTTGGATTGATGCCTAATCTTCTAGGGACTTCAGGACGGGGGCTTAAACTAGAGAAGCGAAACTTGTCCACCGTTTGCTGTTTCTGATAAAGAGTGTCTACAGGAATACGCAATCCTTCCACCAACAAGATTCCTAGTCCCCAATTAACTTTCATTTTCAGACTCCACATTACCTATCCTTTCTTCATATATCGACTGCAATTTATCAATTATAAGTGAATTGTTAATATTCAAGCGCCACATTTCTCATAATCCATTAGAAATCCATACATTTTATACAAAGAAGTGATTGGTTCATAAGTTTTAAAAATAAAGTCGATCCCCAAGCCAAAAGCTTGATTTGGTTCACCAGTCCATGCAATCCCTTCACTCATCGTTGAAAGTACTATGTTGATTTTGATGGAATGCGGCTAAATTATGTTGAAAAAAGAATGCAAGCCAAACGGACTTTAGTAAAGTTATACTTAACTGTTTTATTTTTAGATCAGTGTTCACTCCATGGCGCCATATCAAAGAGGCCTATTAATAGATCATCCAACTTCAAAATGGGTGGATTAAAATAAAATTAGAAACGGAGTGCCAGATTTTGTGTGATTTTTTATGATTGGATGTTAAACTCTTTGCTGAGGATTAAATTGACCGAAGAAACAAGAGCTTGGGCGAATTAAAGAGATGCAAATCAAGTTGTAAATACAATTATCAGTTAAAGTAAGATATAGTTGGCTTGTAATGTTGGTTTGTTTATTAATAAATCAAAAATAGAGTATTCCACTTGATTTCATCAGCTGATCCAAGTGGCTGCATTTTTTTATAGAGTTAATTATGCATTGCCCGATACAATTGGCTGTAGATTGCTTCATAGTTAATAGATGCATCCCCTGATTCAAGTGGCTCCATGTTGTTTCAGAGTTAATCTTGCTTGCCAACACAAGATTCTAATAAGGAGTGCGGTGAAAAAATTCTTTGAGCAAGTATTCTCAGGCCTCAAGCGGGGATTTCACAATGTGGTCAAGCACAACTAATAGACGTTGGTTTTCCCAGTGTCGAAGCGCAGGATCAAGTGGAAAAAGTTGGTATCATCTAATAAAAGCAACCTCGTTTTCCTAAAAAACTTTTTTTAACAAAAAGACTAGGATGGTCTTTATCACAAAATATACTTACAGTTGTCAAATACATGGAATGGGTCTATGATGTGCTTTTTTGTATTTGGCTCTTTGGGATGACATCCAAGAGGACAAAGAGAAACCTTTTATCACAGAAGGTTTGAGGTTTGAAGCTAGCCTTGTATTAGCCTTCAGGACAAAATTAAGGGTATATAAATTAGTTTCTAGGAATACAAGACAAGATATTCCTTTTAGGGTAAAGGAAAGAATAAGCTTCAAGCTTATAAAAGCCAACACAAATGTGGATAAACTTGTCTTTATTAGGAGAAATGATTCCACTTAATTAGTAGACTGAAAGTGTTGATCATTCACTAGGTAGAAGGTGTGGCTGACAAGTTCATTCCATACTGAACTTGGACCAGGATCAGTCAGGTACAGGTAGGGTAATCCAGAATGGGTGGACATTGATGTCAACTCATTTGAGGAAGGTGAACAAACTCCAAAGTCAAAAGCAAATCCAATCAAGGCTTTGCAGGGATCAATATTCAAAGACCATATCAAAATAGCACAAATGGTGTCATAAATGAAATTCAATACTTTTATTAGAAAACCCCGGGATTGAATACCAGGCCTCGTAAGAATTGTGTTGACCAGGGTATATGGGAGCCCACCAGACTGCCAATTGGGCCAAAAACTGGCCTGCCAGAGATACCTTGCCCCAACCAGGAGGAATATGGAACCTACAAGCCTGCCAAGTATCAAGACTGTGATGTAACTGTGCTGTTTTAGAAGAGTTACAAGGGAAAAATATTTAGAAACTAGATAATAATCTTTCATTGAGAGATAGTGATTATATAGTCATTGTGAATCAAGGATAACATGAACATTATGTATTGATCACACAGTTGGATGGAAGAAGGGGGTGACTTGATCCTGGTAATGAGTCAAGCGCCAAAACAAGGTATCCACTATAGGGGATCATCATCTGTTCATATTGTTAGATTTGGTAATTTGAGTTGACTTCCTAGTCTGGCTTCAAGTGACTGGATAATCAGATTGCGGGTAACAACCCCGCTTGTTTGGAATCTTGCTGGCGGGTTGAGCCTGCGGTTTTGACACCCCCCAACTGAGGGTTGGCCTCCTCTGGGGGCAGGTTGTCAGGAGTCCAGGCTTTGTACAGGACTAGCTGCTGATCTGTGATGGGCAAGGCGGTTTGTCATTGCTTTTGTCTCGCTTTGTAGGGTCTCAGGCAATAATGGTGTAGGGTCTTGTCTTGACTGCGTTTTCCAAGTCCTTGTACAAGGTAAGTGTTATTGTCATTTACTTTTTTAGAATGATTGCTGGCCCTACTTTCTTGGGTTGTAGTTTGCTTTTATCAATGTTCATGACCCAAACTTTGTCCCCAACTTCATGTCTATCACAGATGGGGACAAAGTTTTTTTTGCAGACCTTCATTTTCCTTTTCTGTTTGTTTGCTGTTGGGCTCTATGACTTGAGGGTCTGAAAAAGGGGGGACTTTACTTGGAATTTCCAGTTTGGGTCCTGTCAATGCTTGAATGATATTAAGCTGTGTGCTGTATACTAACTCAAACGAGCTTTTCTGGTGGATCTGTTCACTTGGGTTTGGCACACAAGTAATGCAGTTAGTAGCTGTTTATACCAGTCTTCAGGTTTCCTGGCCGTGAGTTTGGCTAGGGCTTGCACAAGGCTATCATTTAGCCGCTCTACGCGTCCATTGGCCTGGGGATAGTATGGTGTAGTGACAGTGTGTTTGACCCCGTTTTTGCAAAGTATATGTTGGTGGTTTTGGAGGTCAATTTCTTGCCCCCATTGGTTATCAGGAGTTCTGGCTTTCCAAACTTACTGATGATTTCTTTGCCAATGAATTGTCAGACGTTGTTACTGGTATGCAATTTCACTGCTTGGGCTACTGGCCACCTTGTTGCAAAATTGATGGCTGTAATGATGTATTTTTTGTTGTTATGCTTTCCTGGCATGGGGCCCACAATGTCCAGAGCCCATACCTTGAACGGTAGTTGGGTTTGGATGGGAGTACAGACTTAGGAAGGGTTTTGCTTCTGGAAAACATTTTAGACCTTGCACTTTTCTAACACTTCCTGTACATTACAGTAAAATTGGCCACCAGGCTTTATGTTTTAGGAATTCATATAGATTTTGTCTCTTGGTATGTCCAAGATCTCTGTGGTAGCAAAGAATGGTATTGACTTGTTGATGTGTGGGGATGTAGGTAATGGTTGTGCCATCTGACATCTTTCTGTGAAGAGTCCCATATACATCAGCAAAGAGGTGCTCATTCTTGATGACTGTTACTTTGGTGATATTGGTTGTGCCTACAGGGAACCCTTCATCTTTTGTACGGAGTACTAGGAGAGGCCAGTCTGGGTTGAGCCCATTCTCTCCCCTAGAAGCGCGGACATACAGGCGGGACAGGGCGTCTGCCATGGCAAGTTTGGCCCCAGGCTTATATTGGATGAGCATGTTAAACCTTTCTAAGATTTCCATCCACTGCGCTTAGCGGCGTGACAAGTTTGCCTGTGTCTTGAAATAGATGAGCAACTTATGATCAGTTAATGCTGTGAATTCTTCCTGCCGTTCTAGGTAACAGCGCCATTTGACTAGGCAGTGTACAATGAACAATAGTTCTTTGTTGTGGATAGGGTATCTACACTTGCCATCTGTCAGCTTGCACAACTCATAGGCTACAGGCAGGAAGTCACTGTCACTATTCTTAATTTGCAGAACTCCCCCAATGGATGCATCTGAAGCGTTGGTTTCCATCTGGTATTCTCCATCCCGTTTGGGATATTGTAAGATGGGAGCTGTTGTGAGTTTTTGCTTGAGGCGTCTAAAACAGAGGTCACATTGGGGGGTCCATACAAACTTGGACTTGGCGCCTGTTATGGCAGACAAAGGGGCGGTCAAGACACCACAGTTGGGTATGAAGTGTTGTACATAGGCCACCATTCCCAAGTAGGTGCATAGTTCTGACTTGTCCTTGGGGGGTGGCATCTTGCAGATGGCTTGTATCTTCTGACTGTTGGGTTTGATGCCGTCCTTTGAGACTATGTATCCCAAGAAGGGTAGTTGCTCAAGGAAGAACTGGAATTTAGAGGGCTTGGCTAGCAGTTTGTGTTGTGCCAGGGTCTCAAAGACTTCTTCCAGGTCCTTGTGATGCAGTTCTACCAAGGGGCTGTAGACAATGATATTGTCCAGGTACACAAGGGCCTGTCTGCCTATGTGTGGTGCAAACACTTTGTTCATGAAGGTTACAAAGGTGTACAGAACATTGGTCATGCCAAAGTTGAGTACCACACATTTGTAGAACCGTACTTGGTGTGGAAGGCTGTCTTGGGGATGTCTTCCTCCTTGATACAAATCTCTGATTGTAACCTGCAGTTAGTCCATCTTGGAGAATACAGAGGCTACTCCCAAGGCGTCAAAGAGATTGTCAATTAGTGGTAAGGGGTAACAATTCTTGATGGTGACTTTGTTCTAGGCGCGGTAGTCTGTGACCAGGCATAAGGTACTGTCCTTCTTGGCCACAAAGAATACAGCAGCCCCAAAGGGAGACTGTGAGGGGCGGATAAGTCCTTTTTCCAGTGCTTTCTTGAGATAGGCGCACTGGGTGTTGTCCTTGTTTGGGGTCAGCCTGTAGATAGGGGTACCTTGGGTACATCCCCCTTGAGTTGAATGGAATGTTGGATATTCTTCTCAGGGGGCAGCCCAGGTAACCCTTCCTTGAAGATTTCTGGATAGCGGGCCACAATGTCACAGTCCTTAGGCGCGGAGGTATCCTGGTGGTCTTTGAAGTATATGATCTCATACTGACAGGAGTCCCAGTCAATAGCTTTCAGATTTTCTTTCTCATCCAAGGTATCTGTGATGTGTACAAAGACGTGGTCACATAAGAGTTGGTCCACAGAGTCAGGGTAGATCTGGTGGTTGACGCCTTTACGCTTGATGGTCAACACAGAGGTTGCCCAGTCCATGCGGGGGTTGTTTCTCTGTAACCAGTCTAGTCCCAATATAATATTGAACTTAGAGAAGTTGATAACAGCAACTTGGATGGTGGAGTGTAGGTCTTCTAGCATGACTGAAAAGGGGGCGGTTTCCCTTGTCACAGCAAGTGGTGTTCATCATTCAGGACCACATTTTTAATCCATAAAGGATTAGTGGCCAGCTTGAACTTGTCCACAAAGCTACTGTTGACTAGGGTTCAATCTGTACCCAAATCCAGGAGTGCTGAGCCTGTGTAACTGCAAAAACAGAAAGGATAGGACATCAGTTCATTGGTATGTCCTGCAATGGTGTATAGTACCAGGGCCTCTGAGGGCATTTTGATCATTGGGCATTGGTCTACTTCCTTGGGTTGGTATTCATTGTTGGGCAAGTCAGGAGTTGCGTGGGGAGAGCTTGGCTTGCTTAGTGCTCTCCCTGGGCTTTTCCCTCATCTTGGTTGCCTTGTGTGGTGGTAACACAGAAATGGGTGCAATTTGACTGGCTGTTATTTCCATTTCCATGCCCATTTGAACCTGTGGGTTTGTGGTTGGCGTTGTTCCTGTTGCCTCCAAGAGGTGGTTGAGCAGAGTGTCCACTTGGATGGAAATCCTTGGGCCTTTCTTGTTTCCCAGTCTGTTCCTTGTGTATAGTGTTGGGTGTTTGTTCTGCTTTTTCTGCTTCACAGTACAGGCTTTGCAGGTTGGTCACTTGATCCAGGTTCACATGTCTCATCACATGCAACTTGAGGGTGTTGTAGTACATGAGTTGTGTGGCTGGGGTGTTAAAGGCCATGTCAGATAAAGCATTAAGACAGAGTTCCTTGTAGGTGTAGGTGATTTCTTTAACGGTACCTGTCTGGGGCAGGTTCTTTACTTGGTGTATGATCATGAGCGCTGTATCTTTAAGCAGGAACCTTGCCAGGAAATTTTGCTTAAAGGTATCCCAGTTCTTGTCAGTGTGCTCTTTGTGCCATTTGTTGCACTAAGTGCCAGCGTCATGGGTCAGGCAAATGGAAATCTCTGCAATCCAAAATTGCTGTGGGCATTCCATCTGAGCCAGATTGCTCTGGGCAGACTGAATCCATGCAGCGGCGTTGTCATTAATGACCCAGCAAAGGGTTCCAAAGCGGTGCTTTGTAGCTTTTGCGCTACATAGGCGGGCATGGTGGTTTCATCAGCTGGTTGCGGCATTGATGAGGGAGCCTGAAAGAAACCTTGCACATCCATGGTGTTGAAGGCGGGTACAGAATTACTGTGTTTTGATATAGGATGGAACCATTGGGTATCTCGGTACCAGGAGTTTACGGAGTTAGTTGGGCTGGAGGCCATGCATAATTCTGTTGAGGATTTGTTGGCTGCGGTGTGAGTGGGCAACAGGCAGAATTTTTCAAGATAAGGTAGGATGTAGAACCTAACTGTGCTACCAATGTCATAAATGTGCTTGTTTTAGCAGAGTTACATGGGGAAAAATATTTAGAAGATAGATAATAATCTTTATTGAGAGATAGAAATTATATAGTTCATGTGAATCAAGGATAACAGGAACAAGATTTGTAATCACACGGCTGGATGGAAGAAGGGGGTGGCTTGATCCTGATAATGAGTCAAGCGCCAAATTGAGGTATCCACTGTAAAAAATCATCATCTGTTCATGTTGTTAGATTTGGTAATTTGAGTTGACTTCCTAGTCTGGCTTTGGGTGACCGGATAATTGGATTGCGGGTCACAAACCTGCTTGGTTGGAACCTTGCTGGCAGGTAGAGCCTGCGGTTTTGACACAGAGGGTAATTCCCACCATAGAATGGTTGCTTACTTGATAATATAAGATACAGACTGCCCAAGCAAAGAACAAGGCCCTGAGTTGGGCACCATAGAGTCTACCATTCCTGTCATTGTAAAGTAGAGTACTCTTAACAGTTGAGTGGATTTGGTCTTGGTTGCAGTGAATGGTTCCATTGGGTGGTCAGGTTGCAGGGTTAAGGGCGGAGTCATGGGGACAAAGTATGTAGGTATATAACTAGCCTGTCTTTGAACAATAAGGGCAGCACTTCAATCTTCTTTCCTTTGCGTCCTATGCATTCAGTCTCTCTAGTTCTTGCCAAGGGATTGGCAATGAGGATGATCTCCAAGTTGTACTCTAAGTAGGCATGGTTAGGCGGTTATTTGGTAAAATGAACAGGTATAAAGGGGGCTCTATAGGGACAGTATAGTGCCTGAGGTGAGTTGACAGGTTGCTCTCTGGAGGTGTGGTTGCTGATTGTCTATTTGGCTGGAGTTGAGATGAAAGATCACTAAGACTAGATAAGGTAGGATTTGTTTGAACCAAAGGTTCATAAACTTTATTATCAAAAATGGAAATAGGGTCATCCCCATACCACCAGGGCTTTTATACCATTTGATTTTGCTTCTTTGATTTTAACAGGTTTCAGGTTTGCAGAAAAAGCACAGGCAGGGTGTGGATCTTGGCTTAGAGTCTTGAGGGCAGCAGATCTTGGTTGTGCTTGCTCTGGTGAACAGAAGTGGTGATACTTTGTTCCATCACTACTGTTCACCACATTACCTGAGTAGTCCAATTGTATTACACATTCTGGACTGGAGACTGGAGGCTGCTGGTTGTGGTAATTTTCTACAGGGCCTCCAAGGTCAACTCAGGGGAGTCATTACCAGAAGGACTTAGCAGGTGGTGAGAGGGGAGGTGCTAATCAATAGCACTTATGAGAGGAGGCAGACAGGGGGTCTGTCTTGTATACCTGATAGGAGGATGGAGGCATGAGGGTGTGTTCTGGCAAGGAACACATATAGTTTATGGCACTTAATGCAGTGCAACACTATCTTAGCAATACATTAATCTATATCTGTGAAGATATTGGGTAGAGCATCTATAGTACATACCACAGTACAGATAACTCATAGCAATAATGGTATTCTATAACATAAGTTATGGGGGAACAGACAAGACTGTCTAGACCTTGCTCTTTCTATCAGAAGAATGGGAGGCATCAGTATACACCAGGGTTTCCTAAGTCGATAAGGAAGAAGGAAGAGATAGCACTTGTGGCCAGGCCTGGGACACTAGCCTGGTAGGGGTGCTACTATAGCAGGGGGACCTTCCTGTCACCTTTGGTCTCTGCAACAGGAATAGCAGGGGCTTCCAGAGGAAGAACCTTGTTAAAGGACACTATCTAAACAGTAGAAATGTCCAGCCAAGTGCAAAGCGCAATGTATGTCAAAAGTGGGTAAAAGTGGTCAAAAGGGTCCTTTTTATTGTGAATGATGAGGACTTATATATGTATACACCATAATGTACACGACTGCACAGGGTTCATTTATGCAGGTAACCTAGGCCTAAAATAGAACACCATGCCTTGTTTTTCTGGCATCACACTGGTAGTCATTGGTGTTGCTACAGTAGGCTTTCTTTTAACCTCCTTTAGGAAAGCTAAAACTTCTGTGTAGGTCTGGATCTTTGGTGGCACAAGGTTGGCAGCAATCTGGTGACCATTTGGAGAATTATCTTTAGGAAACTGGCGGGTCTTGGAGTAATTCAGCAACTTGGGTTTGTGACTCAAAGAGTTGGAAGGTTCCTGTCAATCCTGGGTGACTCAATTAGCCTTTGGGGGGTTGGTGTTCAATTCCAGGGTTTCCATGTTGATATTGAACTTCCATTTGTTAAAACCACAGGCTAGACCCACCACAATGATCCAAATAGGAGGGTTTGTGACCCACAATCTAATTATCCAGTCACTTGAAGCCAGACTAGGAAGTCAACTTGAATTACCAAATCCAACAACATGAACAGATGATGATCCCCTATGATGGATACCTTGTTTTGGTGCTTGACTTATTTCCAGGATCAAGTCACCCCCTTCTTCCATCCAACTGTGTGATCAACAATCATGTTCCTATTATCCATTGATTCATCATGACTATATAATCACTATCTCACAATAAAGATTATTATCTAGCTTCTAAATATTTTTCCCCTTGTAACTCTGCTAGAACAGCATAGTTACGGCATTGGTAGCACAGGTAGGTTCTCCATCCTTCCTTATCTTGAAAAATTCCGCCTGTTGCCCACACACGCCGCGGCCAACAAATCCTTGACAGAAATATTTCTTACCTCCCGCCTGACTGGACCCTGTACACTCCTGGTGCCAAGATACCTGATGGTTTTGCCCTGTACCAAAACACAGTGATCCCATCACCCTCCTTCAACACCATGTCTGCATAAGGGTTCTTCCAGGCTCCCTCCTCCATGCTGCAACCAACCAACAAAAGCACCATGCCAGCCTATGTAGCTCAAAGACTACAGAGCACCGCCTTGGAACCTTTTTCCAGAGCCAACAATGGCAACGCTGCCACATGGATCCAGTCCGCCCAGAGCAAGCTGGCCCAGATGGAATGCCCACAGCAATTTTGGATTGCAGAGATTTCCATTTGCCTGACCCATGACGCTGGCACTTAGTGCAACAAATGGCACAAAGAGCACACTGAAAAGAACTGGGATACCTTTAAGCGAAATTTCCTGGAAAGGTTCCTGCTTAAAGATACAGCGCTCATGATCATACACCAAGTAAAGAACCTTACCCAGACAGGCACTGTAAAGGGGCTCACCAGCGCCTACAAAGAACTACAACTTTGAGCACCATATGACGTGGCTTTTGACACTCCAGCCACACACCTCATGTACTATGACGCTCTCAAGTTGCATGTGATAAGGCATGTGAACCTGTACCAGGTGATCCACCTGCAAAGCCTGTATTGCAAAGCGGAGAAAGCAGAGCAAACCTCCAACACACTTCATAAGGCACAAACTGGGAAACAAGAAAGACCCAAGGATTCCCATCCAGGCAGGTGTTCCACTTGACCACCCCTAGAGGCAACAGGAATAACACCAACCACAAACCCACAGGTTCAAATGGACATGAAAGTGGTAACAATGGCCAGTCAAATTGTACCCATTTCTGTGTCACCGCCACACAAGGCAATCAAGACAAGGGAAAACCCTGGGAGAGCACTAAACAAGCCAAGCTCTTCCCACGCAACTCCTGACTTGCCCAATGATGAGTACCAACCCAAGGACGTGGACCAATGCCCAATGATCCAAGTGCCCTTGGAGGAACTGGTACTGTACATCATTGCCAGACATCCCAATGAACTGATGTCCTATCCTTTCTGTTTTTGCAGTTACACAGGCTCAGCACTCCTGGATTTGGGTACAGATTGAACCCTAGTCAACAGTAGCTTTGTGGACAAGTTCAAGCTGGCCACTAATCCTTTGCATATTAAAAATGTGGTCCTGACTGATGAGCACCACTTGCTGTGACAAGGGAAACTGCCCCCTTTTCAGTCATGCTAGAAGACCTACACTCCACCATCCAAGGTCACATCATCAACTTTCCTAAGTTCCATATTGTACTAGGACTGGACTGGACTGGCTGTAAAAGAACAACCCTCATGTAGACTGGGCAACCTTGGTACTGACCATCAAACACAAGGGGGTCAGCCACCAGATCTACCCTGACTCAGTGGACCAACTCCTATGCAACCATGTCTTTGTATGTTTTACAGAGACCTTGGACAAACAGAAGAACCTCAAGGCAATCAACTGGGACTCTAGACAGTACAAGATTATCTATATAAAGATAATCAGGACACCACCACATCTGAATATTGAAAAATAGTGGCTTTACATCTAGAGATCTTCAAGGAAGGTCTACCCAGGCTGCCGCCCAAGAAGCATATCCAACACTCCATCCAACTCAAAGGAGCGGGCCCTAAGGTGCAATTTATTTATTGTCTCACTCCAAACAAGGGCAACACCCTGCACGCTTACCTCAAAGAGGCATTGGAGAAAGGACTTATCTGCCCCTTGAAGTCCCCTTTTGATGCTGCATATTCTTTATAGCAAAGAAAGATGGTACCCTCTGACTGGTCACAGACTACCAAGCCCTAAACAAGGCTACCATCAAGAATTGTTACCCACTACCACTCATTGACAACCTCTTTGATGCCTTGGGAGTTTCTACAGTCTTCTCCAAGATTGATCTGACCACAGGCTATAAAAAAACTGCATTAAGGAGGAAGACATCCCCATAACAGCCTTCCACACCAAATAGGGCTTGTACAATTGTGTGCTACTCAATTTTGGTATGAAAAACGCCACATCAACCTTTATAACCTTCATGAACAAGGTGTTTGCCCCTACATTGGCAAACATGCCCTGGTATACCTAGAAAACATCATTGTCTTCATTCCCAAAGTGGAACAGCATCACAAGGATCTAGAGGCAGTCTTTGCCACCCTAGTACAACAGAAGCTGCTGGCTAAACCCTCCAAATGCCAGTTCTCTTGCAAACAGCTACCTTTCTTGGGTCACATAGTTTCAAAATATGGCATCCAACCTGACAGCCAGAAGATCCAGGCCATCTGCAAAATGCCACCACCAAAAGACAAGTCTGTTCTGTACATTCCTGGGGATGGTCGCCTACGTACAGCAAATCATATCTGACTGTGGTGTCCTAACGGTACCTCTGTCCGCCATTACTGGTGCCAAGTCTAAGTTTATATGGACCCCTCAACGAGATCTTTGTTTCAGAAGCCTTAAGGAGAAACTCACAACAACACTCATCCTACAATACCCCAAATGCAACAGGGAATACCAAATGAAAACCTACACCTCAGATGCATCCATTGGAGGAGTACTACAAATCAAAAATAATGATGGTGACTTCCTGCCTGTAGCTTATGAATCATTAAAGTTAACATATGACAAGTGTTGATACCATATCCACAAAATGAAATGCTGACCATCATACACTGTCTAGTCAAATGATGTTGTTATCTAGAACAACAGGAAGTATTCACAGCATTGAATGACCACAAGTTGCTCATATATTTTGAAACCCAAGCAAATCTATCTCACCACCAAGCCCACTGGATGGAGCTCTTGGAGAGATTTAATATGCTCATACAGTACAAATCTGGTCCCAAGCTTGCCATAGCCAATGCCCTCTCTTGCCTGTATGTCTGTGCCACAAAAGGTGAAATGGGCTCAACCCAGACTGGCCTCTCTTGGTGCTACAAAAAAATTAGGGTTTCCCTCCTGGTAAAACCAACATAACAAAGGAAACAGACATCAGGAACAAACACCTATTTGCTGATGTGTATAGGACCTTGCACAGAAAAATATTAGACGGTACTACCATTTCTTATATCCTCACGCATCAGCAGGTAGACACCATCCTACACTATCACAGAGACCTCGGACATACCAAGAGCCAAAGCCTATATGTGTTCCTTAAGCACAAGGCCTGGTGACCAACCTTATATTGCGACGTCAAGAAGTCCTAGACCAATGTGTGGTATGCAAAAATTTGCCAAAAGTGAAATGTCTTCAAAGTCAGTACTTCCCATCTGCACACAACTACCCTTCAAAGTATGGGCTCTTGACATCATTGACCCCATACCAGGGAAACACAATGATAAGAAATACATCATTGCTGCCATTGACTTTGCTACAAGATGGCCAGTAGCCCAAGCAGTAAGGGCACACACTGGCACAACATACGACAATTTATTGGCAAAGAGATAATCAGCAAGTTTGGAAAGCCAGAACTCCTAACAACTAATGGAGGGAAAGAATTGACCTCCAAAACCACCAACATATACTTTGCAAAAAGTGGTAAAACACACCGTAACAACGCCATACCACCCACAGGCCAATGAACATGTAGAGAAGCTCAATGGCTGCCTTGTGCAAGCCTTAGCAAAGCTCACGGCCAGGAAACCTGAAGACTGGTATAAACAGCTACTAACTGCATTACTTGTGTGCCAAACCCAAGTGAACAGATCCACCAGAAAAGCTCGTTTGAGTTAGTATACAGCACACAGCTTAATATCATTCAAGCATTGACAGGACCCAAACTGGAAATTCCAAGTAAAGTCCCCCCTTTTTCAGACCCTCAAGTCATAGAGCCCAACAGCAAACAAACAGAAAAGGAAAATGAAGGTCTGCAAAAAAAACTTTGTCCCCATCTGTGATAGACATGAAGTTGGGGACAAAGTTTGGGTCATGAACATTGATAAAAGCAAACTACAACCCAAGAAAGTAGGGCCAGCAATCATTCTAAAAAAGTAAATGACAATAACACTTACCTTGTACAAGGACTTGGAAAACGCAGTCAAGACAAGACCCTACACCATTATTGCCTGAGACCCTACAAAGCGAGACAAAAGCAATGACAAACCGCCTTGCCCATCACAGATCAGCAGCTAGTCCTGTACAAAGCCTGGACTCCTGACAACCTGCCCCCAGAGGAGGCCAACCCTCAGTTGGGGGGTGTCAAAACCGCAGGCTCAACCCGCCAGCAAGATTCCAAACAAGCGGGGTTGTTACCCGCAATCTGATTATCCAGTCACTTGAAGCCAGACTAGGAAGTCAACTCAAATTACCAAATCTAACAATATGAACAGATGATGATCCCCTATAGTGGATACCTTGTTTTGGCGCTTGACTCATTACCAGGATCAAGTCACCCCCTTCTTCCATCCAACTGTGTGATCAATACATAATGTTCATGTTATCCTTGATTCACAATGACTATATAATCACTATCTCTCAATGAAAGATTATTATCTAGTTTCTAAATATTTTTCCCTTGTAACTCTTCTAAAACAGCACAGTTACATCACAGTCTTGATACTTGGCAGGCTTGTAGGTTCCATATTCCTCCTGGTTGGGGCAAGGTATCTCTGGCAGGCCAGTTTTTGGCCCAATTGGCAGTCTGGTGGGCTCCCATATACCCTGGTCAACACAATTCTTACGAGGCCTGGTATTCAATCCCGGGGTTTTCTAATAAAAGTATTGAATTTCATTTATGACACCATTTGTGCTATTTTGATATGGTCTTTGAATATTGATCCCTGCAAAGCCTTGATTGGATTTGCTTTTGACTTTGGAGTTTGTTCACCTTCCTCAAATGAGTTGACATCAATGTCCACCCATTCTGGATTACCCTACCTGTACCTGACTGATCCTGGTCCAAGTTCAGTATGGAATGAACTTGTCAGCCACACCTTCTACCTAGTGAATGATCAACACTTTCAGTCTACTAATTAAGTGGAATCATTTCTCCTAATAAAGACAAGTTTATCCACATTTGTGTTGGCTTTTATAAGCTTGAAGCTTATTCTTTCCTTTACCCTAAAAGGAATATCTTGTCTTGTATTCCTAGAAACTAATTTATATACCCTTAATTTTGTCCTGAAGGCTAATACAAGGCTAGCTTCAAACCTCAAACCTTCTGTGATAAAAGGTTTCTCTTTGTCCTCTTGGATGTCATCCCAAAGAGCCAAATACAAAAAAGCACATCATAGACCCATTCCATGTATTTGACAACTGTAAGTATATTTTGTGATAAAGACCATCCTAGTCTTTTTGTTAAAAAAAGTTTTTTAGGAAAACGAGGTTGCTTTTATTAGATGATACCAACTTTTTCCACTTGATCCTGCGCTTCGACACTGGGAAAACCAACGTCTATTAGTTGTGCTTGACCACATTGTGAAATCCCCGCTTGAGGCCTGAGAATACTTGCTCAAAGAATTTTTTCACCGCACTCCTTATTAGAATCTTGTGTTGGCAAGCAAGATTAACTCTGAAACAACATGGAGCCACTTGAATCAGGGGATGCATCTATTAACTATGAAGCAATCTACAGCCAATTGTATCGGGCAATGCATAATTAACTCTATAAAAAAATGCAGCCACTTGGATCAGCTGATGAAATCAAGTGGAATACTCTATTTTTGATTTATTAATAAACAAACCAACATTACAAGCCAACTATATCTTACTTTAACTGATAATTGTATTTACAACTTGATTTGCATCTCTTTAATTCGCCCAAGCTCTTGTTTCTTCGGTCAATTTAATCCTCAGCAAAGAGTTTAACATCCAATCATAAAAAATCACACAAAATCTGGCACTCCGTTTCTAATTTTATTTTAATCCACCCATTTTGAAGTTGGATGATCTATTAATAGGCCTCTTTGATATGGCGCCATGGAGTGAACACTGATCTAAAAATAAAACAGTTAAGTATAACTTTACTAAAGTCCGTTTGGCTTGCATTCTTTTTTCAACATAATTTAGCCGCATTCCATCAAAATCAACATAGTACTTTCAACGATGAGTGAAGGGATTGCATGGACTGGTGAACCAAATCAAGCTTTTGGCTTGGGGATCGACTTTATTTTTAAAACTTATGAACCAATCACTTCTTTGTATAAAATGTATGGATTTCTAATGGATTATGAGAAATGTGGCGCTTGAATATTAACAATTCACTTATAATTGATAAATTGCAGTCGATATATGAAGAAAGGATAGGTAATGTGGAGTCTGAAAATGAAAGTTAATTGGGGACTAGGAATCTTGTTGGTGGAAGGATTGCGTATTCCTGTAGACACTCTTTATCAGAAACAGCAAACGGTGGACAAGTTTCGCTTCTCTAGTTTAAGCCCCCGTCCTGAAGTCCCTAGAAGATTAGGCATCAATCCAAAAGTGACTTCCCCTGGCGCCAAGTTTGAGTTTTCTTTGGAGAGCAGTGAGGAACCTTACAAAGTATCTCAATTAGTCACTGCCCTGCAGGTCGCGGGAGGCTTTATAGAAAGCGCATTTAATTTGCAGAGCAAAATTGTTGCAAATGTATGCTGCGGTAACAATTGTCCCGCTATACTATCACGTGGAGTCAAATATTCCAGCTTAGGTATATATAACATTTTAAAGCTAATCCTCTAGAAAGATGTTCATCAAAAAGAGAATTGAAGTTTATGTTAGACAGAGAACTCATCCTTTTCCACACCGCCTTGCTAAATCAGAACCGTACTAGAGAAAACGACTTTGATATGACTATAAGCATTCGAACAACAAACAAGCTAATAATGCCAATAGATTATGGGAGTGACAAATATCAAGTGTACGATGCCACAGAAATCATAGTCCATGAGATTCTACATGGAATGGGAATAAGCTCTAGCGCCACATATATACGTAAAGAAGGAGTGAAATACATTGGTCCACGCTACTTTCCTGAAAACAAGAACGGACTTAGAACCATTTACTTCGGTAATGGGATTTATGATAAATATCTGTACTCTGACGGAGAATCTATGCACGACATCGTCCAATCAATGACGGTGAAAAATATTTCGTACCGACAAGCCAATGCTTACATTCAAAATATTCCTAAATTGCCTCAACTTAAGAAAATAGAAGCCTTCCACGCTGGGAATAATCCTGTTTACTTCAAAACAAAGTACAACAAAACTGTTCGCATCCAAACAAGCAAAACCAAATTTTTCCTGGACCACTTGAGCAGTGAAAACTTTCGTCACTCCCTGGACCATATCATGACTCCTTATTCAAAGTATTACCCACATGTTATTCAATACAAGACGTTAGTTCAAGGCTGGAAAACAGCTCCCCTTGGAAACAACACCATTGACATCCTAGAAACCCTTGGCTACGAAAAGAATCCCTTTCCTCAACGTAAAAAATCTCAGCTCGCCCTTTACGAAGAGATGCAAAAGTACAGCTATAAGCCATGGGACGTGCGATTTAAAAACTAGCATCTATTTGATTAAATATTGTCTGTGTGCGAAATTCATCACTATTTTTTAAAAGATATCATTTAACTAACATATTTTAAGGCTTTAATTTTATTTTTCTACCAAAGATTAGTCAACCAGACAGGCGATTAAAGCATTACCTTTTAAAATTCAACTACTGCTTTGCAACCATTCAAATGCGGCGTTTAACCTTCTATGGTATTTTAACATTGTCAGATTTATTATGAACTTCAGAAGAAACTTTAAAAATCATTAACCTTTTTTAATCTAGCGATAGTTATGTAAAGATGAATGGGGATTAGGTACTTTGCTTTGTAAAGCTGTTGAGTGAGATGAACCAATGATATCCCAGAGTGAAATGAAGTTATACATCTGTTGAGTACATACTTCTGGAAGTATAATATACAAATAAATGAAAAATTGATAATATACTCATACTTTATTTGATATGAATATTTTAGATTATAGAGTATCATGGGAAGCCATATGCTGTCCATGTACACTTGGTAGTCATGGAGAATGTCCAGGTAATGTTCTGTTTAGGACTCAAAAGGTTTGATCCCTTTACAAGGTGAGCAGCTGATAGAGTACCCCAAGTTAATTATTAAATAGGGAATCACTAAGGGAATAACTTCACTGAGAGGGATTAATTTAAGATTTTGCAACATCTCCCCCTGGTGTGCTAGATGGTTAAACTTGGGATTTTCTTAGTAGTCAGGGATTTGATCCTGATAAGTCCATTTTTGTATTAGGAACAGGTAGTCAGGGTTTATATTGGGCATTTTTTCTTGCATAGGCAGTGCCATTAAGTCTATTTTTAGTGTGTTAGACATTTAGTTCTATGGCAAAAAGTTCTGTCCCTCCATCTATAATTAGGATTTCTGTCGGGGAGCCAACCTCTAGTAACTTTAGGTGGGTTAGCAGTTAGATGTCCATCAGGCATAGAAAGGAGGGCCCACCACATGATAGGTCTAACTGTTGTAACTGAACCAATGAGAATTCAGTATTTGGAGTTGGGGAAGACAACAGTCCAATAGGAAAGGACATAATAATAAGAATAAGGTATTGTTTATTGTAGGATATTGTGATTAATATACTAAATGGGGAAGCCACAAGGCCACAAGGGGGTGGCATAGTGGGGAGTTCCATGTAGGGTTTGGAGCCAAGGAATAACTTGTGCGGGGATCAGCAGGTCAAATTGGCAACACTCCTAATTAGGATGAAGTGCCCACCATTTGATATTACCATCAGATTAATCCATAACGTTAGATACGTCAAGGGGCGGCTCATCAAGCGCCCCCTGTGTATTGTAAGATACGTTAGCAGGCAAGGCTGAAACTCAGTTGCAACATAACTATAAAAATAAGATAACAATTTGCCTAGTAAGGCCCAAGGGCTGTTAGCAGGTACCATGGAATTGACAAGGCCAGTGAGTGTAATATAGAGGTCGCCAAATAGCTGAGTATAAATTATATTGGTGGAAGTCCCAGGTTTCATAGGATAAATGGGTCAAGGGGTCACTGGTGGTGTCATGTGTAACAAGTAGGCTGGCTTAGTAGAATACTCAGATGGATATGTTGGGTTGTGGGGTGTTACAGTAGGGCAGTATGACTAAGGAAGCTTGTCAATTGCTTCTGGAAATTGGAAGGCTTGCAGGGCAGGGTCAGAGTAATTTATCTGTGAATGTAAAAGTGCTAATAATACATATGTAATCACTTGAATGAACCAAATGTTCATAAAAATTTTATAGCAAGAATGGCAATGAGCAACTTTCTAGAAACTCCAGGGTATAAGTATATGTATCTACTATGAAAAACTTTTGCAACTTCCTTTGGGCCAGGTGCTGTATTTTACTTGGACATGAGAGTCTTTGGTGGCATCAAAAGACACTGGTGTTTTATTGACTGAATTCAGAATAAAGATTTTGATTTCCATCTTATTCTTAGGAGAACTGTTATTATTTTATAACCTTCCAGGCCAAAGTTATATAAACAAGTTTCCAGAATCACCTGCCAACTTATCTTACAATACACAGTTGGTCCTCAATGAGTTGTCCTGTCAGGCACCCACCCACTAGGAAGCAATATCCCTAGGTGGTGAATGATGCCAGAGGGATTTAATCCAGTTACCAAAGATCCTACAGACAAGGACACCATGTCCAAATGGAATAGTTCTCTATAAAATCAATATCTGCCTAACAGCAGGTTGAAGCGTCCCAAGAAGTATGCTCCCAAATAACACAGGAGGAAGACAGAAGCCAAAGGACAGAAACTTGGGGTTTGGGAACCTGGGCTGCAGATTAATAGTTCTTGGTCTCTTCTATGAGAGGTGGGTTGTGTGATAGAGGTGTCACAGTATACCAAACTCCAGGAATAACCCAGCGCCAAGAGCTGTCTAAGAATTGGGATTCAGGAGAAGTACCAAAATTTGCACGCAATCCCATTGAAATGCTGGCCAACACAAATGGCAGCAGGACTATCCAAATCAACCATTGATACCCAAGAGACTCCATAAGAGGAGTCTTGGATAATCTCATGGTTTTAGATTTTAAGGCTAAGGTTAAGATAAAAAAAGGTCAGCAAATGATTCACAGTGGGTGAATGTAAACTTTATTGATTGGACAAAATTATAAATATAGATCACCAGCCTTTATAGCATGATCAAAAATAAAAAAGTTGGAGCAAGATGCAAAGGAGTTAGGTGAAATATGGATATGATTCTGGAGAAATTGAGTGGTTTGATCTTAATACTGGAAAAATAAATTACTTCTCTTATAGTTATGTTTGTTCAGCAAAAAATGACCAAATTATCCTTATCTCTGACCCTCACTGACAGGCATTAATTTAAGAGATCAAATGCCCTCCACACAAAAGCTGAAGACCAGGAGTGTTATCACAAGGAGCTACTGAAATCATCAGACACAAAACCAGGGCAGGAAAGCCAGCAGAGTTGCCAATATCACTGGAAATAAAAGCTGTTGGTTTTGAAACTATTTTGTCAACCTTTGATTGGCTAGAGTTGAAATTGGAAGGTAATGATTAGTTCAAAGTTAAAGTTACACTAACTTAGACTAGATTGGTTGAAACTGAGTACAAAGAAGACTAAGGTTCAAATCCCAGTGCTGAAATCACTGGCTCAGAAGCCATGTCCGGGCAAAACAGATCAGATTTAAAGAGTAGATACTAATTACTAATCCATCCCTTTTAGGAGAATTAAAGAAAATGAAGAGAGGCACCAATGCCTCTCTTGAATTAAGAGTAAGTTGCTGTCAGGAATGTCTGGAAAAGTATTCCTGACATGCCTCTTGATGTATCTAACAATATGGACCAATCTGATGGCAGTGTCAAACTGCAGGCACTTTCTCCTAATTAAGAGCTCTACTAATTAAACTTACTAATCCCTACACAAGTTATTCCTTGGATTTGAACCCTACATGGAACATGCCACCATGCTACCCCCTTGTGGCCTGGTGTCTTTTCCCATATGGTATATCATTCATAATATTCTACAATAAAGTACATCTTATTCTATTTATTTTTGTCCTTTCTATTGGACTGTTGTCTTCCCCAATCAAATACTGAGCTCTAATTGGTTCAGTTTCAACAGTGGTAGGAGCAGTAGCTTAACAGCCTACCTAAAAGAAAAATCCCCCGAAGAAAGGACAAAGTATGGGCTGTATGGCTACTCCCCATCAAGGAAATTTCCTTCCAATCCCCAATGGGGACATCCCCAAAGGGTATGTTATCTATCAGGACCAACTGGTGCTCAAAGCGTGTACAATTGTCTCTGCCTAGGGCAGCGCAGCTCAAGTGTCACCCTGTCTCAATTAGATCTTTTGCAACGTATGTTGAACCTCCAGCCTGAGTCTTTTGCAGATGACATAGAAGGAGCCAACATTGTTAGCTGGCTTCATTCTACAGAAATCTGTCTTTGTATTTTCCAAGTTTCTGGACCCATGTGGGTTGCCACCACATCTGGGCACCTTACAGGGCCTGCTGTAGTGTGGTTTACTAACTGGGCAAGCCAATAGCTAGATGTCATGTGGGCAACATTCAGGGACAAGCCAAATCCTGTTAAAGCAAAATATTTTCACCCATTGTAGTGGGAACTCCCCTCCTGGCCATCAAACAAACAGGGTATGTCCCCAAGTACCTTGCAGCTTGGCAGCAAGCCCTTGCCGCTTTCCCAGAAGCTGTCACCAACAAGAACATCATGCTGCTCACTCTCATAGTCAATGGACTCAAACCCCATATTTGCAAGTGGGTTCCTGTAGGGCACTGTACCTACGTTGACAACTGCTATAAGGCCATTGTGGAGGCCAACAATCAAGCTTCAATGAGGCTCTGCAGATCCAACAGCACATCACCCCAACCTTGTCCTGGGCCTGGCAGTACCCACAATCAAGTAGGCTGCTGCCAGTCCCACCAACAGGAAAATGGAGCTAAGCACCCCCACAAGAGAAAACTCCAGTTAGCACAAATTGAGGAACATGGAAAAGCCTGGGGGCTGTAGCTACAAGAGGTTCTGCAACCCCACTTAACCTTCACTCTTGATCCCTCCCAGCAAAGAACTCCTGCAATTACAATGTACATGAAGTTGAGACCCTCAATGTATTCCAGGTCCACAGCAACAACCCTGTTCTCCAAGCAAGTCTTTCTTCAAATAATGTAACTTGCTTGGCCTATCCCTTCTGTTTTGTGGGAACAACCACAAACTATTGGTAGACACGGGGGCCAATAACACTATGGCTGACAAGGCGTTTGTCAACACTCAACAATTAGACCAAGTGCCAAGTAGGTTCAAGGCAGTACAAGTGGCTGACTCCCGTAGATTGGCAATTGCCCACAAGACAGTACCCTTCTCTGTGAGAATGGGGAACATCCAGGTTAAGCTCTCTGGACTAATCATGGCAGGGCTCAGCCACAATGTCATAGCTGGCCTTGACTGGCTTTGTCACAACTGTCCTTACAATAATTGGGATACATCTGTAATCACCCTTAATATAAATGGGGTGGGTTTCCATATATAGCCTGCCAAAATGAGCAAGTTTCTTTACAATACCATGTTTTTCCACGTAACAGAAATAGGCTCATATGATTTCAAGGGGGGAAACTATACTATAATCAATGCTCAGTCAAAGTTATCTGCACCAAACCACTTGCGGCTCTCCCCTTGACCACTCCATCTCCACCTTCACTTGCCACACTCCTTAAGGAATACAAGGATGTTATCAGTGAAATACTGGACCAACTACCCCCTCCCTAAATGATCCAACATTCTGTGCAACTGCAAGAGTTGCTTCCCAAAGCACGTTCCCTCTATTTCCTAACACCAAAGGAAGATGAGACCCTCCACCAGCATCTTACAGACGCACTCAATAAGGGCTTCATCTGCCCCTTGCTCTTGCCATAAGGTGCTGCTGTCTTCTTTGTAGGCAAGGAGGACGGGCCCCTTTGCCTGGTCACAGACTATCACACCCTAAACAAGGTGACAGTTAATAATAAATAATCCCTGCTGGTGATTGACAACCTGCTTGACATGTGTGCAGGTGCAAAGGTCTTTAGCAAGATCAATCTCACTGTGGGGTACAACCAGTTCTGCATTGCACCAGGGGATGAGGCAAAGACTGCCTTCTTCACACACTACGGGTCATTTGAGTGTCAGATCATGAACTTTGGGATGACCAACGCTCCTTCTACCTTTTCCATGTTGATGAACAAAGCATTAGAGGAATTTTCTGGGAAATGTGTTGTTGTGTACCTTGACGGCATTATTGTCTTCAGTCAAGATCAAACCACACACCTCTAACCTCTCTGTGCTGTTTTTGACACCCTTTGGAAAAACCAGTTAAAGGCTAAGCCTTTAAAATGTGAATTCCTCAAGTTAGAGCTTCTGTTCCTTGTACACAACATCTCAGCCCAAGGGATAAAGCCCAACCCTGCCAAAATCAAGGCAATCACAAGCATGCCACCCCCCATCAATGTGGGCCAGTTGTGTACCTTCTTAGGCATGGTTGCTTACGTGCACAAGTTTATAATCAATTGCAGGGAACTAATTTCACCCCTCCCTGAGCTCCTGAACACTAAAAAGTGCTTTCCATTTGATCCCTGTCAGAGTCTAAGCCTTTGAAAGTTGAATCAAAGACTTACAACTGTGGTGGTACTGCAATTCCCCAATTGGAACTGTCAGTACAAACTCAAGACTGATGCCTCTGAAAGAGCCATAGGTGCATGTTACAGGTGGAAACTGACAAGGGCGTCTTTCTCCCCTTGGTATACAAATCCAGGAAGCTACCTCCTCAGAACATCTTTCCCCAATACATGATAAAGAGTAAGCTGCAATTGTGCACTGCGTCAAGAAGTGGCAATGCTACCTGGAGGGGTGTCATATTTGTAGCAGTAGAGGGTGATGATTTCTACAAACAGTTAGTCAGTAACCTATTTATTAATACTATACCTGTAGATGGTATAGTGACAACCTTTTGATAGGACAGAAGAATATAAGGTATTATGACAAAAACTAGTACTTTATTTGATAGTGGGATAATTATATAGTATAAGGCGGCAGAATATAGACCAGGGGGAAGGAGGCACAGCCAGAAGGACTTTCCTAATGGAGGAGAGTGGATAGGCACATTAGAAAGTCCTGCACAATGGAACAACTGGTTTCATGCAGCTTTTCTTATGGAGGCATGTGGCCCTAATTAAGTTGTTTTTATAATTAACCTTGGAAGTAAAGCCTTTTGCCATGAATGACATTTTAATACTTGTATTGAAAACCCAAGAGTTAATCCCCAGTTCCCAGAAGGCGGATCAAACCCTCCAGACCAGTCCAGGACCCACCAAACCGTTAAATTAAAGACTCAAACCTGTAAATTACTCTGCAATCTGCCAGCCTACTACAGAGGACCCTCCAAAGACTACTCAAGTCACACAAAGTGGATGGAATACCGCCCACTTGTTAAATTGCAAACCCAAGTTAACAAGTTACTCCAAGACCTGCCAGCCTCCCAAAGACAATCCCCCAAACGTTCATCAGATTGATGCCAACCTTGAGCCACCAAAGACCCAAACCTATGCAGAGGTTGCAGCTTGCCTTAAGGAGGTTGAAACAAAACCTATTTTTAACCTTGCCAATGACCACCAGCAACTGCCAGTCTCCCGTCCAGAAGTGGCAGTACAATTGGACTACTCAGGTGACATAGTGAACAGTGGCAGCAAAACAAAGCATCGCCTTGCTGATTTGCCAGAACAGGCACAACCTAGATCTGCCGCCCTTGAGACCCCAAGCCAAGACCCACGTCCTGCCAGTGCCTTGTCTGCAAACCTGAACCCTGCAAAAATGAAAAAAGCAAAGTCCCAGGGTATAAAAACCCTGGTGGTACGGCAAAGACCCCATTGTCATTTTCAATAATAAAGTTTTATGAACCTTTGGTTTGAAATAATCTTACCTTATCTAGTCTTAGTGATCTTCCATCTTAATTCCAGTCAAGTAGACTGCCAGGCCGACGCACTCCCCCAAGACCAATCTGCCAAATTGCCCCAGGCATTATACTGTCCCCCAGGAGCCCCCTTTGGACCTGTGCATTTTACTGAATACCCCCAACCTGGCCTATTCAGAGTACAACTTTGAGACCATCCTCATTGCCAACCCCTTGGCTAGGACTAGAGAAACCAAATACATAGGACAAGAAGGAAAGTGGTTCAAAAGGCTGACAAGATTGTTTTAAGACAAGTACAATTATCTGCCTGCCTACTTTGTTCCTATGACTCCTCCCTTAACCCCACAGCCAGTCTGCCTGCTGGAACCTATCACCGCAGCCAAGACCCCCTCTACCCAAATTTTTGGAGTACTATACATTACTTTGACCGGTTTGGTGGATTTTGTGGTCCCCAACTCCGGACCCTGGTCCATACTCAGGCAATCTGTATCTTATATTATCAAGTTAGCACCCATTCTATGGTGGGCCCTACCTGCCAGATCAACCGCACCTCACCCCAAGCTGCCCAATGCCTCTACCTACAACTATCTTCCTGACACCTTTGTCTAAAGCGCATTTGAAAGACAATTCAAACACTTGCTTTATAAACGTTTTAAATGTAGTTAACTCTATTAAAACCATGTTGAGATAAGGCAATTGTGCAATTTTTCTGTCTCTTAATCCCTAAGTGGACAACTTAATGTCTAATTCATTCAGGATCTGAAACAAGGGGGCACCTTTCCACCCCAAGTCCTGACTGATCACAAGTTGCTCCAGTACTTCAACATGCAATCCCACTTGACACACCGCCAGGTAGTCTGGGTTAAGTGTTTATCCCCTACTAGATGTGCATTGAATATAAGCCTGGGTAGGAACTTGTCACAGAAGATGCCCTCTCAAGGCTCTGTGTAGCGTTCATCAACGGGTACAATGGCTTGGATCTAGATTGGACAATGCTCTTTCTCTGTCCTGAAGCAACCTGTTATAAAGGCCTTAATTTGGTAACCATCTCCAAGCTAAAGGACAACAAAAGTCAATTCATCACTGATGCTGGCAACGTCTGCCACCGGGCAAAAACAGGTGAAAAGACGCCTAAAATTCCCACAACACAACAGGGCAACACCATACTACACTAAAACCATACCCTGGGTCACATCAAATGGTGTAACCTATTTGAGATCATGAAATACAAGGTTTGATGGCTGTGTATGCGCCAAGACATCTTGGACTTCCTCAAAACATTGTGTTGTGTGAAAAACATGTCTAAACCTGCACCTCCCAAGTCTGTTCTGCCCATCAAAGCCATGGAACCCTTTGAGAAGTAGGCCCCCAACATTGCTGGGCCTCTCCCTGAAGATAGACTAGTCAAGAAGTACATCATAACAGCCATCAATTACTTCACTTGCTGGTCAGTAGCATGGGCAACCACTAATCACACTGCCACCACCATCACCTGCTTCATTGGCATAGAATTGTGGCCCATTTTTTGCAACCCAAAGTCTCATCACAGATGGTAGCCCTTAGTTTGTTGGGCACATAATGAAGACGTACTGCGCCAAGAATGCCCTTCAACAAATAGTCACGGCTCTCTATCATCTGCAAGCTAATGGACGCGTAGAGCGGTTGAATGGTTCACTGGTTCAACTGATTGCCAAACTTTTACAGGAACATCCTAATACTGCGTGGACTGAACACTTGCCCACCGCCCTGCTCATTTTACAAGCAAAGATCAACCAGGGAACTGGATTCAGCCCCAGTGTCCTTGCCTTTGGGACACCTGACAGCTTGGCAAGAGTGGAACAAGGGAGATTACAATCCACAGTTCCCAGGAAGCCCCCCTTGTTAACTACTCCCTCCTTGAGTCAATGGTGTTAAGGCTTGGGACATTAAACACAAGCAAATTGAGGGAGGGACCAAGCACCTCAAGGCCAGATACGCCGTAGGTGATCCCAACTACACCCTCAACCCCAATTCAGCCAAATTAGAGCCAAACCACCTGGGGCCCTTCAATATAGCCACAGCCTATGACAACCACACCTATCAATTGGAAGATAACCAAGTAAACACCAATAGACTTCACCACAATTGCTTGCGCCCCTGTTATGCCATTTCCACACAAAGATTGTTTGTGTGGACCTTCCCAGATCTTCCACAGGCTCCAATCCTGGTGTCTGACAACATACAGGGGGCAAGGGGGGTGTTGCAACCAAGTTTCTAGCTTTGCCTGCAAATTTATCTTACAATACACAGGGGGCGCTCAATGAGTTGCCCCTTGATGTATCTAACAACATGGACCAATCTGATGGCAATGTTGAACTGGGGCACTTTCTTCTAATTAGGAGCGCTACCAATTTGATTTGCTGATCCCCGCACAAGTTATTCCTTGGCTTTGAACCCTACATGGAACATTCCACCATGCCATCCCCTTGTGGCTTGGAGGCTTTCCCCATATGGTATATTAGTTGCAATATTCTACAAATAAACAATATCTTATTCTTATTATTCCTGTCCTTTCCATTGGACTGTTGTCTTCCCCATCTCAAATTTAATACTCATTTGTTCAGTTGCAACAACAGAGCCAGGTGTTGGCCTTTGTCTATATTTTACATCATCTCATTGGCAGGGTGTTGGCAGTTCACAGAGAAACTCTTCAATTAAGAGCATCAAATTACTTGATTGGGTAAGTTCATGTACATGCAAGATTTGAAATGATTGGTGTTTTATTATTATGGATGAGTGATTTATCTGAGATCATTTGGTTCCTGATTTGGGTCCAAAGACTTGCAGGCTGGCGGCTCCTAGGGATTTGGGTTTTGATTCAAGTGGGCAGGCTGCTATCTGCTTATTGGTTGAGTCAATACTTGGATCAGAGTTTGAGTCACACTGGTGGGACATCATCCTCTCAATGGTTACCAAGAAGGTGTCACTTGCATTAAGTTCAGGCTTTCCAGACTTGGCTATGATTTCTTTTCTAATAAAAAGTCTCACATCATTTCATTTATATGATTTTGTAGCATGTGTCTTAGTCCACCTTGTGAAAAAGTCAATTCCCATGATGATATATTTTTTGCTTTTTATTCTGGCCTTGGGCCCAGAGTGCCTATACCTCAAATGATTGAGTGATTGATACTGACATCCTGGACTTGTGGGTAACTTTAGCCAACATAATTCTCACATACTTTGTATTATTTGAGCATATAGTGATATTGTTTAACATGTTGGGACACCAGTTATTGCAACTGAATCAATAATAGTGTAGTATTTTGATTGGGGAAGACAATAGTTCAATATAAAGGACAAGAATAGGAATAAGATGTATTTTATTGGAAAATAATGTAACATTTACTATATTGAGAAGCCATAAGCCCATCAGGGGGTGGAATAGTGGCAAATTTAACATAAGGTTTGGGTTGAGAAAAAGTTGAGAAAAGGATTGGCGTGATAAATGACAATGCTCCTAATTAGTAGATATTATCCGCAACTTGACATTGTTTTTGTGTAATTGGGCATAGCCAAGGGACACAACAGGAAATTTTAACGGTATGATTATGTTTTTAATAAGCCAGAGGTTAGTCTTAAGGGATGAATAAGGATTTTACCTTAAGGCTCTAAAGATGATAAGTATCAAAAATCTCCTCTATTTAAGACTAGGGAGATGGCGTCAAAGTACAATAGAAAATTACAAAGTGAAAGTGCAAATAGAACTTAATTTTATTGGATAAATCTAAATGATTCTTACATGATAAATGTTCCCCAAAAACTGTAGAAGGACAGATCAATTACTTTACACTCTCATAAGTTGGTCAAGGATCACTCATTTTTCCATTTTAGATGTAAATGAGTTCTTCACTAGATTTGGAATGAAACCCATTTTGGGGTTGAGCAAGGGAACTGGAGGATTTTACACTTAAAATGCAACTCTGCAAAAGGAAAAATTGATAATGCATGAATATTAGGATTCACAACATTGCCACCCTCTAGATTGGCCTTTGGGGGGTGTACTTGCAGAGAAACTTGGTGTGGACTTGGGCAAAGGGGTGTCCTGTAGACAACAATTTTATAGTGTGTTTGGCGCCCCATTTGAAGGTTACTTCAATAGGGCCAATCAAAAGAGTCCATCTTGTGAGCTCTTCCTCCTAAAGGATGATTTAGTAGAGCACTATATCTCTCACTTGGAATTCTAAAGAGGAGCGCGGCTGGTATTGATTAGTGTTAACTTCAGATCCTTTCTCTTTTAGGAAGAAACATTTGCAGAAAACTGGATGTCAATTATGCAATTGAATAGACCTTTGATGTGATCTTCAGGATTAGAGGCAGAATCAGAAGTAGAGAGCTGCATCCCTAAGAGGAAAAGAGTATTATTCTATCTTTTTATAGCATGGCAAAGGGGGAGAACTCAGTGACCCTGTGTTTGCTGAGGTGGTAGGAAAATAGAGCAGCTGGTAATTATAGATCCAAGTTGGCATCATCTGAGTAAGTTAACTTCCCAGTGAAAGGCACTAGAATAGGATTAGCCTGCTCTACAGCTCCATTAGTAGAGGGATTGTAATGAGCCAAGAAGGGCTTTTGCCTTCATAGTGCTTATACTACTGAAGTTACCAAGCGGGTATTGAAGTTGGATCCATTTTCAGAGAGTTAGACTTATAGACACCCATGACAATAGAAGACATCTTGAAAAAGAAAAGCAGTAGTTTTTTTTGCTGTGGTGTCTTTGGTAGGTCTCTTCTACTTGTTTGCGTAAATTTTCCATGTGACTGTACATCAGTCACTTTTAGTGTTTAGTCAAATAAATTCTCTGAAATATATAAAGTCTTTCTATTTTGGTTGCTTATTTAATGTGGATAAGATTAACTGGAATTCTTTGGGAAAAGATTTCTAGATGAAAACTAGTATCAATAAAGAATAAATGAATATAGTATATCTTGGTTAGTTAGGCTGTAATAACTGTCAAAAGTGAGGCAATATCAGCAAATTGATATTGGGGACTGGGTGTCTTGCAAAGGGTTTAATTAACTCTGAAGGTTGATAAAATCTACCTGTGGATATGATTAATGAGTATTTAATCATTAGTTTGAAATGAACTTGGCAATGCTAAGTAAAGACTTTGTGTCTTTGAATTTAATAAATAACTTCTTAGATTAATCAATATAATGACAAGGGATAAATTAACTGATAATAACCAAATGTAGACAATGGTGTCCTGGTGTTTAGGTTTGATCATCTGGTTCCTAGTTGAAACAAAAATAGATTTTTCAGGAGTATGGAAAATCCACAGGTATTTGGAACCAAAAGCTTGGAATGCTCTATGCCCAATCAAACATTGAAACAAAAGGAATCATGTGATTCCATTGGATTGTGGGCATATTCTCATATGGTTGAGAAATGTGAAGGTCTTGTAGTTGAAGATCCACATTGAATGGTATTGTTATGTTATAAAACATATATTAGGAATTATGGGCTGATTCCTGAACTGGAGGGGTTTTCAGCCAATTATGCCCTAAATGATATATAAGCAAAAACAACAACATTATAATAAAATATACATATTGTTATTCTTGACGCTTTTCCCTCATTTTATTTTCAATTTTTATGTCTTCTATATTGCCATTCAAAAGATCTAAGTTTGGAGTCCTTGGAGTTGAAACTGCTGCTAGAAAGAAAATCCCTGAAGGCTCCTTGGAGGAGGCCTGAGAGAGTCTTGAGGTCACCAAGACTTTGCCTAATGAATTTTTAGTAGAAGTGAAAGCAGATTTTGAGGAGTTATGCCCAGACTATTTTACTAAAGAGGAAACCCGGGAACAAGAGAATTAAATATATGCCTAGTATTTGTGGAATTTGCTAGTAGGATTTGATGAGATCTTACAGCAGATGAAAAACGCCATCAACTGGGAGAATGATGCCCTTAAACTGATAGAAGAGAAAATTGTGGAAATAATGGCCCAATGGCGTGACAAAAATAAGGTATTATCACAGAAAATTGTCTTCTTATGGTAAAGACCACCAAATTTTTTCCCATGAAGGTTCTGGTAGCAAGAGTAACCAGGAAATGACAATGGTAAGTTTGACTACTTAAATCTGGATCCCTTGCACTGGCTGGACCACTCAGTTGTAAACTTTGCGCCAACCACAGTCCCTACAAAAAATGGGTCCAGGAAGCCAGCAAACGCCTGTAAAAGGCTGAGCTAACTGGTTTTCTACTTGGGTTGGCTCAAGAACTGACAACCAGTTTTAAAACTTGAAAGATTTCAAAGCTTACTTATCCCACGTCTTCCATGTCACTGAATCCCCCAAGACATTGCAATACTGCTCAGTGATCTTCCTCAGAAGACCACTGTTGATGCTTACACCAATATGTTTGAAGAGATATATTGCAAGATCTAAAACCCAGCACAAGCTGACAACATACATACCAGAGCATCATTCATCAACAAAATTAAACCCTCAGTTGCTGCCCTCATCTGTCCAGAGGCCAACACCTCCATGCCTGCGCTCATTGCAGAAGTCAAGAGCACAGAAAAACGTGCAAGCATGGAATACACGGTACAAAACGGCAATCACTCCTCCAACAGCAATAGCAGATAAATTACAATGCCAACAAATGCCAAAACACAATCATAGCAAAGGCAATCACAGCCAGAGCACTAACTGCTCCTATCCTAAGAAATAGAACACTGTTGAAGTGAACAATTATGATACAGTGATCCACTATGAATCTGACCCCACATTCTCTGAACTCAAAGATCTCAAAGCAGAGGAACAGGGAAAATTGGAGGGGAAACAGGAGTAAGCGCCCCTGTTTTCCCCCAAAACAACAAGAAATTGTACCAAAATACAAACTTTGTTGTACAAATCCCACATGTCCTGCAAATTTCTATCTTTATGAGCTAAAAATCAAAGATTGCTCACAAATTCTTGTCTACCCATGCACTTATAAATCACATACACACAACTTTTTGACTTTGGTGCTTAACAAATCATGGTAAGCAAACCATTTGTAACTAAGTACAAAATATAAGTTGTCAAATCCAACTTCAAATATACCAGAATGGCAGAAATTTCAAAAGCTTTACTTGAAGTCAAAACAACTCCCTTTATAATTGACCTCCAAAGCATAAAAACGTCCATTAAAGAACTTTTATGACCAACATAAACTACAAAATTGTAGCAGGCATGGACTCTTTCATCCAAGTGAATCTCAGTGTATGCTGGAAAACAAAGATCATGACCATCAAATGCAACAGAGTAAATTTTAACATTCTCAAAGGACCCAACAACCTCATTCTGAGAGACACAGTCCTTGTCCAAGTCATAAACCAGGGCAACTCATAATGTCTAACTAAAGATAGTATGTTCCACATAATGAGGAACATTGAATTTAATAACATGAAAGCAGCCATAATTTGATCCCTAGAGCTTGCAGCACTCCTAAATGAATACATTCATGTTTTCAAGTAAGAGCTAACAGAGCTACCCCTAAACAGGAGGTCAAACATGACATTGATTTATGCAAATCCATTCCCAAACCTGCACCCTTTACAGACTCTCCCCCATTGATACACAAACCCTCAAAACACATATTGAGGATGACCTAGCTAAATGTTTCATTCATCTATCAGAATCCCTGTGAGTTAGTAGATTTTTTCCATAAAAAAAGCCTACTCTGTCTAGTCATAGACTACAGTACTCTCAATGCAAGCACAGTTAAAAAATATATCATGTTTCACTAATAGAGTATCTGTTTTCAAGACTCTATGGAGAAAAAAAATTCTCCAAAATTGACCTCGCCTTGGGTTACAATTAAGAAGAAGTAAAAGAAAAGGACATACCAAAAACTGTGTTCTATATGTAGTTTGGATAATTTCATGTAGAGTAATAAATTTTGGGATAAACAGCGCCCCTGCAACATTTGTCACTATGATGAATAAAGCACTAAACTGTCTCTCAAATACATTGTACTACCTTGACAATATCATCATATTTTCAAAAAACAAAGAGTAACACCTCACACATGTCTGCCAGAAACTCAATTGACTTGCAAAGCAAAAAATCTACGCAAAGCCAAGCAAGTGCTAATTTATAGAAAAAAGCTCTTTTTAGTGAGCCACATTGTCTCTGATGGTGGCATCAAAGCAGACCCATTAAAATTAAAGCCATAAACAACATGCAATATCCCATCTCCATTAAACAAAATAGATGCTACCTTAGAATGATATCTTACCTAAGGAAATACATCAAAGACTTCAGAAAACTAACTGCACCAATCAATGATTCAACTAAGGTTAACACTAAAAAGAAATTCATCTGGATATCTGAATGTGACAAGAATTTCACGCTACTAAAGCAAGCTCTGATTGAAGCACCAATCTTCAATACCCAAAAAATAACAGATGCTATTGGCAAGAGTCAGATGCCAGCAACACCACTATTGGTGCAGTGCTACAAATCCGCCTGCCAGGGCAGCAAGACTTCCTGCCAGTATGTTACAAAAGTATAAAACTAACTGATACTGAGAAGAGTTACTCTATACATTATAAGGAATTGCTAGCAATATACCACACATTCAATAAATGGATATGTATTTATAAGAAAATTTAATGTCCAAGTACTAACTGACCATAAATCCTTAATCTATTTCAAAACTCAGAACGCACTTGCACAGCAACAAGCCAAATGGATGTCCCTGCTGGAGCAGCTCAATCTGGACATCCAGTAAAAAAGGGGACAGAGCTGGTCACGCCTGATGCTCTCTTTAGGCTATGTCAGCCAAGAGAGAATCATCCTGACCACCTGGACCCTGGCTGTCCCTACCTATATAACACTGAGTGTAAGAAAAAAGGGAAAGAACCCTCCATATACCAACTAACCCATGATACATTAGTAAG
Organism: Entomophthora muscae; assembly: GCA_014839935.2. Taxonomy (NCBI): domain Eukaryota; kingdom Fungi; phylum Entomophthoromycota; class Entomophthoromycetes; order Entomophthorales; family Entomophthoraceae; genus Entomophthora; species Entomophthora muscae. Next base: position 290,092 of record QTSX02005033.1, read on the forward strand.
GAATGAAAAATATTTCCACATATCAAATGGCACTGTATACCAAATCATTAAAGACAAAAACATCCGCTAAATTCCCCTTACACAAAGGGTTGATATCATCTTCAGACACCACCACCTATTGGGACACACAAAAGAAAATAACATATACCTCCCAATGAAGATAATAGTATGATGGCCTAACCTAAAACAAGACATTATTGACGTCCTAAAGAGGTGAACAGTATGTGAAAAACTCAAGCACCAAAGCACCACAACCTATATCTAACCCAGTGCCTAACCCAGAACCATTTAAGGTTTGGGGCCAGGATGTATTAGGACCTTTCCCAGAAGCAAAAGAAAAACAACACTTCTTAATTGTAGTCATTGACCTTGAAAAACGCTGGCCAATATGCTGGGCAACCAAGGACAACAAAGTAGAAAAAATCAACTACTTTATTAATAAGGCAATCATAGTGGGCTATGGTACTCCAGACTACATCATAACTGATGGAGCAACAGAGTTATCAGGTCACATAGTAAACAACAACCTAAAAGCAAAAAATATTAAACATTTCACAACCTTGCCCTAATGGCCACAGGCCAACAGCAGAGTTGAACGCCTAAACGGCAGCCTTATCAGGACCCTTGAGAAAATAATGGATAGTAAAGCCAAAGACACATGGCCACTATACGTGAAACATGCATTATTAATATCCTGAGTCTGCACCAATAAAGGCACAGGCTACTCACATTTTGAGTTAACATACAGATACAAACCAGAAATAATTACCTGTAACAACCATCTATACATAAAAATGACCCCAGGAAAACCTCCCACAGTAGAACAGGTCCAGAGCCACAACACATACACCTCAAAGCTAAGATGGCAGAAAGCAAGAAACCCAAAGCACAAAAGGTGACCTCTGCAGAGGAATCACTCCCAATCAACTCTCCTGTCTAGATTCTTGCTGAAAACAAAAGTAATTAGATTCAGTACACAGAGGACTGGGAAGGGTTGGCAATACAGACCAGACAGAAACACCTACCTAGTCAAGTTCCAAGGCGCCAAAGACCCCATCATCAAAAAGTACCACAGATCCCACCTTTGCCTTAGCAAAGGGAAACACTTGACTTGACTAGTACCAACTAGCAAACAGCTTCAGGAACATCAGGCGGCAGCAGTCAAGACAAAGCCCCCTCATATGTACCAGAGTAAACCCTTAAGGGAGGGGTTGTCAAGGAGCTGAATGTAGTTGTATTCTGACCTTTAACAACATACATATCATCCAATCATTTCCTAGTTTAGTGCCAATCCAATATTCAGTTCAACATTCTAGAAATAGTAACAAACTAATATCACATGACCTCCCTCATATTTAATCAAACTTAAGTCCCTGCCACAGCGCAAACTATATACGTCTAAATTATTATCCAATAAAATATACTTCTGTTCTTTTTAAATCCATATTCAAAGCTTCCCCAAAATTTGCTCCTCATCAATATTAAATGAATTGGTGGCTAATGGCAATCCAATAATTTAAACCTGAGTTACTATGCAATTTAGTATAGAATTTATTAAAGATAATTTCAACACTCAAAAATGTTGTCTATTCACTTTATATTGTCCACTGGGGTGGAGTTAAGCAAATTAGAGTGACACAATTAAGCCTAAATTACTATGTCACCTCCTATTGAGTATGTCATAAGTGGCAAAGTCAGCACTTTACCTTTTTCATACTTGAATACAACCAATTAACATCTTCCAATATACACAATGGTAAATCATCATATTACCACCTCAAAAACATTATTTTTAATAAAGAAACTAATATTTTTGATGATTTTTTACTTATTTTTATATTTTTTATTTTATTATGTGAGCAAAATTACATGGAAACCGGTTAATATTTGAAGGTTTGCTTAACTTTAATTAGCATACTATGAAAAAACATAATAAATTTTCAAAATAATTTTACAGTGCCAATATGTCTTCATTAATGTCTACAATTTTCCTAATTGTCAGATAGAATGCAGATTTTTTAATAATTGACACTCATAATGACAACACTTTTCACTTCTCACATTTGAATTTTATGTTTTACATAATAAAAAAATTCAAAATTTTAACTTGTTGTATTTTAACTTTTCTTTTATATTTTTTTGGTTTTTAAAGTAAAGTAATTCTTTTAAATTAATGCTTTTGCATTTTATTTTTTTAATTTGTTATTTAAAAATCAAATAAAATAAAACTTTTAAAATATTTTTTTATATTTTAAAATTCACTAAGTATTATAAGTAAAAACTTTTTGATATTCTGATTCTTATAGTTTTTTTTTCTATTTTTAAATACAACACTTTATCTCATAACTTGTTACTTATTATTTTAGGACAAGAATACTGCAAATCCACAAAAGAGTACCAAACGTCCCTCCAAGGCCCCCAGAACCCCAAAGCAAAAGGTATCCCTGTCCAAAAAAGCTGCCTCCAAGCCTTCTCCAAGCCCTCACCAAAGCCCTCCACTGAGCCCCTCAAGCAGAGCCCAGATCACCCCACTGGGGGAGAAAAATCTGATGATTCTCTTACAGATCCAGCTTCTACAAATTGGCCTTAGATGAGGAGCCTATCAAGAAGTGGTGCCAGGCCCAAAAACCCCCAATCAAAGATAAGTCTCCTACACATGGGGAGCACCACAACAAGTCCCCTTCTGCTTCCCCTTCACCAAACTCCCCCTTCTAGCTCATCTGGGGTTGACTCCAAGCCCCAGCCCAACTACTTTCCTGGCTTCTGCCATGCTCCTGCTGGTCCTTGGGAACCCCTTGAAGTCCACAGCATTTGTAATGTTAATGGGAAGTTCAAGGTTCCTTCAAACTTGCCAAAATACTTCCCCATAACGAGTGTAAAGGGTGGGTCAGCCATGGTGGCCAGTGGTTATATTTTCTCCTGTAACAACGCCAACTGGGGCTTCAAGAGCTGCTACTATACTTTTGATGACCACTCCTGCCCAGTTTGGCTCAACACTGAGCGCTGGGACTTAGTCCAAAAAATTAAGGGTGAGCACATTTGCATAATGCTCAATAAAACCATTGCCTGCCTTCTCAAATGGTATCTGGTGCAGGTCATGCCCACATCAAAGGACCTTTTCCCAACCCATCTGGTTGTTCTTGACTGTAAGCACTTCTCCCTCACCAATCTGAAGAGGGTTCCAACCCACAATCAGAAGGTAAAATTTGTTAGTGATAGGCGCCAAGCCCTCAACTCCCTGGCCAAGAGCGCCACCATAATTATAGAACTAGTCCTTAAAAATGCCCTCAAAAAGACAGAGGATGGTGAGATTTTCCTGCTCCATGATAATGGGCAGGGAGTGAAAGATAGGATTATAGCCTATGTCACAACTCAAACCTGGAGCAGCTTACACTGCTACCACTTGGTTGTACAACAGCACATTTGAAACATGCCCTGCCCTTTTCAATCAGCTTTGGGTCCTGCATGGGCAATTCAACACCTGGGATATTCAGTTTTTTTCTCTCCTGCCTGGTGCCAATACAGAGGTCTACACTAGAACCTTAAAGATCAACCAGAATTCTTTGAGATCCCTTCTCATCAACAAGATCCTCCCTTTCACCCACGCCACCAGAGCAAACTCTTCCTCTGCTGAGAAGGATGATTCTTCCCAGACCACTGAGAAGCTAGCTTATGTACGCTCACTTGGGCCAAAGGTGATCATTAAGGACTTTGAGATTGCTCAGTTCCAAGCCTTTGAGGCCACTTTTAATGGGGAAGTTCAGGCCTGCTTCTTCCATTTCAGGTAGTCCCTAATCAAACATCTAAAGAATAAAAAGGGTCTCTTTGAGAAGTATCTAAATGATGGTAAAGGAAAGTGCCACTTTGCCTTAATCCAGTTTGCTGCCTTGGATTTTGTGCAGCCAGAGCATACTGGGATTGGCTTTGAGGCCCTTATGGAGGATGTTTATGTCAAAAAGCACTCAATCATCTTCAAGGGCTACCTTGATTACTTCAAGAGGCAGTGGGTTGACAAGAAGGTGACTTTCAGGAGAGGTAAGAGTGGTACTACTGCCCCTTGGAACTGCCAGAGCGCCTGCCTCAAGGGGGAGATGAAGACCACCTCTAGCCTTGAGGTTTAGCATAAACACCTTAAGGCAAAGTTTGGGGCCAACCCCAAGTACAAAAAGTTCTTTGCCAAGCTGCAGGAGGAGCAGGCCAAAAATTTCTCTAATATCTGTGACATGGCCAACCAGGTGGCCCCAAGAAGAAGAAGAGTAAGGATCAGGATTAACAGGAGGATGTCCAGAAGGTGGTCAAAAAGAAGTATATGTTGGTAGAGATTAAGGAGTGCCTTGAGGACGTGGCTACTGCCCTTGCTGGTGGCTTTGATTAACCCATTAAACTTTGCTTTGCTTTTCCTGGATCCTTTTTTCTTTTGAATTTTTATATTTTTTTGGATTATAATAATATTTTTAGGTATAGATGGTAAGTTTCAGATACAGTTTTAATGTGGTGTTATAAGAAATATCTTATTTTTGTTAATTTATCTTTAAGCTATGAGACAATTTCAGTTATGCTTATATAAAGTATAATAAATTAAAATGTTTATTTCTCTATATTTTGTATAACTTATGATATTGTGTTTGTCTTTATTTTTGGTTCATTGGAATTTTAATTTTTATAGGAATAAAAAATAATTTTATAACTAAGAGTGTAATTTACTGTCAGGGAATTCTTCCCTGACTACCTTAATGTTATGGATATTGTTATTTATACCACACTATCACAGAAAACAACCAACCAAATTTTGGACACCATTTTCTCCCTGGCTTGGTGCCAGATGGGGATCAAACCCAGAACCCTAAAGACAAGCCATATGTAAGTCTACAATCAACTGTTCAACATATATTAACTATTTATACTGATTCAATTCAAATAACTTTGCTCCCGCCTTTGTCTCTAGTTCTGCAATTGTTAGTATGCTACTGTAAATTCAGAAACTGAACATAAAAATGCAGAATTGTCAAATCCTTGGTCAAAATTTCAAATCACTTTTGCAGGATAGCCTTTTTTAATAAATTGATTTTTTGAGTATTTATTTGAATTTTTAAAATGTGGGAACTCATAGACACTTTGCAATGTTCAAGTCAAACTGCATATTTCCAATGGACAAAATGAATTAACTGGAATCAGATTTGAAGCGTTCAAATCCATCAACCATTTCCATTAAGTTTACTATGTTTTTTGGAATTGCGGGATTGTCAAATCCAAGAACCAAATTTCAAATTGTTTTTGAATGCCACTAGTAAACTCAAATAACAGATGCAGGAACTGGAATCCAAATTGAATGTACAGTAAGTAACTAGGACAAATCAACCCAAATTGAGAAACTCCACTCTGGATAAAATCAAATGAAAAATCCAATCTAAACGCCCATGTTTAGACATGAAATTAAGTAAAATTATGCAATATTCTGCACTTTAAATCACTAATATAGCAACCATAAAACCATATAATGATTTATGAGCTACTCTCCTGATGATGCAGAACTTTTAAAAAATTTCAAGGAAGAAGGAGAGGGGGGAAAGATAAACCATTAGTTTACTAACTATGTATTCATGTATTACTACTAAGGATACTTGATTACAGTAGATGTGAGATTAGGCTTATTGACCACAAATGATCAGGTTAATTGTTGCACACAGATCTTAATCATTTACACGCCGTATTATCACTGGTCATCATTATATTAATAGATATGGCAGTTATACGCCATATAATTGCTAGTTTATTATAATAGATGTAACAATTATACGCCGTATTATCACTGATTGTCCCAATGTGATGTGATTATACGCTGTATATTGCTTACTATATTATAATTGATGTACTTATTATATGCTGCATAAACATTAGCCAATATAGTGAATATCATTAATTACATAGTGTGTAATCACAAAATCATCAATTGTAAATCACCTATTCTACCCTACCAGATGTTGTATCAACTCAGCTCAACACAGCCTAATGAACTTATATGCCCATATCAAACAAGTGATATACAAGTGGCTAAGAAATACCAAGTCCAGGTCAGTATTACACGGCGTATAATTGGGTTCCTTATTGGTTAGGGTCAGTATTACACGGCAGATAATCCTCTGAGTCACTAATGGATTAAATCTGCTATTATATGGCATATAATCCTCAATTCAACTCGTTGCATTAATAAGCAGAAGGTTTACCAACCAGAAAAGGATCACTGATTAAGCCCTGCAAATGGAACACCAGAATTCTACCTTCCAATGTAGGAGGGCTGAACAGGGACAATTTCTAAGCACCAACTAAATACAGTGTAGTTTCCCAGCGCAATAATAGGCGTGTAAGATACAGCCAATTGATAAATGACAGTAGGCTAGCTCAAGAAGAGCGTAGGCTGTAGCTGAGGTGCCATGGACGCCTGCCAAGGCCAGTAGCATATCACATGCCAAGGACAGCCAATCAGGATGGGCATAGCCAGCAAAGATAGACCTATTGCAAAGGTAGCCACTGGGAACTGTCTGAAAGGACAAGAACAAGGGTTGTTGCAGTATATATTGATTTAGATACCTGAAAAGACAAAAAAACAAGTTCATAGTTACACCTGGATAGATTGCAGCCACTGGCTAGATTGTACTCCAGTATCAATAAACGTAATTATCTTCTAAGTTCTATTATATTGTAGTCTGTAGTGCTCTTGCATAGGATTAGGTAGAGTACATTGGCAAGGCTAACATCTATCTGTAGCTTTGAACATATCAGCAATATCACAAGTTGCTCAACATTGGTGCTCACTCAAAATTGAGCCTCTGCCAATACCCCAGGAAACTGCCCCTACCCGCCAGAAATTATCCCTGGCACTGCCTCTGCCTAGCTTTATTGACAAGCATGGGCACGAGATGGAAACATCCAACAATGAGTGTGCTCCTGTCTTTTCCGTGAGCAACCCTGTTGTTGTTCACCCCCCCGCAACCGTCCCTTTGGTTGTGGCCCCGTTGCCCTCTGTTCCCAAGGGTCCCGCCTTGATTGGCTCATATGATTGCACACAGATTATCAAGCTGGCCAAAACCTTGCTTCCGGGATTCTGCCTCCGTCCCTCATATTGCCCAGACCAGAATCTGAGCCTGTGCTTTCACTACCAGGACCAGGAGTCCCGCTGACAGCTTTACTGGCTTTACCGCAACGCTACGTTCCATGCTCTCCAGGAACACCTTGGTAGTGGTGATCACGCTGTGGAATACCTTGCTGGCTTTGTCCAACCTTCAGTAAAACAACTCCAACTTATGGCCACCTGGCAGAACCTTGAACTTTCCTCCCTTGGTGACGCCCTCCTCTCCTGCCGCTGCAAATGGGCTGAACAATGGGCCACAGCCAACGCCTCCTTTTTGGAGATGTATGCCGTGATCCTGGCTAATCATTCCATGGGGGAACGCGCATGCTTGGATTGATTAACTGATTGACATACTGAACACAAAGTTCAGAACCATGGTCTACAAAGCAATAGATGCATGTGGAGCCTCCCTAGCATGGCTGCAAGACGTCCACAAGTTCTGTGCCAAGTCAGACAAATTTGGCGTTATAATGGCAGACAACATGACCACATTGGATCAAAACGTTATTGCCCTAGACAGAGAAGTAGAGCAGTTGGGCTCACGCCTCCACCAATTTGAAAAGTACGTTCTGGACAATTTCAAGAGACCGGAAACTAGAGTTGACAACCAAGCAAAGGCGTCCCAATCATCTACACCAAAACCGCTACCCTGCCCATACAGTGCAAAGATTTGTACACTTGAGAGAAGAATAGCAACCTTAGAGTTACAATTCAAGGATATGAAGAGGAGTTTGCCAGAGCTCATGAGACTATCATGGCGCTACAGACAGAACAGCTGACACTGAGGGACACCATCCCATGCCTTTCTAAAACAACTGCAACTGTAGAGTCTGATCTCCGTCAGAAGAGCCGGCAGATGGTAAATGACAAAGTCCATGATTGCCTGGATAGGATGGAAGCCCAGATGCAGCTACTGGCAACAAAAGGCTGGAACTGCATCTCAAGCAGCCATCGGACTTCATCTTCAACAGGTACAGATCACTATGAAGATGCTGCCAATACCTCCAAGGAGAAAGGGGAATCACCAAACAGGGGGATTCCTGAGGTCTTCACAACCATTCCTTCAAGAGAACCCTTCACGTCAAAGGCTACGCCTAGGGCCAGGCGTAGTTATACGGCAGATAGGCAATTCACTGCCTCCCCCCTCCAACCTCCCAAGACTACAGCCGTGAATGAACGGTTCAAACCCTTGGACCTTCCTAAACTCAACAAACAAGGGAATGTGCACTCCTTCCTAAGACTGTTTGAGATGGCCATGAGAGGCGCCACCAACCACCAAAAGGCAACCGCGCTCATCACCACACTGGACGCAACCAGTGTCAATCTAGTGATGCCACACCTGCCTGCAACAGACTGGACATATAAAGAGGCTAAGCAGGCAGTGTTGGAAGAGTTTGGTGGGGAGGACATCCTCTTCACCAGGAAGTCTGAGTTTGGCGCAATAAAGTTCTCTCCTGGCAAAACCCTGCAGGAATTTGCAGAACAATTCTACCACAATGCGCTGGTACTCCTTGGCTCTGGTACAGTCTCCACCTTCAACATCTGCGCTGCAATGAAGCAGGCCACCCACCTGTACAAAGAGCTCCACAGAGCAATGGCCCCTGCCTACGCCAAAGGCAAAGACATGTCAGAAATTGTTCACTTCCTCCAAAGCCATGCCAAGACGTTTGGTCCTCCCAATTGCCCTGAGTCCAAACAGCCTAAGCCAGCTTACAAGAAACCACACTTTCAGAAGGAGGACCCCACTAAGACTTCTGCACATCCTCCTGACGTGAAGGGCCCCTACTACATCGCCTGCAACACTGTCAGGCACTGGAAATCAAAGTGCCCATTCAACGCCAAGAAGGTGCATGTGGTACAAGCCCACCCCACTGGCACAAGTGAGGGAAAATCAAAGGCAGAGTAGAAGAGGGAAATTCTACCTCCGCCAAATCCCTCAACATTCCCATCAAACCTGGCCCCAAAGACCAATATCCCAAAAGGCTGCATGAAGACGCAATCCACATGGTTGTAGCCAACTACCTCTATGCTGCAACAACACAGTCCCAAAGTAAAGTCAAGTAGGAAGAGGCTGCCCTGGTTGAAGTCTCAAAGCCATATGCAGCCCAGCTACAGGATGCCAGGGAAAATAATTGCTCACCATGTTCCAATGACACCCCAACCTAAAGTCAATCCAAGCAGCTTTTCCGCTGGAGGAGTTTAAGTCCACATACCCTGATGTCTGCAAGAGTTTGCTCCAAACCTTGGAGAGTGACAAGGAGAATGGGATACACACATTAAAAAGCCTCAATGACTCTTATATTGATTGTACCTACATTGACATATTGGTTAACAAACATTGCATTTGAGCCATAGTGGATAATGGTGCTCCGTTTATTATCATCTCCACTAAGATGGTGAAGAAATTGGGTATAGCCCCGGATGTTGACTACAAATCACCCTTTGGTACAGCTGGTAAGGAACCTATATACTCTGTGGAAGCATACAGTGCACTACCTATGCAATTTGGCCTCATTGCGGTATCTGCTCCAGCAGTTGTACTGCCAAACAACACCTATGATTTCCTAATAGGCACCTCCTTCTTGGTAAAATATGGAGCCATGACACACTGGGGTCTTGCCACCTTTGAAATCCTTGGGCAGACCCTACCCTTGTTCTTCAGTAAGGAAGGTCAAGACACCGCGCCCAAACCCTGCAAATTTGTCAACCTGGCCTATGCCGACGGAATTGTCCCTGTAGAATACAAACTTGTCGGGAAACATAGGTGTAAACCTCCTACACAGATTCTGGAACATAAGGGTGTTCCGCTGAGGACAAGGTTTGCCTTTTCCCTGGAGCCTGGACACCAGAAGATTGCGGAGACTGGGTTGTCTGTAGTTGTCCCTGAAGGGCTATATAGAGAAGTTGTTGAACCCTGGGGCCGTTCTTGCTTTGAACCGTGCATTGCTCCATGCATTGTTACCCCTGGCCAACAGGAGATACATGTTCTCTTGGCCAACCTCACAAAGAAGACGCTTTTTATCAAGAAAAACCAAGTAGTAGGCTTCTTACACTCCTACCCTACAGAGGAACTATCTGAGGTTAAGGGATTTGGTACATTTGAGGAAATGGGTATACCAGACAAACCTGGACCAGCAGTCCACCTGACTACCCCCTAGCCAACCTTTCCTCCCTTGGCCCTGAGGAGCAAGCGCAGGCATCTTTGCTGTTTGAGAAGTACCACTTGATCTTTGCAGAAAGCAACCACAATCTGGGTTGTGCTGAAAGAGTAACCCACCACATTGATACAGGAACCACTCCTCCAATCCGCATGCGCCCTATACAACAATCCAAAGCTAACAAAGAAGTTGTCTCAGAAGAAGTCAGCAAACTGCTAAAACAGGGTATGCTGATCCTGTCCAAAAGTCCTTGGGCATCTCCTATTCTGATTGTCAAGAAGAAAGATGGCTCCAACCGGGTTGTCATCAATTATTGACGCCTCAATAAGGTCACCAAGAAGGACTCATATCCCCTACCTTGCATAGACAACACGTTGAACCGCCTTGGGGGTGCCAAGTACTTCTCTGCTATGGACCTCATATTGGGCTATTGGCAGATCAAGCTACCTCCCAAAGAACAAGAAAAATGCGCCATCATAACCTTATAGGGATTATTTCAACCAACAAGGATGCTGCAAGGGCTGTGTAACGCCCATTCAACCTTCCAGTGAGCAATGGACACCATCCTAGATGACCTTAAACTCTCCTGTGTCCTAGTGTACCTGGACGACATCAATGTCTTCTCTAGGACTTTTAAAGAACATCTAGATCATTTGGAAGAGGTCTTCAAGAGGTTAGCTGCTGCCAATCTTAAGATAAAGCCGCACAAATGCCAGTTCTTCAAAGATCAGCTGGAATACCTGGGCTTTGTTATAGACAGTCATGGCCTACAGCCCTAACCTGCAAAAACTGAAGCCATATCTAAGATGAAGCGCCCTGAGTCAAAGCATGACATACAGGTATTCTTGGGTATGGTATGCTACTATTGAAAGTTCATCCCCCGCTTTGCAGCCATTGGAGAGCCTCTCTTCCACCTGCTGAAGTCAGGAGTTGACTTTGTATGGAGTAAAGAATGCCAAGGAGCCTTTGACAAGCTACGCTTGGCCTTGTCAAGCAACCCTGTTCTGATGTACCCAGACTTTGACAGACCATTTGTGATCCATACTGACGCCTTGCTTACCGCAGTTGGGGCTGTACTATCCAAACTTGACGACAAAGAACTTGAACACCCTGTAGCCTATGCCATCAGGACACTCAACGTCTACAAACACAACTATACAGTGACAGAGCGTGAATGCCTGGCAGTCATTTACACATGCAAACAGTTTCAGGTCTACATTCATGGTGTATGGTTCACAGTGGTTGTCGTGAAAAACGGCATTCACCATGTTTTGATTTCGCCTTTGTTGGGCCATTTTGAGGATGAATCTCTTGCTTTTGTGTTTGACTCTCAAAATGAACTGGCTTCCACTTCAGGAAGTATGATTGTTTGGTTTCCTGACTCTGCACAACTCACTTGCCCCACTCATGCTTGTGGCAAGTGATCCTACAGTCCTGTTAGTGTTTTGTGGTATTCCTAAACACTATATATTCCATTTCACATCCACCAATAAAATTTAAGTTCTATTCACATTTTTGTCTTTGTGTCTTTTGTACTTCTGCGCCTCTCCCTAGCCACAACTAGTAGAGATTATTCATCCAGGGCCGTAAGGTAAACGCTATTGCCTTCCCTGTCATCTAACTGAGACTTAGTACAAATCCAATCCTAAGGTTAGGATTTCCCATTGTGTGTCTGTGCCGCTCATCAGAACACAACAAAAATGGTGCTCACTACAGGGGTTGTAAGCCCCTTGATTATCCCATTTGCATCTACGTTTGCAGGTCCCTTGCCTCCGCCTATTTGGGAGTCAACCTCACCTGAAATTACCAGCCCTCCTATTGAGGAAGACATTGTTGACCTGCCTATTGTCCCTACTGTACTGAACCTTGGGAATGGTCCCTGTCTAGTTGCTTACCCTATGGGTACCCCTGACTTGGAACAAGTCATGGCAGTAGCCCTTGGGATAGCTCGGGACGGGGCCATCTCTCCCCTTCAGTTACAGTTTAGCTGTGCCAAATACTATGAGTTAATTGTGGCCCCTCAGTTTCCACAACACCTCCTTCCAGCAGCTGGCTCTGCTGATCATCTGCTGTCATCCTTTGTACAGCTCACCTTGGCCCATCACCAGATGGTGTTGGGACTCCATGTTCAAGAAATCTTGTCTCTACAAGCAGCTGTTACCCATTATTGGGACCAGTTTGCTGCCTACCAACAATGGCTTCATTCCCTGTTCTCTCTGATATCTGACAATCAACATGATTTGGTCACCTCTCAAACACGTTTAGTCAATTCCATAGAGCAAATCTGCCAGTCCATCCCTGAGTATGTTAGGGAGCAACTACATGAGTTTCACCAGTTAGAACAACCCTGGCGCACACAAGTAGACTCCACCCTAAACGCTTATCTCTCCAATTTTGAGCGCCTAGTGCAACAGCTCAATGCATTGAGTGTCTATTTCTTTGAGCAATTGCAACAGGTAGCTGACCTTGCCGCCCAAGGTCTAAATGAGCTTGGTGCAGAATTTGATCAAGAAAGAGCTGCCACTGCCGCCGCTATTGCCAAAATTCAGAATCAGGTGAATGAGCTTCCTCTCCCAAACCTAATGCTCCGCCTTCTCCTCCTGCTGATGATCTGGTGGAAAGAGGGCAGAGAATCTGGGAGGCCATCTGGGAATTACGTGCTTCCACTTGTAGCCAAGGATGTCCTACTGAAATGCCTCAACCTGATCACCAGGTTCTTGCGCTGACTGCTCAGGTTGCTGAACTACAGAAAGAAGTCACTGCTTTACGTGAGGTAGTGACAGCCGCTGCTAGTCCACACAGGGTTAACGAGGAAGATGGATGTTGTCCTGGTTTGGCGGGGGCTCCTCAAATCCACTGTGCCAGAGAGTTGATTGCCCTAGCTAATGAGGTGGATCATTTGAAATGAGACCATACTGAGTTGGACAGAGACGTACAGGAGATGAGTGAGTTGATCAATTCAGTAAATGACAGATTACCCTTGCCTATCAGTGGGAGCCATCCCTTACTTTGCAGCTGGCTGAGCTCTCCACTTTTGTCATTACCCAAGGACAACGCCTAGATGTTGCTGAACAACAGACCACTCTAGCCAACACTATGGGTGCCAGAACCACCAAGACTCTGACAACCCTTGAAGAAAGTGTTTGACAACTATGGGCTTGACAACCCCCCTCCAAATCTGAAGCTGAGTTCTCCCCGCACATAAATGTACTTGACAGCAGCAATGGTGGTCCAGCTCCCAAGGCACACTTCAAGCCTACTTTTAATCAAAGTCTTTTATCCTAAAACCTTGACTATTGCAGCTTTCTTAACTATTTATGAGACTGCCATAAGATGAGCATCAGATGAAGTTAAGAAAGAACATATTCTGACTTGCCTACACCCAACCTGTCAGGAGGTAGTTGTGCCAGAGCTGCCCACCATCAAGACCTGGGAAGACATGAAACAGCTCCTGATTGACAAGTTTGGTTGTGATCTTAGCCTGGAGGTGAAAAAGGATGCTTTCATGCACATATCCTTCAAGCCCAAAGAGACATTAGCTGAGTTTGCAGACAGATTTTACATGGAGGGACAACAGTTAATAACAAGCAGACAATTGACGGCGCATGAAGTATATATGGCCTGCGCCCAGGCCCTCAAGGTGAATCAACTCCTATGCCTTCATTTCAATGCCCACAAGGCTATGCTGTCCTCCATGAAAAGCATAAAAACACTGCTCCAAGATATGCATCTTACCCATTCTGGGGCAGTTGTTTGGGAAAGTTGTGCCGCTTCCAACTCTGGCTCCTCTTCTTGTGGCCCTTGTATCCTCACTATGAACTCCCAGACTCCTCCTTGACGTCAGGGTTGCCACAACTGTGGTCAGATAGGCCACCACTCTCGCGTCTGTACCAATCTGCGGGTTGAAGGAGCTGATCCCAAGGATCAGTTGGGAAAAGAATAGTCAACCTAGAGGCGGAGACGCTCTCAGTTGACAATTCTTCCCAGTCTCCTCCTACACCCCCGCCTGCTACTGACTCTGAGCCTGCTGATGATGAAGCACCTCCTATCCTCCTCCTGTTCCATGACATTTCTGACAATTCTGATGTGGATGAATCTGATGTTGAAGACCATGATGCATATGGGTATTCTGTTCTTGCTGTCCCTGAGACTATTGCCGTTCCCTACAAGCTGAAATCTGGGAAGACTACAACAACCACCAAGCCTTTGTCTGAGGCCAAAGCAGTTGTCTCCTGCCCCTATCTTACTCAGGCAAAACGGTCCCCTGTCTTAGTGGAATCATCAGAGGAGCCGCTGAAGTTGCAGACGTTGTTTTCAAGAATGTATCTGTCTCACTCCCTCTCCAAACTGTATATAAGGAGTTTCTGGGACTACAATGCATGATTGAGAAATGAGACAAGGAACTAGCTGAGGCACAGGATATCTTGGCTGTTCTGCCACCCTTTGGACGCACCACCACCCGAGTAGAGATATCTATCCAAAAGGTAAAGATCAAAGCTGTCCTGGATACCAGTTCTCCTGTCAAAGTTGTTTCTTCTAAACTGATGAAGAAACTTAAGCTGGCCCCTGATCTCAACTATCATCAATCCTATGGCACCGCTGGTCTCTCCATGACTTGCGCCATTGGTGCATACTCTGCCTTACCAATGTGATTTGGTAAACTCCTGTTGGCTGCGCCGGCTGTTGTTCTAGAAAATGAGAGCTATGACCTTTTGGTTGGTACCCAATTCCTTTGGGAATGTAATGGGATCATCAGCCTAAAAGATGGCTATATTTCTATCCTAGGGTACAAAGTCCCTCTGATCTTTGAGGAGCCCATCAAAGTTCCTGGTAAACGGTTGAAGACATGTACTCTGGAGTACCCCACTGGGGGTTTCTCCCTAAAATATTGAACCCATTCCACCAACATGAAGTGTCCTCCCATGGCTTGTCCTGCAACTGAGGGAATCCCTCTCATGGCCACGTCTGTTATCACCATCCCCCTAGGCTCTCAGGCTATCATAGACTCCCATATATCATATGAACTACCTGAACAGACTTTCTTAGAGCTTTGCATTCCTCCTTTGCTGGGGCGTAACAAGCCTTACCTTTGTCCTGGAATTCTAGACGTTTCCCACAAGGATCCCGTTCAATTACTAGTTGCCAACCTTACTGCGCTTCCTATGACAGTATCCAGAGGACAGGTCGTTGGTTACAGAAAGTTGCTAAATGCTCCTGAAGTACTGTCTCTTCACCCCTTTGGAACATTTCAAGACTTTAATCTACCCAAAGACAAGCCTCAAGTCCTATCTCTGTTCACTGCCCAAGACTTCCCTCAGTTGTCCCCGGTCTAAAAGAAAGAGGTGCTTGATTTACTAGACCAATTCTCAGACATCTTTGCCAAAGATAGTACTTATTATGGTCTAGCCAAAGGTGTGGTTCATCAGATTGACACAGGAGATGCTCTTCCCTTTTGTGCCAAGCCATACCACCACAGCCAAGTGGAGGATGCACAGGTTTCTAAGGAGCTCAAACAACTGCTGGACGCTGGATTGCTAGCTCCCTCTCAGAGTCCCTGGGCTTCTCCTCTGCTCATCTTAAAGAAAAAGAATGGTGGACACCGGATTGTGATGGACTATTGAAGGTTGAATTCTCTAACCAAGAAAGATTCCTATCCCTTACCACGCATTGATGACTCCCTTTGACGCCTTGGAGGTTCTAAGTTTTTCTCTGCCATGGATTTGGCGTCTGGCTACTGGCAAGTTGAACTCCCTCCTGAAGACCGTCAGAAGGCTGCACTCATCACATCAGAAGGATTTTTTGAACCTACCTACATGCCGCAAGGGCTCTGCAATGCCCTGGCAACTTTCCAGAGGGCCATGGACTCCATCCTGCATGACTTGGAGTTGTTGTGTGTCTTAGTCTATCTAGATGATATAATAGTCTTCAGCGCAACTTTCACTGATCACCTAGCCCATCTTAAAGAGGTGTTCATAAAGATCCAAGAAGCTGGCCTCATGTTAAAGCCTTCTAAGTGTGCTTTCTTCAAAGAGCGCCTTGAATTCCTGGGCCATGAAGTAACCCAAACGGGAATTTTTCAAATGACCAAGAAGGTTGAAGCCATCAACAAAATGCTTCTGCCCACCAACCTCCAAGAAGTACAAGTCTTTCTGGGCATGATGGGTTACTATAGTCAATTCATCCCTGATTTTGCTGATACTAGTGAACCCCTGGTCCAACTATTATGTAATGTCCCCTTCAAATGGACTGCCAGTCAGCAGCATGCCTTTGAGACCCTTAAACAAAAACTCAAAGAAGCTCCCATTTTAGTGTACCCTGATTACAATAAGGAATTCATCTTGTACACTGATGCTAGTGACCTTGCTATTGGGGCTATCTTGGCTCAACTTGACAATGAAGGTGTGGACCACCCTGTAGCCTATACTTCCCGTGTGCTGAATAAGCATGAGAAGAATTATAGTGTTACAGAGAAGGAGTGCCTTGCTGTGCTGCATGCAGTCAAACAATTCCGCCACTATGTGTATGGTACCCATTTCACTGTTGTCACTGACCATGCTTTGCTCAAATGGTTACAACAACTTAAAGAGCCTGAAGGACGCTGAGCTAGATAGGCTCTCCGCCTGCAAGGTTATGACTTCACTGTGCTCCATTGCCCCGGGATTCAACATCAGAACGCTGACAGAATATCCTGAATGCCCATCCTTGCCCTACATCCTGCTGAGGCAGATTGCCTGTATGAGCTAATTGGCTACACATCTTCCTGGGAAAGTGAGACAGAAGAGGTTTGACTTGCCTTGACCAAATTGTCTGAAGATACCCTCATTTGCGACAACCAACTCTTCAAGAAGGTGCGGGGTCAATACCTGCCATACGTGTGTCCCAGTCTTTGTCTCTCTTTGGTGTCAAAAGCTCATAAAGAAACTGGCCATGGAGGCATAGCCAAGACCTTTGACTGGCTTCAGAAGAATTACTTCTGGGAGAATCTTTGCCTGTTGATCCCAGATGTCATATCTAGTTGCCATGACTGCCAACTCAAGAGGCCCCGAGTTGCTTCTCATAAGTTCAAATTGGTTCCCCCTCAACACGCATTTAATACTGTCAGCATTGATGCTGTAGATCCTCTCTCCCACTTACGCTCCGGATGCTGCTTTATCCTGATTGCTGTTGACCACTTCAGCAAGTGGATAGAAGCTCGCCCTACTAAAGACATCACTGCTAAGACTACTGCTGCCTTCCTGCTGCAGGATGTTTTCTACCGCCATGGCTGTCCTCAAGTGCTTTTGTCAGACAACAGAACCAAATTTAATGCCAAACTTGTAACCTTTGTTGTTGAAGCTCTAGGAGCTCACCAGTCTTTCTCTGCCCCCTATAATCCTTCTACTAATGGGGCAGTTGAGCATGCCAACTCAACACTGGTTTCTATCATTAGGAAACTCACCTACTCTGACGCTGCCAATTGGGATCTATACTTACCTGCTGCACTCTCTGCCTATTGTCTGAGCAAGCATTAGATCACAGGGTACTCCCCCTTTGCCATGTTTTATGGGCGTGAAGCCACCACTCCATTGCTCTTGGGGGTTCCCCTACTCTCCTCTGATAAGGCCATGAACCCTGACAACCACATCAAAGACTTAGTCAACCGCATCATTGATATATAGGCCACTGCCTACACTTCTGCATATAAGACTAAGATGCTTGAGCTCTCTCCTGACAACGCTGGGCGCTCCCTCTTGCCTGAGTTTGCTGTTGGTGACCATGTCCTATACTATCAACACCGTGTGGGTGGGCGTGCACACAAACTGGACTCCCTATGGATCAGTCCTTTAGAGGTGACTTTCAAACAAGGATCTGAGTACACTGTAAAGCTCCTCTCCAGTGGTTGCCCTTTTTCTTGTGTACACGCCAAGTTTCTCTGCAAGTATCACCCCCCCCAAAGGTCAATCTAGGGGGGGCAATGTTGTGAATAACGGCATTCACCATGTTTCAATTTTGCCTTTGTTGGGCCATTTTGAGGACAAATATCTTGCTTTTGCGTTTGACTCTCAAAATGAACTGGCTTCTGCTTCAGGAAGTATGATTGTTTGGTTTCCTGACTCTGCGCAACCCACTTGCCCCACTCATGCTTGTGACAAGTGATCCTACAGTCCTGGTAGTGTTTTGTGGTATTTCTAACCACTATATATTCCATTTCACATTCACCAATAAAATTTAAGTTCTATTCACATTTTTGTCTTTGTGTCTTCTGTACTTCTGCACCTCTCCCTAGCCACAACTAGTAGATATTATTTATCCAGGGCCGCAAGGTAAATGCTATTGCCTTCCCTGTCATCTAACCAAGACTTAGTACAAATCCAATCCTAAGGTTAGGATTCCCCGTTGTGTGTCTGTGCCGCGCCTCAGAACACGACAGTGGTCACTGATCACGCATCCCTAGCTTGGCTCCAGAGCCTCAAGGAACCAGAAAACCAACTGGCTCAATGGGCATTGAAACTACAGGCCCTAGACTACAAGATCCTTTACTGTCCTGGCAGCAAGCAACAGAACGCGGACTGCCTTTCCTGTTTACCCACTGTAGCCCTGGTGAGCTTGTTAGCGGATCAGCTGTACCAGAAGATGATGACTGGGAAGTTTAGCAATGAACCTGAGAAAGTTCAGCATATTCTACAGGACCTTTGGAAGGATACAACACTACACAATGGTGTACTGTACAAGCTAGTGGATGGTAAGGAACACATATTCCCTCCTCCCTCCAAAAGTACTAGCATTGTTACAGCCGCTCATAAAGCGACAGGTAATGGCGCCTTTCAGAAGACCAAAGAGATCCTGTCTTGCACTTACTTTTGGAAGGCAATGAATTTCAACATTCAGGAGACAATTGACTGCTGCATTGAGTGTCAAGGGAATAAACCCCTATGCAAAAGCACAACCTACCAAATGGTACAACCCCATTTTGCTTGGCATACTGTATCAATGGACATAGTGGGACCATTCCCACGTAGCAGCCCTGGCTTTTGATATGTGTTAGTGGCTATAGATCACCTAACTAAGTGGGTGAAAGCCCAGCCCCTAAGGAAAGTTGACGCCCCCTTCACTGCAAAATTTGTCTTGGATGCCATTATACTTTGCCATGGCTGTCCCCAGTTCCTGCTCTCAGATAACAGGACTAATTTTACGGCCTCCATAATATCAAGGGTGAACAATCTCATGGGAGTCTGCGGAGTACTCTCCACTCCCTACCACCCTGAAACCAATGGGATGGTAGAACGTGTCAATGATACCCTAACCCAGATCCTCCAGAAATTGGCTTCATTGTGTACATCCTCTTGGGAAACATACTTAGGAGCAGCAGTGTTTGCGTACAACATCTTGTTGCATTCCACCATGGGTGTGTCCCCTTTTCAGCTGATTTATGGTTGACATCCTGCCATTCCGCCTGTCCTATACTCGGCCACAGGCAACCCTGGGCAGCTTTCCTACAATCAGTACCTAGGACAACTAGCCAACACCCTCATCAAATTTCAGGTATCTGCTTTTAGCAACACAGCTATCAAGACCCAAGACAGATTTGAAAGAGACTCCGCCAGTAGAGCCCCATTGCCCTCTTTTGAGGTAGGGGAGATGGGCACATACTGCAACACCAGAGGAGCAGGCAGATCCCACAAACTAGACAAACTATGGGTAGGTCCTTTTGTGATCATAGAGAAGACCTCACCTGACGCCTACACCATCAAGGATAAGAATAGTGGACGCATATTCAACCGCGTACATGCAAAGTTCCTTCTCCCATTCTGCATCCCAAAGGAAGGGCCAAATTAAACACTATCTGAACTTGCCATAAAAAATAACATAAGTAATATAGGCACATCCTATGATTCATGATAGGGAATATATAAAGAGATATGGAAATATAAAAATATAAAAATATAAAAAATATTAGAATATAAAAAGGATATAAATATGAAAATAAAATATAAAAGTGGACTATAAAGAAAGAGGACTTAGTCCTATGAAGATTTATTGGTGAGCTTCCTCCTCAGGCTCTTCAGGGACATCGTGGGTGGTGGCCTCTACATAGTCACCAAAAGCATGGGTGGCCACCACCTGATAGAAAACAACAACGTTCTGTAACCACATGCGTTGCACTTCAGGGGACAGCCGTTCCCAGTGCATAATGGGTGCACTCAAGGCCAGCTCCCCCCTACAAGGCAACCCAGCCCACACTCAATGAGGAAGCACGCTCCCAACACCAGGCACTTCATGATAAACTCTTTGGAGGGGTAATTAGCTGGAAGTCCCTGCTGGTGGCAAAGCACTTCACATCAATAAAACTCTAGAATAGCCTGCATCTGGGCCAATGAATCCCAAGGAAGCAAAGGCTTTGGCACAAGGAAAAGATTCCCCACCAAAGCCATATAAGGGAGATACTGGGAGGGATCCCCTGTCTCCAGCTTCTCCAAAGTTATATTAATGGTCACCGCCAGTTGGTTGTGATGGTTATCAGTGTGTCAAAGACCCCACTGACAGGTAGAGTTGGGACTGGGCCCTCAAGCACGGGACCAGACCCACACTACTGCACAGTTGAAATTGATCACCGGCGTGTACTTGGCATACAATGCCACATTGGAACAAGGCGGTTCCACTAAGACCCCTTCAAGAGGCCAGGCCAGCTCGCAAAGGGCCACGGAACAAACAGCAGGTGGATGGTACTGCTTGGAGTGGCAAAGGCGGGAGTGGATGTCTACCCCCTGGCCACAAGACAGAAGGACAAAGAGAAACTCACTCAGAAGTTCATAGCCCTGAAAAAGGCTATTCACTTCAAAGTCTGCATGATCCAGGTTGTACATTAAGACCACAGATTCCAACAAAGCTGGATCAGGTGTGTAAGGCACAGCAGGGGTGCGGGGAACAACGGCCCTGGCCTGCCAGACCTCCGGGTCCACAGGGGTAGCACAATTGGCTCTTCCAATCACCAAAGGAGGGCAATCCCCCTGCTTGGCTTCTTGCTCCAGGATTGGGCTATTTGGACACTGGAAGAGATTGGTCACCACAGTGGCGGCCAATGACAACTCTGAGCAAGTGTCACTACCATGAGCTTGTAACAAACGCCAACCGTATAATTGGAGAAAGCGTGCCTCCTTACTCTGGCAACTGAATTCCTGACAACGCTCCTCAGACATGGTTGCCAGGAACTCCTGGTACTCCTCTTTGCTGCTAAGTAGGGAAGACGTGGTTGAGAAAGCCATAATGCCTGACTCTCTTCTTACCCTCCCTATTTATGGTCAAGAGGGGGGAAATGTGAGATTAGGCTGATTGACCACAAATGATCAGGTTAATCATTGCACGCAGATCTTAATCAGTTACACGCTGTATTATAGCTGGTCATCATTATATTAATAAATATGGCAGTTATACACTGTATAAATGCTAGTTTATTATAATAGATGTAACAGTTATACGCTGTATTATCACTTATTGTCCCAATGTGATGTGATTATATGCCGTATATTGCTTACTATATTATAATTAATGTACTTATTTTATGCCACATAAACGTTAGCCAATATAGTGAATATCATTAATTACATAGTGTGTAATCACAAAATCATCAATTGTATATCACCTATTCTATCCTACCAGATGTTGTATCAACTCAGCTCAACACAGCCTAATGAACTTATATGTCCATATCAAACAAGTGATATACAAGTGGCTAAGAAATACCGAGTCCGGGTCAGTATTACACGGCGTATAATTGGGTTGCTTATTGGTTAGGGTCAGTATTACACGGCAGATAATCCTCTGAGTCCTTAATGGATTAAATCTGCTATTATATGGCATATAATCCTCAATTCAACTTGTTGCATTAATATGCAGAAGGTTTGCCAACCAGAAAAGGATCACTGATTAAGCCCTGCAAATGGAATACCAGAATTCTACCTTCCAATGTAGGAGGGCTGAACAGGGACAATTTCTAAGCACCAACTAAATACAGTGTAGTTTCCCAGCGCAATAATAGGCGTGTAAGATACAGCCAATTGATAAATGACAGTAGGCTAGCTCAAGAAGAGCGTAGGCTGTAGCTGAGGTGCCATGGACGCCTGCCAAGGCCAGTAGCATATCACATGCCAAGGACAGCCAATCAGGATGGGCATAGCCAGCAAAGATAGACCTATTGCAAAGGTAGCCACTGGGAACTGTCTGAAAGGACAAGAACAAGGGTTGTTGCAGTATATATTGATTTAGATACCTGAAAAGACAAAAAAACAAGTTCATAGTTACACCTGGATAGATTGCAGCCACTGGCTAGATTGTACTCCAGTATCAATAAACGTAATTATCTTCTAAGTTCTATTATATTGTAGTCTGTAGTGCTCTTGCATAGGATTAGGTAGAGTACATTGGCAAGGCTAACATCTATCTGTAGCTTTGAACATATCAGCAATATCACAAGTTGCTCAACAGTAGATTTCAGAAGACGCTAATAATAAAGTAGAATTATATATTACAATCTATCTTATCTTGTTGTCTTTCCTTTGGTGTGTTGATAATGTGCTTGCAATTAATTGGACAGCTTGATTTTCTATTGCCAAGGCAACTGGAGGTGAAGCTGTCCAATTAATTGAAAGCACATTATCAACACACCAAAGGAAAGATAATGTGATAGGATAGATTGTAATATATAATTTTACTTTATTATTAGTGTCTTCTGAAATCTACTGTAATCAAGCATCTAAATTTTAGCCCCCCTAAAGGGGAATAGGATGATTTTTGAGAATGCCTATGATTCCTAAAAAATTAGCACAAATCCACTCTATATCATTTAGCATCCTTTTTGAGACACCAATAAATTATATTTATTTCAAATTCCTCACAATAATGATTTGAAATTTGGTTCTTGGATTTGACAATCCCGCAATTTTAGATTTGTTAATTTTTACATGATGTCCATGATTTGATTGAAATACAGGAAATCTCAAATTGTACATTAGAATACCGCATTTTTGATTCATGTATTCCACATTTGTTTGCTGAGATTTGTCTTTTGTTAGTTGAGTTATCTGCTCAAGAGATTTGAAATTTGCCAATTTAAATAAACCAAAAAATCAAAATAAATGGTTGATTTTATATAATACTTTATTTTTCACTCAGCTGAGTTTCCCGCAAAAGTGATTCAAAATTTGGACCAAGGATTTGACAATCCCGCATTTTTACGTTCAAGTTCTGAATTTACAGTACTAAGCCATCTCACTTACCACTCAACTGCTAATTGGCTGCCTGCACTACTCTTGTTGCTCACAGAACTGCTGGATATATATGTTAACAAGGCCCCACATTGGTTTAATAATGATAATAACTGGAACAACCACTTAATTGTGGTTGTTCTTGTGACTTGTACTTTGAACCTCTCTGTGCACCAGGTGATTTACAATATTATTACAGTAGTTTTAAAAGCTATGTCAAAAACCAAAAATACCTCAGATTTAAACAAAATGCTTTCAGATTTAAACAAAATCCAAGTTGTGCAAGATTCAGTATTCAATTAAATTATATAATTTCAGTTAATAAATGGACTGTCAAACAAAAAACAAAATTTCACTAGCCCATTATACAAAATTATATCAAACCTAAGCAGTGTAGTTAAAACACAAACAAAATGAACTGACACAACAAGTGAAATGGATGGATGCTGTTCCGGAGTATATTATAATCCAATCAGGATTCATATGAGGCACCAATGGAGAGTTATAAAATGAAACAAAACTTGAGCAATCTAGAAGCAAAATTACACAAGCATAAAACAAAATGAACTCACACAAGATGTGTAGTGTGAGCAGCCTAAAATAGAAATACAACAGTTTAACAGCCAATTGACAGCTATCCAATTTAGAAACAGAGGTATTTTATTAATTTTCATGGCTCCAGATCTTTATGAAAAGGTTTTGAGAACCTTCCAAATATGGACTTGAGATTACAATAAAAATAAATCATTAAATTTAAAAATTTTACTTTTAGTGATTTTATCCTAGGTTTTTTACAATGGTTTTTACAAGCAATATCTTTGACGGCGCCAGCAGCCAAGCCAGCAGCAGCCAAGCCAGCTTCAATGAAGGTGAGGCTCAGAACATGAAGGCACCTGTTTACACCCAAGCTTTTGAGGCGGGTAACAAGGAAGCTGACCTGTACCTGACCACTCACCCCTATAGCTTTGACTTGTTTGAGAGTCACTTAGTGTCTAGCTCTTCCCCTGCTCCCATACCCACCCCTGCATAAGCTGCCCACCAACTAACTGATCAGGATAGCAGCCTTGATTTGGAACAACTTCCTGCCACCAGCCAACCTGCCCCCCTACAGCCAATCAGGCTTCAGCTCCCCTGGCCCAGCGCCCCAAGCAATAAATCATCACCGCACAAATTCTTCAGGAAATTGTGGCACTGAATCTACAGGTTCTGTCCTGGGAACAGATTGCTGCCCAGTTGCAATTTACCTGAGCTACTGTCATGCGGGAATTCAACAACCTGATGATCAGGGGGAATCTGATAGGGACAGCCAGAAAGCCCAATAAGGCCCCTGAGTCAAAAATATCTGAGGCATACCCAATCATGCTTGACCTCCTCCAGCGGGATCCCAAGCTTCCCTTGACCCAGGTCCCTAAGCAGCTTGCGCACCCTAACATATGGGTCTCCGAGTGCATGGTGCAGCTCTGGATGTATGGAAAGGTGGCTTCCATACAGGTTCTTACCAATTTTGCTGGCAACCAATGTGATGGCACTGGGGATTCCCAGTATGACACTGCCATCAAATCAACCCTGGTTCAATGCCTGACTTGTCTGTCAGATGATGTCATGTCCATCTCTTACTATAAGCTATCCATAGATTTTGATGATTTTGGCACCCAAGGAAAAGCTGCCACCAAGAATGAAAGGAAGAAAATCAAGAAGGGGACTTTCATTGGTGCATTTCTGGCTATTTCAGCCAAGGGTTTTGTCTACTATCAAACAAACCCTGATTTCATCAATGGGTACTCATACAGCCACATCCTCAGTGGATTGCTCAACTCCTGGGATGGCTTGAATTCTAAATACCAGGTTTTATTGAGCCACCAGATGAAGGGAAGCTCCACCGCCCTTGAGGCCATCCAGGGACGCAAGCATCAGGCCTCAGTCTACCCTGCCAGCCATGCCGACGTTCATCTGGCTGATGTTGTTTTCTTCAACATTGGAGATACACTACGGGAGCACTGCCCTCAGGCTTTCAACGACCTCTATCTTGGGGTCCTTGATCAAAATTTTCTCTTTGGTCACCAAATGGTGGCTGACTTGTTTGCTCAAATGGGTTTCCATGTGAACATGGGCAACCAATCACGCAAGGATAAGCGCCTCCCACCCCGTGCCACAGCCACCTACCAGCCCATCCAGCCAATGACTGATGAGGAGTACGGTGAGCGGTATATAGCGGCCATCATGCGCAATCCTCCTGCCTCCACCCCCGCCATCAACACCCCCAGCCCGCAAACCCAACCCATCCAATCCTAGACCCCCCAGGCCAGCACCGCCTCTACGTTCTTCTTCCCGCGCCATTCTGCCTACTAGGCATCACTCTTCCCCGCCCCAATAAACCCCTGTCACCAAACATTTTCTATTTATATTATCTTTTTTGAATTTCAATTGTTCATGTTCTCTTTGTTTATAGTTGTTTTTATTCTTTATGTTCAGCTTATTTCTATAAAATCATATATTTACTAAGGTGTGTATCTAGATCCTGAACACAGTTATTTTTAGCACCCAACCATAGCCCCTTGTGAAAACATTAACAACAATTTGGTGATCAGCTAAATTTGAATTAGAAAATTATAGGTTAACTTTTTTAGATAAAGTTGTTACTGATCCAAATTAAAATCTTAATGATAAACTTTAAGCCAATCAGGAGCCAAGTGATAAAGTGATTGTTGTGACATAAAGAGTCATTCAATAATTCTTTGATGCATGTGCACTAATTAATATAATTGGCTGGATGTTTTGCTATTGTACGCCATTGCCACTGTGGCAAGTTGTTGATGGACTAGTGCTAACCCAGCAGCTGATTGGGCACTAGTCCATCAACAACTTGCCACAGCGGCAATGGCGTACAATAGCAAAACATCCAGCCAATTATATTAATTAGTGCACATGCATCAAAGAATTATTGAATGACTCTTTATGTCACAACAATCACTTTATCACTTGGCTCCTGATTGGCTTAAAGTTTATCATTAAGGTTTGAATTTGGATCAGTAACAACTTTATCTAAAAAAGTTAACCTATAATTTTCTAATTCAAATTTAGCTGATCACCAAATTGTTATTAATGTTTTCACAAGGGGCTATGGTTGGGTGCTAAAAATAATATGGTAATCAAGGAAACAATGCCAATACAAAGCAAACAACACATATTGAGATGAGCGTAAAACATATACACAATGGGTAAAAAGAGGGATAATGTGATAAACGGGAAAACAAAAAGAAATAGACAAAGAGGCAACAGTATCAAAATAATACAGAATTTATTGGGGCAAAAGCTATAAAAACATATGGAAAGGTTAGTAAAAAAATAAAATGAGAGAACTCAAAAAGCTGCTAAAAGACCTCAACTTGGCAATTGCCAAAATTAAAGAGATTGACCGCAAGGTCAAAGCAAGAGTTAAGTCTGCCGTCCTTGAAGGGGACAAAATTGAAAAGGTGTCCGCCAAAGCACTCATGGCCAAGATTCCAGACACCCCCAAAACAACAATTGAGCAACTTTTAAATGTCCAGAAGCACGTTGTGGAAGGCCTTCAATTCAAGTCCATTGCCCTCTCCTTGCCGTCTGTCTGGACAGATGACCCAGAAATGTATGCCCACTTAAGACCCGCAAAACGTACCCAAACAGATGACGCTGAGCAGCCAGCACAACTGGTTACACCATGAATAGCAAAGCCTGCTGAGGCTGCGGGCAAGGAGGAGACTGCAGAAGGTAACCTAAAATAATAATTAATAAAAATTTCCAAATACTTACTTTTTTTAGAAGAAGTCAATGGTGAACTCCGCTGGGTCCTGGTTCCTTTTGTCCCTGCCACATTCTACGCCAACTGCGCCACTCATGTGGCCAAGTAGCTTTTTCTGTCCCCCCCTGTCTTGCAGGAGCTTGAAGACCGTACGCACAGGTTCTTTCCTATGTCCAGGGAGGCATTGGCTGGGCTGACACATGAAGAGGGGGCATCTGAGTGGGCAGTTACTGCCTACAAGGATGCCCAACTGGTCCTCCTGGACCCAGTTAACCTCAGTGGAGTTTACTGTGTAAACTCCATTGAGCTTGTTTGGGACGTCCTGGTGACGCTCTCATTCAAGAATGTACCAGAGATGGGCCGGGCTCATGTGGCTGCTTGCTTCTTCTTCCTGTTGAAGCATACCCTATCTTACCTTCTGGACAACTTTGGGTGCGCAGTGGGCAAATTGGCTGTTGCAGATGCAACAGCCGTAAAGAAGAACAAAATCTTCCTGGCAGACTTTGGGCTAGCCTGGAGTGCTGACAAGACAAGGGTCCTGGCTGCTATGGAGCTGACCTTTGCCAGGACAAAGCACCACAATAAGATAAGCACAGTTTATAATAAACTGTGCAAATTTACAGAAGCCTTTGCTGGGCAAAGGCTTCACCTTGTTGTTTACCTGGGGTTTTATTCTTCTTTGGGATGGGCGTGTTGGTTGAGGACCTGGACAGGGTCCTTCTGGGGATTAATGAGGCCAGGATCTCCCTGGATGGGAAGAAGGTCCCCTTGGGTACAACTCAGTGGATCACGTCATCTAGGACGCCCTGGTCCTGGCTGGTATCTACAGGTTTGAAGCCCTGCCCAAAAAGCTGCTGCTTCACTCCCACCTGACCCTACTTCCCTTCATCAGCAGAAGGGAGTATTTCAATACTGGTGTATCCACCGTCCACAGTGTGGCAGTGGAGGTTGTGCACCACCTCCATTGTGGGGTGGGTACAACTGCCAAACTCACTATAGGCAATCTTAATAAATTCTCTCCTCCAAATAATTGCATTGCAATTTATAATATTTTTATTATAATAATTTTTCTAATTCTTATTTTAGCAAACGTGATCTGCAGAATATATCCCAGAGAAGGTCTTAATAAAAGCATAATAATATATTTCAATAAAATCTACTTCTGATTTGGACACATTACATTAACTTTTTTTTGATTATTATATTTATTTTCCAAAAGTGATATTAATGTGTTTGTGTAATCCAGTATCAAGCGTTTGGGATACCCTTAGATGGCATAATAAAATAATATACAATAAAATAAATAAATTACTTACATCTATTGATGGATCTTCTGAATGTGATTGCAGGCGTAGAAACATCTAAATATAAAAAATAATTAATAAATGTTGAATAATAAATAATAGAATATAAAAAAATTGGACACACTAAGCCTTTAATTGATTGGCTGTTTGGCTAGGCACACAGGGATGAACAAATCAGTGTGGCCATAGAATTTGGCCACAGTCTCAGCTGGGAGGATATGGATCCTGGCCTGCAGCAAATCAAACAGGTCCTCAGTCCCAGTTGGGTTTCCTTGCTTGACAACTTGCTTGAGCCACCCAAAGACTTCCTTGATGGGATTTAGGAAGGGTGAATAGGCAGGAAGGAAGAGAAGGCGCATATTTGCTGTGGCCAATTGCTTGGGGCCCACTGCAATGCTCGTGTCAATTGAGGGAAATTCTTCAAGAATATCAGCCACCTTGTGGAGACCAACGTTGTCCAACACAATTACATTGGTGAAGCCCGGGCTTGTGCGCCTCAGGTGCTCCTGGACCAATCAGAGAAATAACAGGAAGGTCTGGCTATTGTGGGAGCCTAGTATCATTTGGTAGAGCTTGACCCCCTTTGGACCAAGGAGAGCCACCATTGAATAGGCTGTGGCGCGGACTGCAGCACACTGAGCCACCCCGTCATTGGAGCCTCTGGGGACATACCCATACTCATTGCGCATTGACAAGGCAAATGCTGATTTGTCAATATAGTAAAATTTGATTGTCATCTTGGCTTTGAGGGCAGTATACACCTCTTTGTAGTTTTTCTGGGTCTTCATATTGGCTGGGCTATTCTGATTGTATGAGGATACCCCGAGTTTTTTCCAGGAAAATCACATTCCCTTGACCAGATGGTAGTAAAAGGAAATTGAGGCCTCAATCCCAAAAGCGGAATTGATCATAGCCTTTATATTTGCCAGTTCAAGATGGCAGTCCCAGGTGATCCACTGGTGGATTGCCCATTTATGCTCCTTGGTGAGCATAGTGGAAATGCGCAAGGATTTCTCCACGGCAAGGACTCGGCCAGTATCAATGAACTTGTTGAAGGTCTTGCTGGCGTACTTGGGATCCACCCCAACAAGGGCCGCAGCCGCCTTGTAGTCACCCAATTCCCACATGAGCTTAAGCAGGATGATGTGTTTGATGTCAGGGATGCGCTTCTGCGCGGGCTTTGTGGGTTCAGACAAGCCAGGATCCTGATTGATGACAGGCTTGCAAGGCATGGGCACCTTGTTGTAGAAGGCTGCAACTTTCTTTAGCACCAGCTGTCCCTCATCAGTTTGGTAGAACTGGGGCTCCTTGTCATCCTCCTGATTGCCATCACTGACATAGGGCTCATAGCTAGTATCAAGTACAGGCTTCACCTTCTCCAGCATGGCTGACGGGACCAACTCTTGCTGGTACACAACGTCAAACACATATGAAGTAAGTTCTACCTCCTTGTTTCTAACCATTTTTGTTGTGGTAACCTTGGTGGGCTTCCGGGTCAGCTTTGGGACCCAAGGGTTGATGCTCTGCACCCTAGCAGCTTGTGCTCCTTGAACCGGCTGTGTCAGTGCAGCGTCACTATGGAACTCTCCTCTCCTGCCTCCCTCCTGAGTAGGCACTTGTGTTGTACTAAGTCTATTCTTTGACCTGCGGGGGCAACCGCAACCGCGGCGCATAACAGGTGCAATTGTAGTCTGTTGTTGTGTTTCTTCCATTTTTAGAATTTAATAAAATATTAAATAAAACTTAATTAAGTTACTCTCTAATTTTAATTTTTGCTTTTATCTGTTTATGGATATTCAATTATTATTATTTTTTCCCACTCAATATCCCAATTATAGATTTTTTATTTCTTAGTTAGTTGTTTTGGTGTTACAACGCCCATTTTAGAATACTCAAAAAAATCCACCCATTTTCCTAGATTTTACTGCCAAATTCAAACACCCAACATAATATTTTTAAAATTTATGTTTCAGATCTTGTGTCTTATTTTAGATACCTTGATATCATTCATGATTACAATCCATTGCACACGTTGCATGAGTGATTTTGTTTACATTGTGAGTTGCTATTGTGTTTTGTTTTTGGATTGAGTTTTGACGCACCATGTGTGGGTGTATTTTGTCACCAATTCACATAGTAAACATATGTACACCAAAAGTCAACTCACACCATTTTGTTTGTGAATTGATGTATTTTGGATTATATTTTGAATGGTTTCACTTTGTGTGTGAGCTTTTTGTTGCTGTGTTGACCCATTTTGCCCATTAATGCCAAAAATCCCTGTTAACAGAGTATATAATTTAACCTTAGACTTGGATTTTGTTTAAATCTGAAGAATTTTTGCTTGTTGCCATAGCTTTTAAAACTACTGTATTAGATAGAGATTTGATAATAGTGCCACCAACTTAATGATTATTTAGAAAATTGCTCAGAGAATCATTTCTCCATGAGAGAGTAATTGAAGATGTTGTAACATCTCCCCCTGGGGTGCTGAAAAG
This sequence comes from Entomophthora muscae, assembly GCA_014839935.2. Lineage (NCBI taxonomy): Eukaryota > Fungi > Entomophthoromycota > Entomophthoromycetes > Entomophthorales > Entomophthoraceae > Entomophthora > Entomophthora muscae. The sequence goes on from QTSX02005033.1 coordinate 321,200, forward strand.
CAGAGCCTTAGAACTTTTCTTGAGAGTGTCAGGGATTAGGGCCTGTTATTGATCTAGTTTTACGTTAGAGACAGATAGCCGTGAGTTGTGTTGTGTGGTCTTTGCCTTACATAGGTAGAGTTGGTCATAGTGCATGTGTTTAGCTCAGTATAAGCGCCAATTCCCTTGATGAGGTAAGTATTATTAGGTTTGACCTCCATGACAATTCCTGTTCCTCTTAACCCTGGTTCCAGCTTGTGCAAATCATGGTTGACAACCCAAATTTTGTCCCTGACCTGAAACCGTTTATGCTGGATGAGAACTGTTTTTCTCTCAGCTCTTTTCTTTTCTTTAGTCTCTTGGTCTTTCCTGGTATTTTGTACGTCAGGTTCATTGTCAGTGGGTACTTTATTAGGTAAAGATAATTGGGCCCCTAACTTAGTACTGACAATGGCGGGTTTATGTCTGTAGACAAGTTTGTACAGGATTTTGCCTGTATTTTAATTGACTTGTGTGTGCCATACTATTAGCGTTGTTGGAAGCATGTTGGCCAAAATTCATGGGTCATTGGAATACAATTTACTGAGTGCCTCTACAAGAAAAAATTTCAATCTTTTTACTCTCCCATTTGCTTGTGGGTGATAAAGGCTGACAACTGTGTACTTTATTTCATTTTTAGCAAGATAGATGTTGGTATTGATAGCAGTAAGGTATGTTCCTTTATCTGTAATTAGAAGTTCAGGTTTTTTGAGCTTGACTATGATTTATTTGCCAATAAATTGTCTTACATCATTTTCTTTGTGTTCTTTTGTAGCTTGTGCTACAGGTCACCTGGTAGCATAGTTGATAGCTGTTATGATGTACTTTTTGCCTTTGTTATTGCCAGACATTGGTCCCACAATATTCAGTGACCACACTTTGAAAGATTGTGTAATTGACACTGGTAGTGCTGACTTGGGTGATACCTTGGATTGGGCGTATTTTTCACAGACTTTGCATTGATCCAGTACCTCTTTGATATCATCTAGCATGTTGGGCCACTAGTAGCGTGTCTTGAGGTATTCATGCAGATTTCTACCACATGTGTGGCTCAGATCTCTGTGGTAGCAAATAGTTGTGTCAATTCTTGTGTTGTTGACATATAGGGTACTATATTGCTGCTTAATAATATGTGATGTAAAGTATTGTATACATTTTTGAACAGATGTTTGTTCTTAAGGACTTTATCTTAGATGTTCATTAATGTACCAGATGAGAACCTCTCTTTAAGATTTTCCATGATTAACATGAGCCAATCAGGGTTTTTGTTAGTGCAAAGTAGATGCTTACAATATAGCCTTGATAGGGTACTGCAGTAAGCATCTCTGTGCCTGGTTTGTATTCAATTATTATTGGATACCTTTGTATGAGGCTCATTTATTCAGTTTGTTGTCTAGATAAATTTTGTTGGGTATTGAAGAATACCAATGACTTGTGGTTGATTTGCACTTTGAATATATGCACACCTTTCAGATAACACTGCCACTTCATTAACCAGTGGAAAATAGATATCAGCTTCTTTTCATGTATTAGATATCTTTGCTCACCGTCAGACAGCTGTCTTGATTCATACATCACAGAGAAAAATTATTTTATATGGTCTGTATTCTAATTAATCCTCCTATTGCATAGTCAGAGGCATCCATATTCAGTTCATGGTCCTTCTCATGGTTGGGGTACTATAGGATGAGTGCTGTGACCATTTGTTCTTTTAATTGTTGGAAGTGCTGTTCTCTTAGCGGGGTCCATACAAGTTTTGTTGTCTTGTCAGTGATCACAGATAGTGGGGCAGTTAGGGCTTTCCAGCAGGAATGAATTATCTGACATACACAATCATTCCCAAGTACATATGAAGTTCACTCTTGTTGTATGGTGCTGGCATTTTTTGATGGCTCTTATCTTTTCCAGGTCAGTCTTAATCTTATTTTTACTAATGATTTGGACTAGAAGCGGTAGTTTTTTTAGAAGAATTAACACCTGGAAGGCTTGACTACTAGTTGATTGTCTTTGAGTGTGTTAAGTACCATGCAAACGTCTTTCCAGCGTCGTTTTTTGTTGAAGCTGTAGATAATTATATCATCTAGGTAGACTAGGGCTCTTTTTTCAATGTGGTCATTTAATAATTTGCTTATGAAGGTCGCAAAGATACTGATGTAAGGTATCATGGTCTGGGGAAGATGATTGTAAACTAAAGCTTTTAACCCAGTAATATTTATATTAGCTAAATACAAATAGGTGGGAAAGGTCTGTAAAAGCAACTGTACTAAGGCTCCCAAAAGCTTATATGAGGTGAAATAAGGACTAAGGCGGTTTATTAACCCTAAGAAGATAAAATAGAGTCCAGTCTTAATGACAGATGATTTTGTCAAAAATTCAATCTCTAGGTCTGGGAATTTTTCTGCTGTCTAGTGAGAGGATTAAAGCTATCCACAATTAAATTGTGTGTATTACTATAAAAACTGCCTAACTGGTAAAGAAGAAAGTCAAAAGGAATCATGGGAACAAAAAGTCAAAACTAACTAAGATTAAAAAAAAGAAACACAAGCCACAAACCTAACAAGTACCTTTTTTGAGGTGCAAGTCAAACAATCTCAACTTATTGTTGATACTGGTAAACCAAGCCTTTTTATTGAGCTTGGAAAAGTGAGGTGCAAATTGGAAGTAAAGGTTTAACCTAAAAAGGTTATCTGATCATTGGAAGGAAGACACCATGGTTTGTGGACCAACTGCTTACACTAACTTTAAACAGTTAGGCAAGCATGAAGGAGAGCACATCTCTCACTTGTTAGCATCACTTAGTTTTGAAAGCAATTAAAAAGATTTTAAAGAATAGTGTTTCACCCAATTCAATAATAGATTTTAGTTTAAAATTTTATTACTATGGCAAAATCAAAAGTCAAACAACTAGACAATACAAATCCTCATCAGAGGAAGAAACAAGAGTAGATCCTGAGATCCCCAACTCCTGGGAGGAGCAGACGGACACACAAGAAGCAGTTGATATGGAAATGGACCCCATCCAAGAACCCAACCCAAAACAACAGGAAATATCAATATAGAGATAAATGATAACGCTAACCAACAGGCCACCCCCACGCACAGAAGGGAAGCATCTATTAGCCCTGATAGACGGACTACAAGCACCTGCAGCAGCAGACCAAGAGGAAGATCAGGCAGCTCACAAAACCCAAACAGAAACCCCACCCAGCTATCAAAGACATCAATTGAAATCCTGGAAGGAAAAGGAATCACCAAAGAACAGACTAAAATGTGGTGCGACCTTTCTTTCAATATCTCTGCAATACTACGGTGGTACAAGGCAGGGTTTTAACCCTCAGAGGCCAATCTATGGGAAAGTGAAGGCTTATCATCCCACGCAGCAGTATACTGGAAAGAAGCAAATATTCCCCTGGAATGGGCCTCACCCATGAGAAAACTCAACGTACATAGCGGCAAAACCCTAGAATGGATGTCAATATCCAAACACCAGACAGAGATTATCCAAGCTATAGAGGCAAAACTCCCCCTTGCTGCAGCAAAGGAGTGGAGAACACATGGCTTCAACATGTACAAAGCAACATAATACTTCCTGGCCTTTGTCCCAGTGAAGTACGCCAGCATTCTAAGAGGCCTCAAGATACCTGCAGATAAGCTAACAATTTTCTTTGATATATTTTCCTGGGATGGCACAGCCATGAAGTGGGCAGTTAGCGGGATGACCATTGAACAGGCCAAGTTGTGGAGCGCAATGGCTTTCCACCCAGACAAGGCAATTGATTAGGGAACTCAAGGCTTCACTCCCCGTGACGCCCGCAGATGGGCGTTCATAGGCATTACCCCAGCGGAAAGCAGAACCCTCAAAGAGGCAAGATGTAACCCAGACACAGTCCATCTATGGGGCCCTTTCAAAGAGTGGACCCCTGAAACTGCAACAGAATGGAAATCAAACAGATACACTCACTTAGAAATGAAATACTGGCTGGGCATCAGGATGACTATGACCAAAGCTAGATCCTGGCAGGCAGCAGGAGTCACTACCCAACTCCACAAGACCTTAGGTAACAATAAGATACCCATCAAAGAATGGGAGAAATGGAAACACGCCACATCTCTGGCAGAAGTCGCAATGTGGAAAGCCAAAGGGTTTACACCAACAACAGCCGCCCTTTGGATGGAACATAAGGTACCCCCATCAGAAGCTGCTTTTCTGAAAGGCAAGCTATCCCCTGCTGACGCGGCTAAATGGCTAAGAGAAGGGATTGTGTCTGAATATATTCTAAAGTGGAGGGACTTACTCCCCAAACCCAAAACAGCTGGACTATACTCTAAGCACAACTTCTCCCCCAAACACACAGCAGAATGATATGATGTAGGGGTCACAGCTGCCAAAGCAGACATATTCAGACAAGGAGGCTGGAACCCAGTAACAGTGATTAACTGGCTTCATACCAACCAACTGGTATACAGGGATATAAACAAATATATTCACCCCCACAATCTGGCCAGCCCAAGCAATCAAATGGAAACTTAACAACTTCTCTGCCACAGAAGCAGTTCAGTGGGCATCCATACAGATACAGGTAACCCTGGATATGTCCCTTTGCACCATGAAAATAATCCCAGCAAAGGTAAACAAATTCTTGGATAACTAATACACACTAGATGAAGCAGTGGAGATGATTATAAAAAATATCCCACTTGTAAGGGCCCCTCCCCCCAAGCTAAGAAATAAAGGAAAAAACATGTTGTATAGCAAAAGGGTCTGTCACAGACTAGAGACAGAAATCAACGCAGAAGGCTATGTCCCTTACAAGGTTTTCCTTAGAGAACACACAGCCCAAGGAAACCCTTTCAAAACCCCCGTTCAACAATAAACAATGTGATCTGCATCCACGTGAATAGGATGGCAAGTGGAACAATGAAACAGTGCAAATAAGCAATATATGAAACCCTAGACAAGAAATTTCCTGCTCACCAAGTAGACAGCTACTGGTTGGTTGCTGATGGGTACCTAGACATAGGATTTGAAACAGCCAAATTAAGAGACAAAGCACTCTCACTTGAGATCTACCATAAGGGCGCCCCACTAAGAATAGAATCTACAAGATTCAACAAGATGCGCGCAAAATGGGTGACATTCACAAACCTCCCAACCAATAAAGACTGCGTGTGGGTCCAAGAAGCCATAGTCACAGGTCTATCCTACTACGGAGACATTCATGACATTATGGTGGAAGGTGCAGATAAAGCTAAATGCATGCACCCAAAAACCATCCACATCCTTCTAGACCTAGCCCCTATAGCCAGATCTAGAGGTGTGACTTTTCCTTGTTTTATCTGCCACCCTGGGTATAATGACACTGTCACTTATGTGGAGCCAGAAACAGAAAGACCAGTGTGCAGATTCTGCTACCAGATGGGCCATACAGCATACCACTGTAGCCACAAAAAGAACACCCACTTTAGTGAAATAGATCAGGATAAAGATTCTGGGGTAACAAGAGTTAAGGGAAAAGACTTCCTGAGACCAAAGCCTAAATGGTGGCTTCCTACTGAGGTAAATGAGATTTTGGACATGAAAGTTATCCAATAAAAGATGCTGGTAAGACATGCAGAAGATAAAGCACAAGTTGAGGCCTTGACTAACAAGGAAGAAACAGAAGACCACAATGATCCTACATCCCCAAAGATAGTACACATCAATAAAGAACCCCTGTGGAAGACCGCACACAACATCCAGACTCAAACAACTGGATAAAAGCAAACACCCAATCAAAAACCCAAAAGAAACCTAAAAAGCAAGGGAAACCTAAAACCCAAGGAGACTCAGAAAAGACAGTGCTTATCCTTAAGATAAACGTACCTAAGAGCCAACCAAAAACCAGTTCAAAGAAAGGTAACTAATCCCAGTCCCAGGAAAAACCCATGGGATGGCAACCAACTTTTCCGCAACCCAATTACCTACATACAAAAAATACAACCCCCACTAAACCCACCCCCAATTCCTCACAAGGAATTCACCACAGCTTCTGGAATCCAAATAAATAAACCAAAAACAATCCTCATACCTGTGGGCTAGGGGAAGTTTATAATGTACATTGGAACAACAAACACGCGTAGCATGGGCAACTGGGCCACCCGCGCAAGAAAAATGTGTCACTACAAAAAACACAAAAACATCAACATCCTTGTCATCTCAGAGATCCAAGGATTCAACACAACCAAATACTCCCCTCTATACACTGACCCTCTCTTCCACCCCTGGTCTCAACAGGCTAACCTACAGTCCCTATGGGGAATTCATGTGGCCATTGTGGCACTCAAACCCCACATAGATCTCAAATTCATTGAATCCTTTGAAGAAGAAAGGATCCTAGTAGGAAGAGCTACTAACTCACTAATAAAACAATCACTAAGAGTGATTGGGGTATACATCTCCCCACAATTTGACAAAAGCAAATCCCAATGGGAGACCCTGAACAAGATTGTGATCACAAATGACACAGTAATAGCAGGGGACTTCAATACCTGGACTGATCAACTATGAGATATATATCCCCCTCAGAACAAACAACATCACAAAGGGGCAACAATGCTCCACTTCATGGCACAAAAAGGCCTAATTTTCACTCTCAACAACAAGGAAGACAGCCCTGTAAGCCTAACAAGATGGACATTCAATATTGTCAACACCCCACTAAAAGGAAGTAGACTAGACTACATCTTAATAGCAGGCGCACTAGCACAAATATCCTCCTGCTCATATGTGATACTATCATTGGTAAGCAATCATATGATTGTGGTTGTAAAGATAAAAAAACCAACACAAAAAAGGTAAGAAATGGTCTATAATGCCTGCCACGCTATGAAACATCAAGTGGGTAAGACATATGGAAAAAAAATCTCCAATATTATCTCAAATTTAAAAGAAAAAGACATTAATAAGAAATGTGAAATAATAAAAAATACAATTAAAAAAACAACATAATACAAAAAAATTGGTAGGCAAAAAAGAAATTTAAAGAAAAACAAAGCCAAATCAAATATAGAAAAGATAATAAAGAAGCCCCCCAGAGACATGCAAGACAATGGATGGTTTAAAGAATTTCAAAAAGCAACAAAAGAATTAAGAACACTGCAACATAAAGAAGAAGCCATCACAAGAACCAACACAACTTTTAAGTTCCAGTGCCTCCTGGGATCTACTGCACAAGGAGGTTTGACCAAACTTAAATTTGCCAAGCTCCGTACTGCTATAAAAGAACTCACTGACACCCACGGTACCACTACATCTGATCAAGTAGAGATGGCATCCATAGCAACAGAGTACTACACAGAACTCTTTGCCAAAAGTAACACTTGCAATCAGGTAAAGCAAGAATTGTTCTCCATGGCCAGCCCATCTCTTACAAGATGATCTGACCCCAAGGCAACAAGTTTCACAAAGCCAATCACCAAAGGAGAGGTCCACCATGCTCTCAAAGAAGCGCCCAAAGGGAAATCCCCTCGACCTGACAACATCTGGTTGACGTATACAAGCAACTATCGGACATTCTCTGCAAGGAGCTGGTTGAACTGTTCAGTCACTGCCTCAGCCAAGATGCCCAAATTCCCAGGGGGGTGGAATATAGTCAATATATGCCTGATCTTCAAGAAAGGTGACCTGAGAAGTTTAAAAAACTGGAGACCCATCAGCCTATCCAATGCTGACTATAAGATCCTTACTAGAATCCTATCGGATTGACTGATGACAATAGCCCCCAGAATCATCCACAGAGACCAAAAAGGTTTTATCAAGGAAAGATCAATTTGGGAAAACATTGAAAGAGTCCATAACGTCCTCCAACGCCCGACACATCAAGCACCAGGACTATTAATGTTCCTTGACATGGAGAAGGCCTATAACAGAGTTGACTGGGCTTTCCTTAAGGATACGCTTAGATTGGTAGGTATACCAGAACTCTTTATCTCCTGGATTACCACCCTATACAAAGATCTATCCACACAGATCATAATAAATGGAGACCTAACTACCCCAATTACCATTCAACAAGGACTCAGGCAAGGCGACCCAATGTCCCCAATCCTCTTTAACTTTGCATCAAATATTGTACTGGCAGCAGTGGACGCCAACATGCAGGGAATCAAACACCCCGGTCAATACCCCCTGATATACATAGCCTTTGCTGACAACACAGTGTTTGGGCTGTTGTCCATGGAGGACACCCATATCTTCAGCAAGATCATCACCCTATACAAAAAGTTGTCAAAAGTCAAGGTAAACGCAGGGAAAACAGTAGTGATAAGAATTGGAGACACCATCTTACCACCACCAAAAGAATACACCCTAGACACAGATGACAAAATCTTCCGCCACCTGGGAGTCCTGTTCTCCAGAGAAGACATAGCGCTCCCTGAAAATGAAACAAAGATTATGTTGGACTTAGTAACTAGGATGGGTAAATGGAAACACCAACTACTCAACCTAGAAGCTAAGATTCAGGCTCTCAACGTTTTTATATACTCAAAGCTTTGGTACCTTTCCCATATAATCCCTTTCTCAAAATCCTTTGAAAAGAAAGTGGACTCAATTACCTGTACCTTCCTTTGGGGGAAAGCATCTGCAGCCCCTATCAAGCTAGATTACCTCCAGGCCCCCAAAAAGCAGGGGGTTTAGAACTACTGCATGTAGCTAACAAGGCACAACAGATCTGGTCAAAAGGCTTCCTTGCAGTAGTAGAGGCATCCAAAAGATCACCTGCCCTTGGTAGGGCAACCAACTGGATGTTGTCTATGGAAACACAGTCCCCAGTCACAAACTGCACCCTCAGACTTTGGATGCTGACACATCTGGGCCTAAGAGCTAACACCAACTCGAGCAACTTCTGGAAGAAATCCTGGAGAGTGGCAAAACAAGCTCAATGGAAAGTCAAAAAAGCAGATGCCAATGAAGAGAATGACCTGGCAATCCAAACTCTCAAGACAAAAATTGAGACCAAACCCAACAAAAACAAACAGAAGAATATCAGAACCAAGCTAATCAAGATAACTTACCCAACCTACTGGAAGGGCATTTTGACAACATCCAAGAACTTCAACATAATTTGAAAACGGAATCCCCCAGGCAAACAACCAAAGCTAATCAAAGACTGGCCAATGAGGGAAAAGACGTATCAATCCCACTTAGAGATACCTTTGAACTCATGAATTCACAGCTAGTGAGCGCATCCCAATGGGCCACAACATGGCAAATCATGAACAGAGTGTACAGAACCAATGAGAAATGCAGCCCCTCATACCCCTATAGGGGATGCAATTTATGTGGCGCCAAGTCAGCAGGAGTTACACATAGATACTTCACGTGCCCACACTCCAGAGCAATATGAAAGGAGGTTTATGCGAGCCTAGATATCAAAAACCAACCTTGGCAACATCTGAGCTCAGATCTCTTCTTCTGTAAATCAATGTATACAACTTCACCACAACTAAGAGCCATCCTCTTCCACTCTACTATATGGTAGATTCACCAGACAAGGAAGGCAAAGTTACAAAAAATAGATCCAGTACTCCCCATCTATCATTCCTTTGCTTCAAAGCCGTGGTCAACAAAACCCTGGAGAGGATCTCCAAATTTGGAAAGATCATCCCAGGAGGCAAGCGTCAGATAGCTTCTCTCTCCAAGTCCAAGAGTATACTCTTCCATGACTTCTCAACAGGCCAACTAGCCCTAAGCTGGTCTCTGGCTCTTAATCCTTACCAAGGATGAGCTGTTTTTCAACAGGCGCTCCTTGTGGATACCCCCAACCCCCCAATAAAGCAATTTCTTGGTTTTAAAAAAATAGGCAAGCATGAAGGAGATTTTGGAAGGAGGAGAAGGGAAAAGTTACGACAAAGCTCTATAGGTAAGAGCAAGCAAAAAATTAGGAAAACCCAGTCAGAAACTGAAGTAAAGATGTAAGTAAGCGTATAGTAAAAAGTAAGACTTTCAGAGCCAACTTCTAATCTTCCTCATGTAAGTCCAGGGTTTGAAAACGGGTGGCAAAAGATAAGGAATGTTTAGAAAGGTATTAACCATCATTTAGATCATAATTAGACTTTGATAAAGCCAAATATGAAGTCCAAATAAGGAAAATGAAGGGAAAAAGTAGGAGTTTAAGAATTAAGTGACAGCAACAATCTTGATAATACTTAGAAGCCAAGGAGGCAAATAAATATATAAAAGAAACAGAATAGCAGCTAATAAAAAGGTAAATCCTGACAGTATTCCCCCTAGCTGCTAGTCTGGAGCTCTTGGTAGTCCTGTAGCAACTGTTTGCAGTGGTTTAGATTTCCTTTGGGTTCCCAAGTAGAGTCCTCAAGTTCATAGCCTTTCCATAGGATGAGGTATTCTGTGCCAGATTGGAAGGGTACAGTGAGCTAAGATCTCCTGTACTTTGTATTTGTCAGAACCTTGTAGATAGAGAGGAGGAGGTGGGTCCTTAGTTTGATGGCTGGGAGGAGGTTGCTTTAAATTCAGGAGGAGAGAACAATGGAAAACATTGTGGATGTGCAAGTGCTTGGGAAGAGATAGTCTGAAGGCAGCAGTTCCAATCTTCTCTACAACTTGGAAAGGTCCAATGAAGCGGGGACAAAATTTGCAAGAAGCAACAATAACTGGAAGATTCTTGGTTGAGAGGAGTACCAAGTAATTAAGCTGGATCTCATTGCCAGGAATTCTTTTCCTGTTGTAGTGCTTCTTGTAGTCTAAGATGGCAGATTGAAGGTGGGCAACAAGCTGGGTCTGTGTTTCCTTAATTATGGTGGCAAGCTCAGCTGCAGACTGTGAGCAGAAATAACCCTGCAATTCAGGAAGGAAAGAAGGCGTGTAACCAAGGTTTGCTTTGAACAGAGACATGTTGATTGATCTGTGGTATGTTGATTTATAAGAGTATTGGGCAATGGGAAGAAGGTCAGACCAATTTTCTTGCTTCTTGTTGATGAAACAGCGGAGATATTGTTCCAAGGTCTTATTTTTTCTTTCAGTTTGTCCATCAGTTTGTGGGTGATATGCAGTGCTGTAGAGAGAGTTTACCCCAAGGAAGACCATGAGATCTTGCCAGAATGCAGAAGTGAACTGGGGGCCACGGTCAGAGATTATGTCACAAGGAACTCCATGATGAGGGAAGATATACTTGACAAAGATTTTGGCAGTTTGCTTTGCAGTGACGGTTGTGTGGCATGGGCAGAAAGAGGCTTCCTTAGAGAAGCAGTCAACCACTACTAAGATGGCGTTGTAGCCCGCAGACAAGAGTAGCTGGGTGATATAGTCCATTGAGAGGCTTTGCCAAGGGCCTTCAGGAATTGGGTGAGGACAGAGTAGGCCAGATGGCTTGGAAGTGCAATTCTTGTTTCTGAGATATACTAGGCAGCTTGCAACATATTAATTGGTGGTCTTTGCCATCTGTGGTCACCAGTAGTGTGACTTTATAAGGGCCAAGGTTCTTTTATAACCTAGGTGTCTGACAGGGAGAGAGTTGTGGAAACAAATTATGATTTGCAACTGCAAGTCCTTATTGGTTACCATAACCAGTTTGCAGAAGAGAAGAAGGTTGTTTTCAAGCAAATACTCTGAAGGGGACATTGCTTTGGATAGCAGGTCCTGGATGATTTTGTTGAAAGTGGGGTCTTCTGACTGGGCTTTCTGGATGGAATAGGTGTCTGGGAAGTTGAAAAGAGTTGCCAAGATCTGGTTGATGAAGAAAGATGTTGGAAGGACTGCTTTGGTGTTGAGCCACTTTTATTCAGGATCAGAGTCAGCAGTTGTAGGATGGCAAGAGAGTAGGTCAGGGAGGATGTTGAGGGATCCCTTCTTGTAAGTGATGGTGAACAAGAAGTTGGTGAGTTTGATCACCCATCAAGCATATTGTTGTGATATGCAACAGGCTTGAGTGAAGAACAGTAAGTTCTTGTGGTCTGTGAAGATTCTAGCAGGGTCTGAGGTTCCTTCAAGGTAATGGCGCCAATGCTTGAGAGACTTGATAATTGTGAGCAGTTCTTTGTCGTGGACAGGGTAGTTCTTCTCAGCAGGAATATGCTTCTGGCTGTATTAAGCTACAGGATGGAGCATACTATCCCCCCATGCTGAAGAAGGACGGCATCAACAGCATAGTTGCTGGCGTCAGTCTCCAGGAAGAAGGGTTTGTTGCTATTGGGCATGAGCAAAACCGGGGGAGTGGCAAAAAGGTGGTGAATCCGCTCAAAGGAGTCCTGTGCTTCAGCGGACCATTTGAACTCAACCTTGGTGGAGGTCAGGTTAGTGAGTGGAAGAACAATACTGTTGAAGCCAGGGATAAACTTGCAACAGTAATTAGCAAGGCCAAGAAATCCTTGGAGCTCCTTGCAATTCTTTGGTACCAGCCAGGAGAGGATAGCATCAAGTTTGCTCAGAGCAATGGCAAATCTTTCCTTGGTTACAATATATCCAAGGAATTCAACGCTTTTAAGGAAGAAGCAACACTTAGAGAGCTTGCAGTAAAGGTGGTATTCTTGGAGCCTGGCCATGACCTTTCTTAGGTGATCAATGTGGTTGGAAATGTTCTTGGAATATATTGAGATGTTGTCAAGATACACCACCAAAAATTCATTCAGGAATAGAAGGAGAACTTTGTTCATGAGAGCTTGGAACGTTGAAGGTGCATTGCAAAGGCCAAAAGGCATAACCTTGTACTTGTAGAGACCAAAAGGAGTGCAGAAGGCAGTCTTCCATTCATGTCCCTTGGCAACACGGATCTGGTTGAAAGCTGCACAGAGGTCAACCTTGGAAAAGATCTGACTACCCAAGAGGCAGTCTGTGAGGGCTTCTCTGGATGGAATGGGACAGCAATAATTGATTGTGACAGCATTCAGGGCACAATAATTAATGCAGGGTTGTTTGGAGCCATCATACTTGGCAACAAAGAAGATGGGCAAAGAGCAGGGTGACGTAGAGCAAGTGAAAAAGCCTTTAATAAGTTTGTTGTTGATGTATTCCAAGAGTAACTTATTGTTGGCATCAGATAACAGAATGATCCTACCCCAGGGTGGATTTGCTCCCTCAGTCAAGTTGATCTGGATGGCATATGGTCTGTGAGGAGGTAGATTGCGGCATTGCTTGTTGCTGAATACCTCTTCATAGTTGCTTATGCAGAGAGGGATACCACTGTTGGCCAGAGCTGCCTCTGCGGAAGGAAGGATGGTGCAGGAGTTTAGCATCTTAAAGTTCCAAAAACTAGTGGGAAGCTGCTGTTTTCTTAAGAGGTCTAGGGAGCAGAGAATGTCATGTGTGTAGAAATCAACCTTGTGTTCTTGACATCTGACAATGAGGCCAGCTTCCTCACACCAATTCATGCCAAGGTAAACAGGGAAGTTTAGTGACTCAGAACTGACAAACTGAGAGTGGAAGGCAGACTTCCCCAGGCAGAACAAAATGGGAGGTTTTATCTCATAGGCTGTCACAGGCAGATTGTTGGGGCCACAGGCGTCAATCTTTGAGCCAGGCAAGAGCTTCAGAGCTTTGGCTAGTCTGGAGTCAATGTAGTTTACATTGGCACCCGTATCCAGTAAGGCAAAGGTCTTGATGCTGGAGAAAGGGCCATGGATCACTATCTGGATGAAGGGCAGAGAGTATTTCCCAGGGGTTTGGAGTTTATTGGCCTGGGTATGGTTGGAGGGGCCTGTGGAATCTGATGTTGTTTTATCTAGAGTAAGCTCTAGTTCCAGGTTAGGACAGGAAATTTGTCGAGGATCTGGGCAGTTTGCCACCAAGTGGTCACCCTGTCCACAGTAAGAGCACAGCTTATTCAGTCGTCTGCAGAGGGCTTTGGCAGCAGTTAAACGGTACCCACCACCCTCCTTTGGTTTTTAGGCAGAGGCTGGTGATATATTGGATGGGCTTATAGTAGAAAAGGCGCGCGGGTTGGTTGTTGGATGTGTGGTAGGCTGGTTAATGGTTGGGACTGGTCAAGACCAGGGCAGCTTTGATATAGTTCTGAACTTCTTTTCCCATTTAGAGACTGTCTTGATGAGTGGTTCCAACTCTTCAGGAAGGTTGTGGTGGATAAGAAAAGCCTTGAGATTGGGGTTTAAACCAAGCATATAGAAGTCACAAGCTTTGAAGTGAGTATCCTTTAATTGGGATTGTATCTCACAAAAACGCTTATTATAATCAGTCAAGGACCCAGTTCCTTGGGTGCAGTTAGAGAAGCGCGTATTTGGGGCAGTGGCAGATTTTTCCTCAGTTCCTTCCTCAGCAGCGTGTGCAAGCAGTTTGGATACAAAACAGTTGTAGCTCTCAAAGATAGAAGAATCTTGAACGGATGACTCACAGAACCAACTGCACATAGGGCCCTCAAGTTGCTTTGAAAGGTAGATAACCTTTTGAGAGTCTGAGTTAAACTCTAAAGGGTATGCTAGGAAGTGGGCTTGTGTGAAAGCTAATAAATTGAAGGTGCTACTGTAAATTCAGAACCTGAACGTAAAAATGCAGGATTGTCAAATCCTTGGTCCAAATTTTGAATCACTTTTGCAGGCAACTCAGTTGAGTGAAAAGTAAAATATTTAATAAAATCAACCATTTAATTTGACTTTTTTTGGTTTATTTAAATTGGCAAATTTTGAATCTCTTGATCAGATAACTCAACTAACAAAAGACAAAACCCAACAAACAAATGCAGGATTCATATATCAGAAATGCGGGATTCTTATGTATGATTTGAGATTTCCTGCATATCAAACAAATCATAGACATCATGTGAAAATTAACAAATATGAAATTGCGGGATTGTCAAATCCAAGAACCAAGTTTCAAATCATAATTGCAAGGAATTGAAATAAATATAATTTATGGGTGTCTCAAAAAAGATGTTAAAGGATCTAGAGTGGATTTGTGCTGATTCTTTTAGGAATCATAGGCATTCTCAAAAATCACCCTATTCCATTTTAGATTGGCTAAAATTTAGATTGTATTATTCACAAAATTGACATATATAACAATAAAATTGACTAAAATATACATTCCTCTTCTTGAGTTTAAAATTGTAATAAAATTTTTAGTATGTCTTCTTTCAACAACAACCAAGTCAACGGGCTGTTTCCTGGCCTTGACAAAATTATGAAGGGTTACACTGGGTCTCTTAATGATGAATCCTCTGTCTATGGCCATTCCCAACCCGCAGGCCCCTTTACAAGCACCACACATGAGTCTGTTCTTTCTCCTGCAACTTCCAGCATGGCCCTGTTTGCCCACCATGCACAGGCAGCTGCCAACCCAAATACCTTATTAGCAATGGCATCTGGAACCAGCCATTTTAGCCATGGGGTCACCCAGAGAGCCCAGAACCCCAAAACAGCCAATCAGATGGCATTGACCAGTTCCAAAGATGAACATATCCCTCCCCCACTAATCAGCCTGCAAGATGCAGAAGAAAATTGATCACCCCAGAGATTGTTCTCAAAATGGTTGAAAAGCAAGGCAAGCTTATGTCCCATGGGGAAATTGCAGCCGCAATGGGTTTTGCAAAGTCAACTGTGGCTGCAACCCTGAGAGCCCACTCCAACTTTGGTCCCCCTACCAAGAAGACCCTGACTGGTGCCTGTACCTCAACCAAAGGTGATACAGCCCATCCCCTTATGATGACCATTATGGAATGTGACCGCAGATGCCCCTGGTCCAGGTACGTCTCCAGTTGGGACTCCATGGCATCTTCACCAACAAGAGAACGGTGAATTCATGGATGCACAGAGTTGTGGTTGCTGCCAGAATCTTGTCCAATCAAGTTTTCAGTGGCCCCATTTTGGTGGACACTGACCCCTACAATTCAACTATTATTAATTTTATCAAAGGAAGAGCAATGAGGGCCCGTAATGACGTAATATTCCTGTCGTATGCTAAGATTTCGGCCAGTATCCAAGACTTTGGAGAGAAGCGTATCCAGTCTGACGTGTACAGGCGCAGACAATTTTGTATCAATTTGTTGGGGGTTTGTTGGCAGCTTCCCCATTGGGCATCAATTATTACTTGGCAATATCAAACACCACATATGGGTATGCCTACCAGACAGAGCTCAAGGCCATACTGGAGGAGTGGGCCACACAAAACACCGTGCACAGTTGTACTGAGTACAGAGATAAAGCAGCAGGAATGGGCCATCATGGAAATTAGGGCTGTGAGGCATACCTGTTTGTCCTACCACACCAACCACGCTGACATGCATCTTGTAGATGTATGTCTTTACAATTTTGGTTCTGCTCTCAGGCGCTTGAAGCCTGCCACCTACAACAAACTATGCACCCAGATTGATAAGGGATATGAGCTTTTCCCTTCTGCGTCCGTTCAGGACTTATTTGATCTCATAATCTTCTATGCAAGTGATAGTGATAAGTCCAGAAAGGACCCTGTCTCCCCCCACGCCAGTCCATCTTTTTTGTCAAGCCAGTATATGTGACAGAAGAAGAATTCAAGCAATTGAAGCAAACCGCTCTTGCTGCCCCTTCCCAGTCAACAGACCCTGGCTCCCCAGCCCCCAACAAGCCACCTGCCTTCAAACCCTGAACCCCAAGCCACCACCCATTCCCTCCCCACTATATCTGATGCAGCCCCTTTCACAGGCACAGATGAAGGCGACATCCATTCTGCCCATTCCCTTCCCTTCCTTTGATTAGTAAATAAATCTTTTCTTTGTGACAACTTATTAAAATTGATATCTCTCTTTCAATTCATACTTAATAATATTTTCTTTTTACATTGTTAGCATTCCCCATATGTAAAGAATCATGTACATTTGATGTGGTAACATATAATTATTTCTATGGATATTTTCATCACTGTTAATAAATTAAAGAAAATAAACATAAATATTGCATTAAAATATTGCAATTAGACGTCAACTCTTGATATTTTGATATTATGTGCATAACTCAATGCATTTTGTTTAATAAAATCTTTTTTAAACTTGGTCTTTTCCACTATAATTTAATGAAATTGACTGTGTTTATATTAGGGCCATTAACACTTGATACAGATATTGAAAATTAGTGCATTCTACACCCTGTATATTTACCTATTGATAATAATTCTATAAACTTTTCAGTTGGATTTTACAAGGTAATAATGTAATGTTTTAATAGATTACTGTTTACTGTCATTAATTGGCTGATTTTCTTTGCTGTGGCAATTGTGCATTTTATTATATTCTGCACTAGTATCTAGTTGGTTGGCTTCACATCCAATTGCACAGGCAATAGGAAAACAAGCTGCTGTTGCAACTGAACCAATAAGAGTTCAGTACTTGGAATTGGGGAAGACAACAGTCCAATAGGAAAGGATAGAATAATAAGAATAAGGGATTGTTTATTGTAGGATATTGTGATTAATATACTATATGGGGAAGCCACAAGGCCACAAGGGGGTAGCATAGTGGGGAGTTCCATGTAGAGTTTGGAGCCAAAGAATAACTTGTGCGGGGATCAGCAGGTCAAATTGGCCACGCTCCTAATTAGGATGAAGTACCTGCCATTTGATGCTGCCATCAGATTAATCCATAATGTTAGATAAGTCAAGGGGCAGCTCATCAAGAGCCCCCTGTGTATCATAAGATACCTTAGCAGGCAAGGCTGGAAACTTGGTTGCAACACCCCCTTGCTCCCTGCTTGTTTTCAGACACCAGGACTGGAGTCTGAGGTGGAAGGTCTGCACAAACAACCTTTGTGTGGGGATGGCACGGCAGGGGCGCAAGCAATTGTGGTGGAGTTTCTTGGTATTCCCCTGGGCATCCTCAAGTTAGAAGGTGTGGTTGTCATAGACAGCAGCTACCTTGAAGGGCCCTAGGTGGTTGGGTTCTAATTTGGCAGAATTGGGATTTAGGGTGTAGACGGGGTCACCTATGGCGTATCTAGCTTTGAGGTGTTTTGTACCTCCTGCAATCTGCTTATGTTTGATCTCTCAGGCTTTGGCACGCCATTGGTCTAGGGAGGGAGTTGGCAATAAGGGGGGCTTGTCGGGAACCTTGAACTGTAGTTTCCCCTGTTCAACCCCTGTCAGACTGTCAGGTGTTCCAAAGGCCAGGGTGCTAGGGCTGAACCCAGTTCCTCTGTTGATTCTTGCTTGCAGGATCAGTAGGGTGGTGAGAAGATGTTCAGTCCACGCAGTGTTAGGGTGCTCTTGTGAGAGCTTGGCAATCAGTTGAACCAGGGAGCCATTTAGTTGTTCACGCGTCCGTTTGCTTGCAGATGGTAGGGGGTTGTGACTATATGCTGGAGCGCGTTCTTGATGCAGTATGCCTTCACAATGTGTCCAACAAGTTCAGACCCACCATCTGTGATGAGACGCTTGGGTTGCCCAAAGTGAGCCACAATTTTTTTGCCAATAAAGCGGGTAACGGCAGTGGCAGTGGCAGTGTGGTTGGTTGTGGCCTAGGCCACTGGCTAACAAGTGAAGTAGTCAATAGCGGTGATAATATACTTCTTACCCAGTCTGTCTTTGGGAAGCGGTCCCACAATGTTGAGGGCCCACTGTTTGAAGGGTTCCATAGCCTTGATGGGTAGGACAGACTTGGGAGGTACAGGTTTGGACGTATTCTTTTCACACAACACACACGTCTTGAGGAGGTCCAAGGTTTCTTGGCGCATGCGCAGCCACCAGACCTTTTGTTTCATAATCTCAAAGAGGTTACGCCCTCTGATGTGACCCAAGGTTTGGTGTTAGTGCAAGATGGTGTCCCGTTGTTGTGTGGTGGGAATGTACGGCGTCTTCTCACCTGTCTCTGCCCGGCGGCAGACGTTACCAGCATTGGTGGTGAACTGAATCTTGTTGTCTTTCAGCTTGGAGATGGTGACCAAGTTAAGGCCCTCATAGCAAGTTGCCTCAGGGCGCAGGTAGAGCATGGGCCAATCTGAGTCCAATACATTGTCCCCAGTGATAGATGCTACATAGAGTTGTGAAAGAGCGTTGGCTGTGATGAGCTCTTTTCCAGGCTTATATTCAATGCGTAACTGATAGGGGGATAGACGCTCAACCCATCCTGCTTGGCAGCGTGTCAAATGGGACTACATGTTGAAGTATTGGAGTGACTTGTGGTCCATCAGAACGCGGGGTGGGAAGGTCGCACCTTCCAAGTAACAATGTTACTTCTCAACTCAGTGTACAATGGCTGCCAGCTCCTTGTTGTGGATGGGATAACATTGTTCTGAGTCAATGAGCTTCCTGGATTCATATGCTACAGGGAAGAAGACACCATCTTCAGTTTCTACCCTTAGCACGCCCCCTATGGCCCTGTCAGAGGCGTCAGTCTCAAGTTTGTACTGTTGGTTTTGGTTGGGAAACTGCAGTACTGGTGCTGTTGTGAGCCTTTGCTTCAACGTCTCAGAGGCTTGATCTCTGGCAGGGGTCCAATGGAAGCGCTGTTTGGTATTGAGGAGCTCAGTGAGAGGTGCAATTAGCTCCCCGCAATTGGGGATGAATTTGTGTACATAGGCAACCATGCCCAAGAATGTCTGCACCTGACCCACATCAGTGGGGGGCGGCATCCTAGTGATTGGCTTAATTTTGGCAGGGTTGGGCTTTATCCCTTGAGCAGAGATGGTGTGCCCAAGGAATAAAAACTCTGACTTGAGAAACTCACATTTGGAGGTTTTAGCTTTTAGTTGGTTTTCCTGAAGGGTGTTGAGGACAGCACGGAGGTGTTGGAGGTGCGTGGTTTGATCTTGACTGAAGACAATAATGTTGTCAAGGTACAACACCCACACTTTCCAATTAATTCCTCAAAGGCTTTGTTCATCAACATGGCAAAGATGGAGGGAGTGTTGGTCATTCCAAAGTTCATGACACAACACTCAAACGGCCTGTAGTGTGTGCAGAAGACAGTTTTTGCCTTGTCCCCTGGTGCAATGCGGACCTGGTTGTACCCTGCAGTGAGATCAATCTTGCTAAAGACCTTTGCGCCTGCAAGTGTATCAAACAAGTTTTCAATCAGCAGCAGGGGGTATTTATTTTTAACTGTCACCTCATTTAGGGTGTGGTAGTCTGTGACCAGGCAAAGGGACCCTTCCTTCTTGGCTACAAAGAAGACAGCTGCCCCGTATTGAGAGAGCAAGGGGCAAATGAAGCCCTTATCAAGCGCGTCCACAAGATGCTGGCAGAGGGTTTCATCTTCCTGTGGTGTGAGACAGTATAATGGTTGTGCTTTAGGTAACAATCCTTGAAGTTGTACAGCGTGCTGAATCTCCTGGGGTGGGGATAGTTGTTCAAGTGTTTCACTGAATACGTCCTTGTACTCCTCAAAGAGTGCAGCTAGTGCTGGTGGTGGTGATTTTGACAAGGGAGGGACTGCAGGTGGTTCTGCACGGATAACTTTGACTGAAAATTGATTAAAGTCTAGTCTCTCCCCTTGAAATCATATAAGCCTGCTTCTGTCATTCTGACAAACACAGTCATGTAGTAGTTTGTTCATTTCCATGGAGTAGATCTGGAACCCCACCCCGTTTCTATTGAGGGTGATGACAGAGGTATGCCAGTCAATGTAGGGGCAGTTATGCCGGAGCCAATTGAGGCCAGCAATTACGTTGTGGCTGAGGTCTGCCATGATTGGCCCAGAGAGCTTAACCTGGACGTTTCTCATCCTTACAGAGAAGGGCACTTTCTCGTGGGTGATGGCAATTCTGCAGGAATCAGCTACATGTACTGCTTTGAATCTGCTGGGTACTCAATCTAATTGCTGGGAGTCAGCAAATGCTTGATCTACCATGGTGTGATTGGCCCTGGTATCTACCAGTAGCTTGTGGGTGTTCCCACAGAAACAGAAGGGATAGGACAAGTGTGTTACTTTATTTGAGGAGTGGGCGGCTTGAAACACGGGCTCATCACTATGGACCTGAAGGACGTCCAGAGTTTCAACCTTGTGAAGATTGTAGTTGCAGGAATTCTTTGCAGGCAAGTGCTGAGAGGACAGTTTGGTTGGGGTGGTAAGGCCTCTTGTTGCTACAACCCCCAGGATTTTCCCTGGTCCTCAATTTGTGCTAGCAGGAGCTCACCCTTGCGGAGGCGTTTAGTTGCACTTTCTTGTTGACAAGGTTGGCAACGGCCCACTTGACCTTGGTCATTGTTAGATGCAGGACGTGGTTGGGGCAGAGTATTGTTGGTGCAACAGAAGCCCATTTAAGCCTGGTTATTGGCCTCTACAATGGCTTTATAGCAGTTGTCAATAGAGGTGCAGCAGCTAACGGGGACCCACTTGCAGATATGGGGTTTTAACCCATTAACAATAAGGGTGAGCAACATGGCATTCCCATCGGTCACTGCTTCAGGGGCGGCAGCAAGGGCTTGTTGCCACACAGCAAGATACTTGGGGACGGAACCAGTCTGCTTGATGGCTAAGAGGGAAGTCCCTAAGATGATGGGAGAGAAGGTTTCACTATATTGGGTCTTGGCGGCGTCTCAAAATGTTTCCCAGGTGACGTCAAACTCCTGGCTGGCCCAGTTGGTGAACCACACAGCGGCGGGCCCTGTAAGGCAGCCAGATGCAGTGGCAACCCACATGGACTCAGGGACCTGACAGATTTGAAGGCGCGTTTTGGTGGACTGGAGCCAACTAACAATGTCAGCTCCTTTGATACCGCCAGTGAAGGACTCTAGTTGGAGGTTTAGCATACGTTGGGACAGGTCTGACTGTGGAAGGGTGACACTAGCGTCACACTGCCCGAGGCAGAGACAATTGTATACACTGGTGAGAACTAGCTGATCTTGATAGATGACATAACCTTTGGGGATGTCCCCCTTGGGGATTGGAAGGAACATCTCTTGTTGTGGAGTAGCCATACGGCCCATAATCTGTCCTTTCTTGGGGGGAATTTTGTTTTGAAGATAGGTTGTTAACCTACTTCTGCTACCACTGTTGCAACTGAACCAATGAGAGTTCAGTACTTGGAATTGGGGAAGACAAAAGTCCAATAGGAAAGGACAGAATAATAAGAATAAGGTATTGTTTATTGTAGGATATTGTGATTGATATACTATATGGGGAAGCCACAAGGCCACAAGGCCACAAGGGGGTGGCATAGTGGGGAGTTCCATGTAGGGTTTGGAGCCAAGGAATAACTTGTTCAGGGATCCGCAGGTCAAATTGGTCATGCTCCTAATTAGGATGAAGTACTCGCCATTTGATGCTGCCATCAGATTAATCCATAACATTAGATACGTCAAGGGGTGGCTCATTGAGCACCCCCTGTGTATTGTAAGATACCTTAGCAGGAGAGGCTGGAAACTTGGTTGTAACACCGCCACCCTAAGACTGGACGTGGTTGGGGTGGCGGCTTGTTTTCCTATTGCCTGTGCAATTGGATGTGAAGCCAACCAATTAGATACTAATGTGGAAATATAAGAAAATGCACAATTGCCACAGCAAAGAAAATTAGCCAATTAATGACAGTAAACAGTAATCAATTAACACATTACATTATTATTAACTTGTAAAATCCGCCTGAAAAGTTTATAGAATTATTACTAATAGGTAAATATACAGGGTGTAGAATGCACTAATTTTCAATATCTGTA
Organism: Entomophthora muscae; assembly: GCA_014839935.2. Classification (NCBI taxonomy): domain Eukaryota; kingdom Fungi; phylum Entomophthoromycota; class Entomophthoromycetes; order Entomophthorales; family Entomophthoraceae; genus Entomophthora; species Entomophthora muscae. The sequence continues at coordinate 343,779 of QTSX02005033.1, forward strand.
CTAAGCGTTAATGGCCCTAATATAAACACAGTCTGTTTCATTAAATTATATTGGAAAGAGCCAAGTTTACAATGGATTTTATTAAACAAAATGCATTGAGTTATGCACATAATATCAAAATATCAAGAGTTGACGTCTCATTGCAATATTTTAATGCAATATTTACGTTTATTGTCTTTAATTTATTAACAATGATGAAAAATATGTATGCGCTGAATATAGTACTATAAAAACCAGTTTTTTGATGGAATTTAAACAATATGTCAACAATCTATAACTTAATCAACAAATTAGAAGCACACCTTCAAAAGGTTGTTGAGATAGAAAGAAATATCAGGGAAATAGTGACAGGGAAGCTGGGTAACAAGGGCCAGCCACTGATACAGTCAAAAGAAGATGCCCTGGATAAGTTGGGAAATATTATAGATGAAAAAAATAAAGAAAAATTCCTTAATCTACAGGGAACTATTTTATCAAGTCTTGAATTCAACAACACAGCCTACAATTTGTGGGACTTCTGGCAGGGGGCCAAAGAAAACAATAAGAAGATAAAACTAATTGAAGGAACAGAAATTCAAAAGGAAATTAACACCAACAAAGAGGAAACCAACCAAATGGAAACAGATGAAAATGAAACACAAGCAAGAAGCAGAAGCGCATCAAGAAATACAGAAGCTTTATCAAATGAAAATCAAGAGGAAGCACAAGTTGCAAGAAGAATAAGAAAAGTTAAGCTTAAGAAAATTAATGAAGAGTATCCAACGCTCATGAAGTTTTCTGATATGGCGCCTGTGGCTGAGGGGGCCACAGGGGAAACAATCAGTAAGTTTTTTTATATTTAACTTATATATATTTTAGTCATCACCAGGGATGGGGATGAGGTGTGGAAGTGGCGGCTTTTACGCCGAGTTGGTTTTATGGGGGCTACCAGTCACTGGTGGCCCCTATAAAACAAATAAATAAAAAAACAAATAAATAAATAAAATAGTTCAACAGAATATGAATACTTTTTTTAATAGTGAAGCTCAAGATAGGGAATATCAACCACCTGAGGGGTGCTTGCCATGGATAAGGGAGGCCTATGAACTAGGATCAACAACTAAAATCAAAGAAATGAATGAAATTTGTGGGGATATAAAACTGAACTTTGATGAATACATTTATGAAAGTGTTCAAAGGTTCCCCTTCACAAATATCAATGAATACAAAAAAATTAATAAAAACTGACTTTCAAATTGGAAATGAATATTTAAAATCTGCAATATTTAATGAAATTTTTAAAGCTCTATCAAACAAAGTTGGGGATGCAGTGCTTGTGAATAATCTTAAGCCTTTATTGATATTGTTTGCCAAGGCCTGGGGGGCTGATACAAGTTGGGCGCCCCCGGAACCCTCTTTGAGTTCAACCAAACGTCCTATATCAATAGGTTAATACAAATGGGTCATTATTTTAGAAATTAGGCCATTTTCTAATACACATGCTGCTCAAGTTGCAGCATAACACAGTTCAATTTTGAAAAATCAAATTACAAATGTTTATATTTAAAATAGTAATAACTCAAGAAATATTTTATATTTTTTCATACTGTAAGCTATCAAAATGAAGATAAGAATATTATCTTTCTATTGGTGTTAAAATGTTAATATGTATACTTTATTAAATATTAAAGCAAAAGCAATTCAAAAGAGCATAAGTCATATTTTATTATATTATTTTGATAATGAAATAAAATAGATTGCTTTAAGCTAGAAAAATTATTTTTTTATTAATTAATATATATATACTTTTTATTTGACAAAATTAAAGATATGATTGAGAGCTTTATTTTTGGATTTTTTTATTTAAAAAGCTCAATTCTCTAGGATTTTATGATAGTTTGAAGTTAGGATGTTTTTATCACTGTTTAGATTGATTTTAAGGTTCAAGTGAGCTTTGAACCTCAAATTAAGCATTCTTTAAATGTAATCCTTTAATATTTTATCATTTTAAAAATATGCAGAAGAGTTACAATTAACTGAATACATTATTTTAATTGATTTGCATTGATTACAAAGAGGATATGATGTAAAATGATGCTTAGCTGCTTCACATGAATTACTTGTGCATAAAAACTGGGTATTTAATTAATTCTACAAATATAAATTCAAGTTCAAACTATGGTAAAAGCTATCACACCATTTCTTTCAGAATGGTGCCATTTAGCTTGGTTTATAAAAACTAAAGCACCACAAAGCTTCTAATCCAAAAGACCACATTCAAAGGCCACACCCTGATCATAACTACTCCATCATTAAAGCACATTTAAGAGATCTGGCATAATTACATATTCCAAATACTACCATGTCTTCAGTTAAATTTACTTCTACCATGCTACCCTTTTTTATTTGGGAGCTTCAACAAAAAGAGAAATAATTGCAATGTTAAAAAAGGCATTCCTTTTAATTGCTTGTGATGATCTTGATACTTTCATCAAACACTTCCTTACTCAAACTGAATTTGGGAGATCTCAGTTCCTTCCAACTATTCAAAATCAAAAAAGCAATAAGTTCATTAAAAACTTAAATGATCTCCTGAAATCTTCTCCCCAAAAGCATCTCCCAGCCTTGCAATCTCTAGTTACTTCCAGCTACTCTTTAAAAGAGCTTAATGATATGGGGTTTAATATAACCAAAAGTGAGTTTGATTACTCAAGAAAAGTAGATATAGAAAAAATGTAAGCTTAAACAAAAAAGCCAAAAAAATAAGAGCTATACATTAAAAAAAGAAATAATTGAAAAAATAATTAAAAAATTGCTGAAAAATTCTTTTGAAACAAGCCAGTTTACAAAAAAAGTGACTGGAAAAATTATAAAGATATTGAAAAGGAAATGAGTGAATCCTCAACTGCAATAAAATACTCTCTCTTAAAAAAATATATGAAAATATGAAAATAAAAAATGAAATTTCAGTTTCAATTTCTACTTACTATAAATTAATCCCTAAAAATATAATAAAAAGTAAAAAACAAACTGATATGTGCAATATTTGTAATTTAAAAAATTCACTAGAAAAAAAGAAGGAAGAATGTGAAAGTAAAAACTTACCATTTCCAGAATCTATAGACAATGACTTAAAGACTATTAATCAGCACCAAGACTTTTATGTTCATCAAAATTGTGAATATAAAAAAGATATTAATTAATTAGATGATGAGTCTTGTATTGTAGTTATAGATTATAAAGAAAACTTAAAGGTTGGAGGTGGTCCAATTGAGACCAATAATTGTTTTTACTCAAAAAAACCAATCTCATTATTAGGGTTTGCATTAGTTTTCTAAGGAAAACAATAAAATTAAATATGAATATCATGATTTTTTGTCTCAAATATTATCACATGATTCTTTATTTCCAGGTGAGTGTTTTATAAAAATTCTTAAATTAGACAGATTTAAAAAAAATAAAAAAAATAAAAGTATGGACTGATAATGGAAATCATTTAGATCATATGAATTTTTATATTACTTATTTAAAGAGGCACCTAAATATATTAAAGGTTCTATAAAATATAATTGTTTTGTAGAATGTCATGGAAAAAAGCATTGTTGATGGTCACTTTGGTGTAATATCAAAAAAATTTAAAAGGGAAAGAAAACCAGCTTTATATTAAGAATATAAATGATATTAAAAATATTTTTGTGCAAGAAGGAAAAAGAAAAGAATTATATAAATCAGCGCTATCAGGCTCAAATATTTCTCAAAAGTCATTCTTTTATATTTATGAGAGAAAAGTTAGGCCTATAAGGAAAGAGCTCAAAGTTAAAAATCTGCGCATTAATCTTTCATATTTGATGAAAGATGGGAAGTTGTATACTTCACCTTTAACATTTGAAAGTTTCTCAGATTATTCTGAGATAACTTATCATTTAAAATCATGTGATGATACCAGAGAAACAAAAATATCAGAAGATGCTAGTGGTGCACTAGGGCAAGTTCATGAAGTAGGGCAGCTTACTAGAGGGTGTATTTTAAATAGAATTATCAGTCTTTCAAAAACAACAACCTTTTTTTCTGAAACAAACTAAGAATATTTATAATGAGCCAAAGATAGGTTAATAGCATTTATAGCTTTGGGGCTGCTATTACTCTCTCATGCAACTCATCATAAATATTTTTGGTTTGTAGTTTGTACTAGCACTTAAAATATTTTTAGTAATACTATAAGTTGCAATTTTCAATTCTAAAATTGATGCCTTATTTTTAAAAAAAATCATTTAAGCCCAAGATCAATTAAAGTTTTGGAATTTATTGATTGTATTTTAAGATTTATGAATAATTTGAATATGAATAATGCAATTAAGTTATAAAAGGATAAATCTGGTGCCTAGGCATAACAAGAAAAATAATGACCCAGTTATTTATCAACCTGCCAGAACCCAAATCCTTAACTACACCAAAGGGCTTTGTGAGCAAACTGTAAGGATTGAAAATCCTTACAACTTAAGTATGATCATGGATTCTGGGACCAACACAGGGAAAACATATATTTTGGATCATTTCAAGATGTTAAAACCCTTCCTGAGCCTTGGTCACCTCACATATCCCTAACAATGTTGATTGATGGAGAAGTCCAGATTTTGGGGCTCTGGGATGGTTTAGCAGAAAACCTAAAGACAGAGCACCATCAGAACAGTTTAGATACAATCTATTACCTTCAATATTTGAACTCTGAGTCTTTTCAAAATTAAAAAACTAAAGCAAATAACCAGTAAGTATCTAAATCAGCGTCAAACTTACCATGTACTTTGAAAACAAAAGCGGGTGATAATACAACTTTAGACGGATCTGAACCAATGATAAAAGGTCTAAAACTATGTAAAAAACCATGTTGCAATAAAAAATTTACATTTAAGCACTTGTACAATGATAATATGGCAATAAAGAAGAGATCTCTGGACGCGCAATTAATTCCTGAGCCTGCAAATGAGGATGCAGAAGAAATCTCAATCACAACACCAGTTTGGCTAAGCCAAATCAGGCCAACCTACACACTACTTTATTTCTTGTTCAACTAGTAGGTTTGGGTGCTGTAAGCTGCATTCTGCAGTCTGCAGTCTGCTTGGCAGCAGTCAGACCAAAGCACCCAATCAGAGAATAGCCACATGGTAAATCTTCCACCCCAAATTCAACCTCACATTATTCCACATTCCCATCCCAAAAAAAAAGTATTTAGTCAGTAGTAATGGGGGTTTTCCCAGTGCTCTAACACTTTCTATTTTGTAAATCAATCAATTTGGCCTTATATGTTTTTTTACTTGGTGAATTAGTAGTTTTCTAAATTTAAATTAAGATGGACTGAAAGCAGGAACTCTTTCTGTTCCTTGTCTACCTAGCCTCCTGGTTTTCTGTTGCTGATTGTTGTCAATTTGATTCCAATATCTGGGTCTAGGATGCTACCAAACCTTCAGCTTGAGATTATCTTTACACTAAACACCAGTTCCCTCCCACATGTAATAAATCTAAACTGCATCTTTAACCTCCTCCAGTGATATGTCCAGGAGCTCTTTGGTATATCTTGACTTATGTTGCAATATATTTTGTATTGACTCATTTTGCTCCTTTCTTGGGATCTTATAAATTATGGGGCTATTTGGTGAATACTTTGATGGTTGGAATTCCTGTAGGATATTTGCTGATAGATTTTCACCATTCTTCTCTCTTAAACTATTTTGGTTCCTTCCTAACTCAGGAATAGATCTCTGACACAAACTACCAGTACAAGATGCCAGGAGTTTCCCCAAGGTGCCAATACTTGACACCAGCAGTTTGCTCAGTGAAATGCACAAGTCCCTTAATGAGAGTTGTTCCAGTCTCCCCCAAAGCTCAGGAAATGGCTCTTAACCCAAATGCCTGTCCAGCACCCAAGTTGTAAATAGAAGGATTTAAAGTCTTCTTATCCCAAAGCAGCCAGTGGCAACCCAACAGTTCCAAACACCACCCTGCCATCTAGGACCCCTGATACCAACCTGCCCAAGCTCAAGAAACTCAATAAAAAATGAAGCCTGATAGTGTGGTATAAGTACCTTCCAGGCTAAGATCAATTTACATTGTCATTTTTAAATAAAGGTTATGATGTATTGGTTTCCCCAGTTATTGCTGTATTCTATTCTTGTCATCTGTCAGTTAACTCAAAAATCATGTAATCCTCTTGCCAATCCGTCAGCTACATATCATCTGCCAGGTGCTCCATTTGGTCCTGTCCATTTTATAGAATAATTTTTTAAGCCCAAGTACAAGGACTACACTGCAGACAATATATAAGCCTGGTATCCCTTGGCCTGAACTAAAGAGTTAACAGATACAACTAAAGGGTCCTTGGCACGTTACTGAGCCCTGCCTGTTCAGAGATAAATACACTTTTCTCCCTGCCTACCAATTAAGCATGGAACCACCCGTCACCCCAAACCAAGGTCTGTATCTGCCGCAGATCTTCCCATAGACCATACCAAAAGCTAAAGGGATTGTTTACATTAATTTCACAGGAGTAATAGATACTATTGTTTCCATTGCCAGCTTGTGTTCATGGGTGGGAAATTCAATGTGCTACCTCACTAAGTTAGCACCAATCCTTTGGTGGGCGTTGCTCACCTAGTCTGCAATCTGCTAGTTCCTAAATGCTAGCAATCTGTCAGATCTGGGTTGATTCTCTGAAAGTTCTGGCTTTCACCTGTTTAATCTGAGTATGATTAATAGATATCTTCCTAGAAAATGGAAGATTAGTGCTAAAGATTCAATGTCAAAATTAATGAGTGTAAATGAAATTTTTATTAGAGGAAAATAGATTCTAATGTATGCCCAAAGACTTGATCTAAATAGCCTAAGTGTAGGTACCCCAAGCGGCAAAAGGTTAGTAAGGGTCCAGAAGGCTCAGTTGTTGATGTTACTCATATTTGGGTAAAGAGAACTCATCAATTTAAAAGCAAAAGCTAAGGCTTTTTCATGAGTCATTATGCAAACCACCATTCCCTGGGCCAATTGTAACTCATAGTGAATTTGAATTCACAAGTGATCCTGACTCAAGAATGGACTCAGAGGGATGATAGGCTCAGAGGAACTTGGCGTGAACCCAAGCTTAAGGACGTCTGTAGTGATTAATTTTCACAGTATACTTGGGACCCCTCTTGAAAATCAAGGTCAGAGAGCCAACCCAAAGGGAGTCAAGCTTAAGAGCACAACCACCTGTCCTATGCTGATATTATAGGACCTGATATCCAGTTTTGAACTCAGGGACAGGGGACCAAGATGTGATGGAAGGTGATAATTTCAAGGTCTTGGTTTTATAAGCAGAGGAGTAGGTAGTCACTTGGATATATATGACCTTATTGACCAACTCTTTGACTTGCTGTTAAGGATCAAGTGCATTGTCTAGCCCAACCAATGTATGTCCCAAGGCTGAGGGGGTATTAGCCTCAAAACCATAGAATAGGGTAAAGGGAGATTCTCCAATTACCTGATGTTTGATCAGACATTAAGCAAAAAGGGCAGTGGGAAGGAAATATCACAATTATTGCATTCAATAGGGTAAGATTCCTCAAATTTACACAAGTGATAAAATTTCATGCTCAAATATCCCTTTGGTAGAAGGATTATAAGTAGAAGAGAAGGATTGATGAGAGCCCACTACCTCAACAATGGACGTGATGAGTCAGGCAATGAAGTTGACCCCATTGTTGGAGAGGTGTGTCAGGAGACACCTGTGTCAATAGAAGATATCTTGTAGCAAGAAAATATCTGTAGTTTTGGTATTAAAATCTTTTGTAGCCCTGGTCTCAACCCATTTGCTAAAGCAATCTACTACTACCAGGATAAATTGACACCCAAAGCAAGAATAATGGAGGAGCCAAAAGCTTTAATGCTTATAGTATGGAATGCATGTTTTGGAGTAATGAGCTTAAGCTCATGCTGAGAAAGTTGTGGGCGCTGGAGCTGACAGTTATGGCAAGATTAGAGAACATCAAGATAAAAACCACATGTTTTTCCAGTAGAAGTTTTACTTAGCCAATTTTAGGTCTGAGCAAGGCCTCTATGCCCAGTTTTAATGTGGGCTTGAAGTAAAATAGGAATCCACATGCCAGGGCAGATGTAAGGCAGGAACATATTGTTAACCTTTTTTGACGAGCTGTCTGTCTCAGAAAACAGTGTCCTTTGACAAAGACTGTAGAGCTAGCTCATATTTCTTCAAGCTCAGTAGCCCAAGCTTTAGGGTAGCCTATTAGCTTGTATAGACAATTGACATCTGTTGGAAATTGCACATTTCAAGCTTTTTTTGATATGGCTTTTGAATATTGATACTCACAAAGACTTGGTTGGATTTGCCTTAAATTTTGGATTTTGTTCACCTCTGTAAATGTGTTGACATCAATGTCTACCCATTCTGGATTGCCCTACCTGCACCTAACTGTTCCTGGTACAAGTTCAGTTTTGGAATGACTTTATCTGCCACACTATCTACCTAGTGAATGATCAGCGTACCCATTCTGCTATTTAAGTAGAAACATTTCTCCTAACAAAGACAAGTTTATCCACATTTTTTTGGCTTTTATAATCTTCACTCTTTTTCCTTTGTTTTTGTCAAAAGAAACTCTACTTTTTGTATTCTAGGAAATTAATGTATGTGCCCTTAATTTTTTCCTGAAGGCTAAGCCTATGGTAGCTTTGAACCTCAAACCTTTTATGATAAAGTTTTCCCTCAGAGTCCTCTTGGATGTTGTTCCCAAGAGCTAAACACAACAAAAAGATGCTCACTACAGGGGCTGTCAGCCCCTTGATTACTCTGTTCCCTCTCACATTCTTTGGTCCTTCTCCTATCATTACAAAAGTACCCAAATCTCCTAAAGTTTTAAGTCCTCCTCTTGAAGAGGTATTATCAATTCTCCCAATACACCTATGGTAATGATGTTGTTGCCCAGGCCCTTGTGGACTCTCTCCCAGCTTTATCATTGAACTATGAACAAGCTTGTGCTGCCGCTTGCTACCACCTCTATATTGGTATGGTAGCCATGCATATAATTCCAGTTCTCTGTCCTGGTTACGCCTCCAAAGACTTGTACTCCTTCCTGTTAGATTTTGGCCTCCCCCAGTTTGATGGAATCCATGGAGACCATTAGTGTGCTGGTAAACCAATTTATCTAGCCTGCCTTGGTCCACCATCAACTTGTGTTGGGGTCTCAAAATCAACTACTGTCTGCTGGGGCGTCCGCAGTAACCAACAATCACACTCAAAATATTGTCTATCAAGAATGGACTCAAAGTCACTTTGCTTGTATTTTGGATAATTACATGATTCATTGACCTCCCAAGAATACCTGACCTCATCTCTGAACACACTTTGATCCTCTCTCCTTGGATGAATTAGAGAGTGGTTGTATGAAATAGATTAGCATCATGCTTTCTGACAAGTACAAATTCAATCTACCCTTCTAAGAGACCAACAAGACTTTGAGACTTAGTAGATGAGTTTAAACAATTTTGGGAGCATACCAATACACAACTAGAATTAGTAGGGTTTAGTGTGGACAGTTGGGGCCATAGATTGCAACAAAAATACAACATGGACAAGGCTATGCTGAGCAATAATATACACCAAATTCAGATCTATATTGATAAGAAGGTGACCACTGTGACGTGGTGCCACCTATTCCTCCACCTGAAGGCCTTACTCAATCTGAGGGTAATATTTGGGAGGCCATCCCAAAGATCAAAGCAACCACTTTCCACCAGGCTTCTGCTTCCAATCCACCTTCTGCTGAGCCTGTACCAGATCCTTGTATTACCATCCTGACTGATAAGGTGGCTACTCTATGAGGTGAGATTACTTACCTACTTTAATGCCCCTTTGATTAAGACAACTATTCCTCTGAGACCAATGGTAATGCCTAGGAAGAAAATAATGAAGTACCACCCTCAAGGATCAAAGGTGTTGCCCAGGTTTGGAAGGAAAGCCATGAATACATTGCCCTTACTCTGGACAACTTGGTGGCAGTGACCAAAAATATTGCAGATAGACAGGTTGCTTTGTGTAATGGATTTCTTCCCTGAAAACCTTAACTTTATGGACAACTTAAAATATTCCACACCAGAACCAACAACAATAAATCAAGTTCTCATCACCATGGGTAACCCTGGCTTGAATCCAGACAGGGATCAAACTCAGAACCCCAAAAAGAAGCCTAATTTTAGTTTACAAGAAACTTTTAATTCAGATTGCCTTTTTATATTGATTCCTTTCATTCAATCAACTCTCCCATCTTTGGTTCTACTTCTGTGATTTTTAATGGTTCACTAAAACACATTACTTACCACTTGGATGATAATTGGCTGCTTCTATTACTCTTGCTGGTCTTGAAACCACTACTTCTGTACTTGAACCAGGCTTTGCTCTTGATTTACACTGATATTCAGCAGAAGACCTTCTTAATTATGAACCATCTTGTGGCTTTTTCTTGGTGCCTCTCTTTATATTATGTTACAATACATTTTTTTAGCTCTAGTTATATCTACATATGAAAAAAGTATTAGTTTCAGCCATAATTTTAGTGAGACAACATTTTAAATCCTCTCATATCCATTTATCCTCTTAAAGGTTACAGCCCTCTACTGGGGTATTTAAGTGAGCTTCATCTATTATCCATACTTGTTCCAACAATAATGATTATTCTTCTACACTAAGCTTGCTTACAAATATCTATTTTATACTTTTTGAAGCCATGAAAATAAGTTATTTCCTGTTCTTGTTTCTAGTCCCTTTTCTATCTGTGGTATTGGCTCTTGACTCCCACTACCACAACAGACTGGCATAATTCCTCACCTGATGACTCCCACCAGGAGGAGCCCTTGGCTAACATTTGTTCAAATATCCCTCAGGACACTGGGGAAGAAAGTTCCATTATGGCTGCTCCATAACACCACCTCCCCCAACAGAAAAAACTTCCTTGGTTAGACCTAATATCTCCTTCTGCCTGTTGACATACTTGGTAGGATATTATCTACTGAGAAGGTTCAGTTCTATGATATGATTGTTTGTATATCTATGCCACTTTGGTCAGCTCATTATGATTACGGTTCCTATTGGTCCAGTTATTGCAGGGCTTAACTTAGGGAGCTTGGCTCACAAGATTGGGGACTTATTTCCTTTTAAGTGAGTCCCTGAAAGTTTATTGAATCCCCTTATGGACTTCTTACTCAGAAGCTCAGAATCTATCCCTTCAAGTTGCTTTCTTTATACCACAATCATTAAGAGCCTGGCAATCACCCTTGTCACTGCCATTGTCAGCTTTACCATTATCATCTTGTTTGACTATGCACACAGACTAAGAACTTTGTTGCCTCCAAAAAATCCGCACCTCAACAGGTTCAGAACCAGACAGCAGTACTGAGCCATATTTTAGCAGTTTCTCTAGACAGCAAAGGAAACAAGATCTTTAGGCTCCTTGAACTTTCTCATTTCTTATTTGAGATGTCTTCCTTGAAATACCAGAGTAATTTCCAGAAGGTGCATCATGTGGCCAAAAAGCTCACTGGGAAGACTTGTATCTGGTATGCCAAGGTCACCCTCCAACAGGAGAAGCTCTTGGATAGTTATCAAGCCTTTTGAAATTCCTTGCTTTCCAATGTGGTGCCAGCATAAACAACTAAAGAGCTCAGAGACCACATAATAAACCTATACCAAGGCAGAATGGCTATCAAAGACTACATTGAAGAATTCTGTAGCTTAAAGGAAGCCATTGGCATCAAAGTGTCAGGGACCCACTTGATAGGGAACAAGTTCCCCATCTGGTGGGCCAAAGCCCCTAAGTTGAGCCCTGATATTACAGATCCAATGGGTATCATGATCATGGCATGATGGCCTAAGTGGCCCAGGTAGGCAAATCTTCCCAGCATAGAGCTGAAACAACCAAGCAGATAGTATCCCACCACATATGTTAACAGGTAGAATGAGGCATTGGGACTAACCAACAAAGACTCTGCTGGAGGAGGAGGAGTAAAAGAGCAATCATAGTGGAATTTCTGCCCCAGTGACCAGAGGGGTACTTAAACCAACCATGGACCAGGGATTCCTTCTGATGGGAGTCATCAGGAGAAGAATTATGTCAGTCTGTGGTGGGATTTGGGTTTTCAAGGGCCAATACCACTGATAAGAAGGGAACTAGAAACCAGAACAGAAACTGAATTCCTTTCATGGTTTCAAAATAAGGGATTAGAAGATAAGTGTGGGCATATGTAGAGTAGAAATAAGTCTTTTTTGTTGAACCAAGTGAAAATAATAAATGTTGATCTCTTATATATCTCATTGGTTTAGCTGTAAACATTTAAGAGGTTAAGGGAGTGGAAAAGGGTTTAAAACCAAGTTTCAATAAAATAGAGGCTGAGAAAATCAATATGGACATATGCCTTCCTACCTGAGACTTAATAAAGTTAAGTGTAAAAATTGGGATTGGGAGGATATGCCAGGAAGCCACAAAGACAACCACAATTAAGTGTGGTATAGAGGATCATAAGGGTTCATTAAGAGCAGAGCCAGGTTCAAATATAGGTCAGATAGCTCACAGAGCGGCAGAGGGAATATACACAGTCAATCAGATGGGGAGTGGTAGTTACCGTCCTCTAATTGATTATTAACCAGTTCAAAGCTAGGAGCAAGCACAAAAGCAAAATTTGAATGAATCAAGCTCAAATTAAAGGGTAAACTATGTTTGAATGTTGAACGTATACTAACAACTAGCTGGTCTCTAGGGTTCAAGGTTCAATTCCAGTCTAGATTACAATTACAATTAACTCTGGTTTCAAGAACTTTGTTGTATTCTGTTTTTGCTGTTCCAGACTCTGAACAATTAATACAATTAATGTAGAGAGGGAAGGAATCCCTGACAGACATATTCCAAAGTCTGTTACCTTTTTCAGAAAAAACTTGCCCCCAAGCTCAAGAACTTCCTCTCTCACCGTGTATTGCCTGAGAAGTTTTCTAAACTCACCAAAGAAGTCTTGAAATAGTCTTCTGAGGTTAAAAAGCTCCCCTCTTGGAATAGTACCAAGACTCCTCCCCCTCAAAGCTTGCCAGTTCCTGCCAAGGTTCCTAAGGGACTAGTCCCTAAACCTGGGGAGGATACTAAGTTTCTCTTAAAGAGAAACAAATTCAAGCTTTTGAAGGACTATGCCTTTATTGTGGTCAATCAGGGCATTCTACCAAAGACTGCCAGACATTACCCAAGGTAAAAACCTCTTCTGCTCATCTTATTTCAACTACAGATACCAATAAATCTTTAACCCAGTCTTACACTCTTTTGCTTTTTTTCTAGACCCCAAAACTGGAACAACTGTGAGCTACGCCCTAATCAATACTGGAGCAATGGAGAACTTTATCAACCAAGATCTCTCAGTATTTTTAGGGTTTAAGACCTCAGGATGGGCATCTGTAAGACTGGCCAAGGGCACACCTGCACAAGTAGGCCTCCTGATCAAATCCCTCCACGCCCAAGTAGAGGACAAATCATATCACCTAACCACCTCAATCCTTTTCAATCTGGCCTTTCCCTTAGTTTTGGTTTTTCATTGGTGTCAGGAGTCCAAATTACAGTTTAACTGGGATATGTAACAGATCCAGGTCCAATCAGTCCAACTTATTATTATCCTGCCCATGAGACTTATTACTGTTACTTCCTGTGACAAAGCTTCAAGGAGCTTTTCCTCCAGGGAGAAAACTTTATGGGACAATGCTTTGTTGTCATCCTGCCAATGAGCCATGATCTCACACTCTTTTCCTCCCTACTTCTTGATGCCTCAATTTCACAATTTGCCCTCACTTTCACTTGTTGTAAAATTTCATCAAATACTATCAACAAGAACCAAGAATACCATGCATAGATTCTGTTTCCTTGAGCAGTAGTCCCTTCTTTGACAAATTAATCGGAATACAACTCCTCAAATGCCGCTTTTACTTCCACCAAAGTCTCCTCAGGCACAGTCTTGTTGACCTCCAGACTTGCCCAGGCTTCCTCTAGAGAACTTGTAGGGACTTCTTTTCTGGCTGCTGCTGTTTCCAGGCAAAGTACTCTAATTTTTTCTCCTTTGAAAGATAATAAAGAAGACATAAATGAAAATGTGATCAAGGGGAAAGCGTTGAAATTGACAGTATGTATGTATATTTTATTAAAGTTTAGCTGTTTCTGTTTAAATACCATTTGGGGCATATTCAGCTAAAAACCCCTCCTGTTCCTGAACCAACCTATGATTCAAATCATGTGATCTATGTCATTTTAGTCATCTAAAACTAGATCTTTAAATAAAAATCACTGGTAATTCTAAGCCTATGAGAATCAATCTACAATGAGAAGAAGTCACCTGACTCCTTTCATCCCAATGTACCAATTCAGCATGGAGCTTCCTCAGCTCCTGGCGCCAAAACCTTATGGAATATGCCCATTCCAAAACTCAGCTATTGATGTTTCAACTGGGAACCAGTTGATCAAACCTAAATTCTTATACATCAATGCCTTTATTTAGTTGTTGTTGCATTCAACAGCCTTTTGCGTTAAAAACCTGTTAAAACGCTTTGAAATTTGAACAAGGCACCACCACAGAGCTTTTAACCTAAATTTGGGGGCTCGCTTTTTGGTTAACTATAACCAAACTTCTTGACAAAGTCAAGGCATTGAAATAATATAATTAAATCCCCATTAATTATATTCTCATGTATTTATTAATTAACTTTCCTGGTTAATTAAATTGTTTTTGGGACGCCCAGTCCCCAAGATTGTTTTGGCAATCTAGCCTCTTATACTAATTAGTCTGGCCTGAATAATTCCTCATATTCTATTCTTTTATTAAATATAGATACCAAGTTCCTTGGAATCTTCATCTGAAGAATTTCAGCCAAACCTATCTACATGAAATTGATAGAAAAAACAGAACAAATTTATATTTTTGAGTATTTATTTGGCTAAATACTCAACAGTAACTGTTGTAAAGTCACAGGATACCAACTCAGTAACACTTTACTCCCACAGGAAGCCTACTACTGTACCTCTCAAGGAATTTTACCTTCAGGCACCAGAGAAATTAAAAGCCTACCTTAACTCCCTACTCATTATGGGGGTCAAGTAAAGAACTCTATCCCAGAGGAAATAAGCAACATGAAAGAGGCCTTTAGCAAAAAACTCTGCTCCCAGCTACCCAAAAAAAGACCATCTGACCATAGAATTGATTTGATACCCAGATTCTCCCCTACCTGGGAAAAGCTCTACCACATGAACCAGGCCCAAGGAATTGCAATGAAGTCTTACCTGTACAAGAATTTAGCTAAGGGATTTATGCAACAATTCAATTCACCCTGCTTGTCACCTATGTTCTTTCTGGGAAAATACAACAACTCACTAAGACCAGTTTTTGACTTCACCAAGTTGAAAGCCATCACCAAAAAGAACATAACCCCTTTACCATCTGCCAAGTTGCTGACCAATAGACTGACCCACACCAAGGTTTTTTCCAAGTTAGACCTCTGTAGTGTGTATAACCAGATCTGCATTGCCATTAATCAAGAGTGAAAGACTGCAGTTTGTACTCCCTTTGGGCTTTACAAATATCTTGTAATGCCTTTTGGTCTAAGAAACGCCCCTGCAGCCTATCAAGGCCTAATGAGTGAGGTAATCTTCCTCCTGCTTGATGTCAACGTGGTTGTGTACCTTTACAACATTCTGGTATACTCTCAGGACAAGGAGTTCCATACTGCGCACTTACAGGAGGTCTTACAACTACTCCATAACAACAGGCTGTTCTTCAAGCTTGAGAAATGTGAGTTCTTTGTCAAAGGAATTGAGTTTTTGGGATACAAGATCAACCCAGGCGGTTTTGAGGCCTTTCTTCCAAAGTAAAGGCAGTTCTTGACTAGTCTAGACCAACTATATGTACCAAACTTGCGGTTTCTTAGGCCTTGCAAACTTCTGCCACAAATTCATTAAGGACTTCTCCTCTACTGCCCTTTCCTCTCACTCAGCTTATCTCAGAGAAAGTCCCTTTTGTTTGGTTTTTGGAAGCAGACCAGGATTTTGAGGCCCTCAAGAAGCTTTTCACCTTGACCCCTGTCCTTCTTTGCCCAGATCCTGAGCGCCAATTTTTTTAGACACAGACACCTCTGATGTTGCCCTAGAAGGGGTGTTGCTGCATCTTGGGGAGGATAGTATACTCCACCCTATGGAGTTCTACTCCTAAAAGCTCTTGAACAGAGAGAGGAATTACCATGTGTATGAGAAAGAACTATTTGCTATTTTCAAATCCTTGGACCATTGGCGTCACTACTTGGAAGGAAATAAATTCCCCATGCAAATAAGAACCAACCATAAGAACCTCCTTTACTTCACTGAGAAGAGAAAAGTTATCCCACATCTGGCACAATGGGCTATCAATATACTTGTCTTTGACTTTGATATTAGTTACACTCCAAGACACCTAGCATAGAACCAGACACCATCAGTAGATGAGAGGAATTGGATGACCCAAGCCAGTCCTACGTTAAACACAATGAACGTGCTATACTATCTGAAGATCAGTTCCTCTCCCACATAATGACCCTATCTTATCTATCCACCTTGGACCAGGACATCATAGCATCCCAACTCCTTGATAAGGATAACACTCTCACTGGGCTTACTCTAAACAACAGATCTTGGTTGAAGAATGGAAGTCTTTATGTACTAACCAATAAACACCAAAAGACAATATTGGAAAGTTTTCACAGTTCCCCTCTCACAGGACATGAGGGAATATGTAAGACAATCAAGAGGATCCAATGAAGATACTGGTGGCCCAGTATGAAGAAATCAGTCACCTAATACATCTCCATATGCGTGACATGTGGCCACAACAAACCCTCCACATTGAAACCTCAAGGACTACTTAGACCACTTCCTATACCTCAGCACCCTTGGAACTCTATCTCCATGGATTTTATTGTGGAGCTTCCAGAGAGCAACAACATGACTGGCATCTTTGTGGTAGTAGATTGAATAACATAAGTACACAATCTTCATTCCCTTCAAGCAGACTACTGCAGAAGACACCACCAACATGCTCCTGACACATGTTATTGTCAATCATTGAATTCCCAACAACATCATCTCAGATTGAGGCTTACAATTTACATCCAAATTCTGACTTTTCCTAATGAAGGCATTACAGGCCAAGACCCTTATGTCTACCTCCTTTCATCCTCAGACCAACAGACAAACAGAAAGAGTAAGCCAAGTGCTGGAAGTTTTCCTCAGAAACTATGTAAAAATGCAACAGGATGACTGGGTATCCCTACTTCCCCTTGCTCAAATATGTTACAATACCAACCACCATGATTCTATTGGACTATCCCCTTTCTTTGCAAATTACGGTTATAACCCTGAAGACCTTCCTGATCCTCTAACAGAAGATAAAATCCCTTCTACACATCAATGGGATGGCTTTTTACTCAGGACTTATCAGTGCCTAAAGAAACAACTGGAGAAGTTCATCCTTTATTACAAGACACAAGCTGATAACATTAAATAACTCCCAAAGACATCCAGGTTGGGGATTATGTGTTTCTCAATGCAAAGAACCTTAAACTTGACATTTCCGGTTGAAAGCTAGGTCCAAAGAAGATAGGCCCCCTGTTGGTCATTGAACAGCAATCTGAGGTTATCTTCTGACTCAAACTCCCTGAAGGATTCTCTGCCCATGATGTATTTCACATTAGCCTTCTGAAAAAATTCAAGGGATCTGTAGTGGGATTAGTTGACAAGGACCTCCTCCTGTTGTCTTAAACCATAATCTTGAGTGGGATGTTGAAGACATTCTCAATCACTGCACCTTCTGAGGCAAACCTCAATACTTGGTAAAATGGAAAGGCTATGAAGCGGAACCCAACTCCTGGGAACCTGAAGAGAAACTGGAGAACGCCCCTGTGACAATCCACATGTGTGTGGTTTTGCAGGTGAGGGTTAATTTGGCTTCAAATAAAGACGCTATGCTGAAGATTGACAGTGTGTTGTTGGATTGGTATAGATAGAGGCCTAGTAGGGCATAATGGCTACTAGGGAAGGTTTGGCCTGCCTATTAGGTAACAGAGGACTACTAGAGGCAAATGATGTCCCCACCTGGCAGGGAATCTTGGCTGCTGTGGGCTAGATGTCCTCACCCAGAAGTGAAATTTAGCTGCTTGGGGTGGGGAGTGGTCCAGCCTGGTGGGTAGTGTGTGCTACTCAAGATGGATGTTGTTGAGACCCTGATGGGTAACACAGGCTGCCAGGGTGAGTTGTTGTTGGTCCAGCCTTGTGGGTAGTATGTGCTACTCAGACTGGATGTTGTTGAGACCCTGGAGGGTAACACAGGCTGCCAAGGTAAGAAAGTGTGTCAGTATGGTAGGTAAATTGTCTACCAGGGCTGAAGAATGTTGGACCCCTGGCTGGTAAAGCGGGCTTCAAGGGAGGGGAGGAGCTTTGAGAGCTCTACGTACCCTAATACACTTACAGGAAGTCTGTGAGCAAGCACCCTACCTAACGGACTGGTAGGGTGTCCTTGTTTATATTTCTCTGGATACTTTGGGGAGTCCTGAAGTTGACAGTGGAGGCATGTATATGCTTAGGGATATTACCAGGGTGGTTGCTTGGGGAAGCATCTGCAGAACTTGGTATGATCAGGCTTCTGGGAAGTAAAGCTGATAACATTGCAACTGAAAGCTCAGACTTAATCAACCTGGGTGAGTAAAGACAACACATAGACTTTGTTGATCTATGTTTGGATGACCTAAGTGGATGCCACTTGCAAGGGCCCATTCAAACGCCAATAACAATGTAGACTCATGCCTGTGTCTACAGGTTCTGATAACAGGGACTGAGATTTGAAACTAAGGTGGTACATAGTGTGAGATCAACAGTGAAGATTAGTAAGACAGAATATATGATCACAGTGAAGACTAGTTGAAGGAAGGGAAGATCATGTTGAAGTTTGGAACCAGGATGGTTCATTGTGCAGTTAGAAAGGACTGGTTGATAGACTGGAATGGACTGGTTTCAGGACTAGCTGAAGGAACAGAAGATCATGATGCAGGACTGGCTAAGGGGTCAGAAGATTATGATACAGGACTTGGTGAAGAGCTGAAAGTTGGTCAAGAAGGGCTGGAAGAGGAAGATATAGGAGTCAAAATGCTTAATTTGGACTCTGAAAAGTGTAATTATTATCAGAAAAGAACAGTAAAAGAACTAATTAATGATTCCAGAAAATATGATATAAAATTTTTGTAGTTATCATATCTGGAAAAGGAAGAGAAAAGTAAAATAATTTACAGTGTTTAAACTGTGAATCTATTAAAGGTTTGATTGAGCCAGATGTTGAGAAAAGATTCCAGAAACAGAACAGAGAAACTATGAGAACAAAGGCTGGAGTTTTGCCAAATTGATTAGGAAAGAGCAAGAATCAAACAAAAGTCAGGTTTGGAGTTCAAAATGGTTGAGAAAATGCGGTGGAAACTTGTAAAAATGGTGAAGAATTCAGGGTTTGCAAAATTCTTAAGTAAAACATAGGCAAAAGTGCTTGGGTTTTTCCAGGGAAACGTGATGGGAATTACAACAAAATTGTTTAAAGAAAGGAGCAGTTGTTTATCTGGAGCAAAGTAGGCTCTGGGTTTGAGCCATGATCAAGAGTGAGTCATTTAAGTGAACTATTTGTCAGCACTATTGAATCCAAGTGTTTGATTGGCTGCACATCAAAGCCTATCTGATCATTGTTTTGAGGGCTTTAAATGAAGGGGTTAAGTCTAAAATATGAGAGAACTAAGAAGAAAATCCAGGGCTTTAATTGGATGAAGTAAGATCATAAGTTTGATGTATTGTAGAGAAAAATAAACTGGATAGTTTAAGCTTTGAAGACCAGGAATTCTGAGAGGGAAACAGGGACTAAAGCAGGGAGTAATAAAAGGAAAAGCTATCTGAGGCTTTTTAGGGACTGGATCAAGTGGATTACAAAAGGCCACAAGGACTACAAAAGGAGCTGAAGACCAAGATTGAAGTACAGGAGCCCAAGACCAAGTACAAGGAGTCCAAGAGATTGCTGGAGGACTCCAAGTATTGGCACATCCATATTGTTTTCCAGACCCCCAGGCAATATATCAGAAGGTTTCTAAGGAGATCTTTCTTCTGAAGAAAATAAAAGCACATTTTGACCCCTATTAACATTTTTTAGTAGTACAGTTAGCACCTATGAGTGAGCTACCCCATATTTTTTACCCTTGCCATGGGGGGAAGATACCTATTGTCTAAGTTGTAGAAGATTTACCACCAGTAAGACCTACCAGGAAGAGTTGATAGGTTAACTAGGAATCTTGAGATGACAGATAGGGGAAGGGAGTTCATAGGAAATGAGTTTACTAGGTTGTTGAAAGACTGGTACAGATCCACAGAGGTGTTAGCACCAGATGAAGTACATGTGCATGGTGGTGATGCCAACCTAGTGATTATAAAAGTACTGGAAGAGCTTGCAGTCATGCAGGTAAGTACAAACTTCTATAAAGCCACCTCCCACAAAAAAGGAAATGGCAATTCCTCCAAGCCATTCCCTGGCTATGACTGTCAGGAATATTCCTGACATCAACCTTTTAGAAAACAACATTTTGGCCACAATCATTCCCATAGGTCAAAACAAAAAATGGCAGCAGTCTCCCTTAATTGGGGAAACTGCAGCAAAACAGGAGGAGCTTGGGAAAGAAAGTAAAAATCTTTCAATTTGAAATTTGGCTTTTATAGCCCGGCCACGGGCTGCGCAGCCAACTGCCGCCACCCAGCCAGCGGGGGACAGCGCACCCCCACAGCAGGACCTTCCACCCCCATTGGATGGGGAAACTTCTGAATTGGGAATCCCAAAAAGCTAATTTCCCCAAACCCAAAAAATGGGGGGACTGCTGCCCAAATTTGGGACCTACCAAACCTGGAGGGGGTTGACAGGCTGACCAGCACAACAATTGATGCATTAACTGCATAAGTTAAATTTGGATGCATAAAAGCATCCAATAAGGCACCAAACCAATGCAAGCCAGAGAGTAACAATTCATTGCCTTCACATCCTTTCCAATTTTTCTCCAAAAAGGGAATTCCAGACAACACCAAGTGTTTGGGGTTCCCTGTCCATTGTTTTGCATTATCCATGCCCCACCACAGATGATAGTAGATAATAAAGCCAATTCGCTTGATGATAGCTTGTGCTATCATTGAGTGAAATTAACCCTCAATAGTATCACATAAATTACTCAAAAACTTTTACCCTCTAGAAAGTTAAAGACACTAAGCTTTGTCTGCTCTTCCCCAGGATAAAAAATGAACCACCTGATCTTCTCAGCTGTCCTTACAGCCTACCTAGGTATTGGGGGCCACCAATATCCACAACTGCATGGGCCATTTAACAATCCATCTGGCAAGTACTTTTACAAGGAGCCAGTGCAATCAACTCCTCCAATCAGTACTCCCAACCCACACTGTTTTTCCCCCATTACACTCAGTCTGTATTTATATACACCTTTATATACTATTTACTCATTTATTTTGCCAGTAATTTCTGACGTTATAACGTATACACAAAGGTCTTCTGATGGATGATGACGGTCTATCACATTATGACTGTGCTCACCAGGTTCCAAGTTACCAACTTGGTACCCTCATTAGCTAAAATACTCCCCCTTTTATTGGGTCTTTACAATGACCCAGGACACACTTTGGGGACTGGCAACCAGGAACCCCACAATGTGTCTTCACTGCCTGTGCTACTGGCCAGCAAGTGGCAAAGTCAATGGAGGTGATGATATACTTCTAATTTTTTTATTTTTCTTGGCCTGGGGCCCACAATGTCAAGGGACCATACCTTGAAGGATAACTTGGAACAAATTGGTAACACAGACTTAGGCAGAGTGTTGCTCTTTTCAAAAAATTTGCATACTTCACATTGCCTGAGGCCCTCTTGTACATCCTGGTATAGATTTGGCCACCATGCTTTGTGTTTTAGGAATTTTTAAAGATTGCGGCTTTTTGTGTGGCCTAGTTATCAGGTGATACACAAGATGGTATCAAACTTTTGATGTATGGGAATGTACATAATGTTATTTCTGTTGGTCATTTTTTGATACAATGTTATACACCTGTGAAGAGGTGTTCATTTTTAATGACTATCTCTTTGGTGATGTTGGTGGTGCCTGGGGGAAGCCTTTGTCCTTGGTCTAGAGTATCAGGAGGGACTAGTCCAGGTCCAGGTTATTCTCACCTCTTGTGGCTCTGATGTACAGGCAAGAGAGCATGTCTGCAAATTACTAGTTCAGGTCAGGCTTGTATTGAATGCTTGTGTTGATTTTCTTGAGGAACTCTATCTAGCGTTCTTGGCGCCTGGATAACCTGGCTTGAGTCTTAAAATATATATAAAAAACTGGTGGTTTATCAGGGCAGTGAATTCTTCCTGACGTTCCAGGTAACAATGTCACTTAACTATATAGTGTAAAATAGCTAACAGTTCTTTATCATGAATAGAATAGCTCATTTACCATCTGTCAGTTTATAAAATTGGTAGGCTACTGGTAGGAAGTGACTATTGTTGGTTTTGATTCACAGTACAACTCAAATGAAAGCATCTGAAGCATTGGTCTCTGTCTGGTAATCTCCTTCCTGCTTTGGGTATTGGAGGATGGGGGTGGACATCAATTTTTCCTTTAAGCGCCAAAAACCAATGTTGCATTGTGGAGTCCATAAAATTTTATATTTGATGCCTGTTAAGGCTGACAAGGGTGCTGTTAAGATGCTGCAATTGGTTATGAAGCGTTGTACGTAGGCCACCTGTTGCAACTGAACCAATGAGGATTCAGTATTTGGAATTGGGGAAGACAACAGTCCAATAGGAAAGGACAGAATAATAATAATAATAAGGTATTGTTTATTGTAGGATATTATGATTAATATACTAAATGGGGAAGCCACAAAGCCACAAGGGGGTGGCATAGTGGGGAGTTCCATGTAGGGTTTAGAGCCAAGGAATAACTTGTGCGGGGATCAGCAGGTCAAATTGGCAACACTCCTAATTAGGATGAAGTGCCCGCCATTTGACATTACCATCAGATTCATTCATAACGTTAGATACGTCAAGGGGCAACTCATTGAGCGCCCCCTGTGTATTTTAAGATACATTAGTAGGCAAGGTTTGAACCTCGGTT
This sequence comes from Entomophthora muscae, assembly GCA_014839935.2. Lineage (NCBI taxonomy): Eukaryota > Fungi > Entomophthoromycota > Entomophthoromycetes > Entomophthorales > Entomophthoraceae > Entomophthora > Entomophthora muscae. The sequence goes on from QTSX02005033.1 coordinate 367,015, forward strand.
GCAACACACCATTCCCAAGAAAGTATGGAGTTCTGACTTGTCCTTGGGTGGCAGCATCTTGCAGATTGCTTGGATATTTTAGTTGTCAGGTTTAATGCTATCTTTTGACAGCACATGACCAAGTGATGGCAGCTGTTTGTGGTGGAATTGACACTTTGATGGCTTGAAAATAATTTCTATGTTATGTTAAAGTTGCAAAAACTGCCTCTAAGTCCTTGTGGTGTTGTTCTATGGAGGGGCTGTACACAATTATGTTGTCTAAATATTCCAGTTCATGCTTGTCAATGTGGGGCGTGAAGACCTTATTAATGAAGATAACAAAGGTTGATGGCGCGTTTGCCATCCCAAAGTTGAGTACAATACACTTGTACAAGCCATACATAGTGTAAAAGGCCGTTTTGGGTATGTCTTCCTCTTTGATACAAATTTGGTTTTAGCCTGCTGTCAGGTTAATCTTTGAGAAGACAGTTTGCTCCACCCAAGGCGTCAAAGAGATTATCAATGAGTGGAAGTGGATAAAAAATTTGGTGGTAACTTATTTATTGCTCATTAGTCTGTAACAAGTCTAAGAGTTTCATCCTTTTTTGCCACAAAGAACAGACCAGCACCAAAGGGAGACTGTAAGGGGCTGATAAGTCCCTTTTCCAATGCCTCATTGCGGTAAGTGTGCAGTGTTTTATCTTCTTTTGGATAAGACAGTATATGGGTTGAGCCTTAGGTACAGCTCCTTTGAGTTAGATAGCATGCTGTATGTGTTTCTCTGGTGGTAACTCTGGTAGATCTTCCTTGAATATTTCTAGATGGTGGGCTAAAACTTCATGAACCCAGGGTGTGGTGGTGTCCTGGTGATCCTTGAAGCTATAATCTTGTACTGGCAGGAGTCCCAGTCAATTGCTTTGAGGTTCTACTCTTCTTCAAGAGTCTCTGTGATACGTACAAAAATGTGATCTTATAGGAGTTGGTCCACAGAGCCAGGGTAGATCTGACGGTTGATTCCTTCACCCTTGATTGCCAATACAGAAGTGACCCAATCCACTGGGGGTTATTCTTTTGTAGCCAGTCCAGGCCAAGTACGGCATCAAATTTTGGGAAGTAAATGACAGATAATTGGATGGTGCATTGAAGGTTCTCTAGGGCAATGGAGAAGGGAGCAGTCTCTTGTTTCACAGAAATGTGATGCTTATAAGCTGAAACCACATTCTTAATCCGCAAAGGATTAGTGGCTAACTTGAAATTGTCTAAAAAATACTGTTGACAAGCGTGTAATCTGCGGCTGAGTCTAGGAGTTTAGAGCCAGTGTAACTACATAGACAGAAAGAATATAATATCAGTTTATTGTGATGTCTAGTGATGGTATAAAGTACTGAGTCTCCTGAAGTAACCTGGATCATTGGGCACTGATCCACGTCCTTGGGTTGGTACTCATTGTTGGGCAAGGCAGGAATTAAGAGTGAAAAGCTTGGCTTACTTTGTGCTCTCCCTGAGATTTTCCCTTGTCCTGGTTGTCTTGAGTAGTAGTGACTCTGAAGTGGGTGTGATTTGATTGCTCATTATTCCTGTTACTGTGGCAATTTGAAGCTGAGAGCTTATGGCCTGAACTGTTGTTGTTATTGCTGTTATTGCCAGGCAGAGAGCAACTGGAATGTCCTGGAATATGAGAGTCATTAGGCCTTCCTCTCTTTCCAGTATGGGCCTTATGAAAGGCATTGGAAGTTTGCTCTGCTTTCTCTGTCTTGCAATAAAGGCTTTGAAAATTGGTCACCTGATCCAGGTTGATGTATCTCATCACGTGCAACTTGAGTATGTTGTAGTACATGAGATGGGTAGCTGGAGTGTCAAAGGCAATGTCTGAGGGGGCATCTAGGCAGAGCTCCTTGTATTCCCAAGTGAGCTCCTTTACTATGCCTGATGGGTATAGGTTCTTCACTTGGCATATGATCATGAGGACGGTATCTTTAATCAATAATATTGTCAAGAAGTCTTGCTTGAAGGTGTCCAATTCTTCTTGGTGCATCCTTCATGCCATTTGTTGCACCAGGTGACCTTGTCATCTGTGAGGCAAATAGATATTAAGCAATCTGGTAACGTTGTGGACATTCTAATTGTGCCAGCTTGCTCTGGGAATATTGAATCCATTCTTTAGTGTTGTTGTTGTTGGCCCCAGAAAATTGTTCCAAGGCAGTAATATGGAGTTGCTGGGCTACGTGGGCCAGTATGATACTTTTTTCTGTCACTCAAGGGGTGGCAGTAGGCGCTTGAAAAAACCCTTGTGTTGTAAGGCGTTAAAGGCAGGGACCATTATGACCATGTTTGATATAGTAAAAATCCTTCTGGTATTTCAGTGCCCAATGTGTAGGGTGTCTTGTCTACAGGGAGGCCAGACATGATTCTTTTATATATTTGTTAACCACAGCAAGTGCAGGCAACAGGCAAGATTATGAAGGGAAGAGTAGGATGTAAAACCTACTTATGCTACCAATGTTGTAACTGTGCTGTTTTAGCAGAGTTACAAGGGGAAAATACTGGATACTAGATAATATTCTTTATTAGGAGATAGTTATTATATAGCTATTGTGGATTGTGGATAACAGGAACATTTTTGTGTTGATCATACTGTTGGATGGTGAAGGGGTTGGCTTGATCCTGGCAATGAGTCAAGCACAAAATTGAGCTATCCACTGTAGGGGATTACCATCCGTTCATGTTGTTGGATTTGGAAATTTGAGTCCAATTTTTTATTTGGCTATGGGTCACTGGAAAGTTGGGTTGTAGGCAAAAATTCACTTAGTTGGAACCTTATTGATAGGTCAATTTTGCTTTTTTAACAACATCAATGTGTTAGATAGTAACAATGGTAGACCTACCCCCTAAAACTCACTTTAAATCTACATTCAATAAAGTCTTTGATCCTAAAACGTCCACCATTGCAGTCTTCTTGACTATCTACAAAACAGCCATGCAAAGGACCTCTGATGAGATTAAGAAGGAGAGCATTTTGAGTTGTTTGTACCCTACCTGCCAATTAATGGTTGTGTCTGAACTGCCCACCATCAACACTTGATAAGAGATGAAACAGCTTCTAATCAATGAGTTTAGTGATGACCTCAGTATAGAGGTGAAAAATACACTTTCATGCATCTTGTGCTCAAACCAAATGAGACCTTGGATGAGTTTGCAGATAGATTATATATGAAAAGTCAACAATTGATAAAATCAGGCAGGTAACACCTCATGAAGCCTATATGGCTTGCAATTAAGACCTCAAAGTTAATCAACTTCTGTGCCTCCACTTTAAAGCTCACAAGGCCATGCTCTCATCTATAAAGAGTATAAATACTTTACTACAAGACATGCACCTTAATAACTCTGGCTCTGTTGTGCAAGAGAATTGAGCAGCCTCTAATTCTGGTTCTTCTCTCTACAGCCCTTTCATCCTCACCATTTTTTCACAGAATCCTCCTAGATGTCAAGGATGTCATAACTGCGGAAAAATAAGCCACCACTCCCATATCTGTACCAATATGCTGGCTAAAGGTGCCAACCCTAAAGAACAGGCAGTAAAAGAACATCAACCTAGAGGCGGAGACGCTCTTGGTTGACAGTTCTTCCTAGTCTATTCCAATTAACCTGGCCATAGCAGATTCTGAGCATACCAATTACCAAACTCCCCCAATTATGCTATTAGTTCATTACATCTCCAACAATTCATATATGGATGATTCAGATATTGAAGATTCTAACACTTATGAATATACAGATTTATCAGTGCCCAAAACCACTTTCTCCTACAAACTACGCCTTGGAAAGGCTAAAACCACAACAAAACTTGTGGCCAAAACCAAGGAGGTTGTAACTTGCCCTTACATGACTCAATCCAAGAGATCTTCCGTTCTTGTGGAATCTTCCAAAGAAGCAGCTGAAGTAGCTGACACTTTCTTTAAAAATTTGTCAGTACATCTCCCTCTTCAGACTGTCTACAAGCAGACCCTGGTTTGAGGTGTATGATTAAAAATGGGACAAGGAACTAGCTGAAGCACAAGATATCCTGGCTATTCTCCCACCCTTTGGTTGACTACAACTCATGTAGAGATATTCAGCCAAAAAGGTGAAGATCAAGTCCGTCTTGGACACTGGATCTCCTATTAATGTTGTCTAATCAAAGCTTATCAAGAATCTTAAACTTGCCCCTGACCTTAACTACCACCAGTCTTATGGTATAGCTGGGTTGTCCATGACTTGTGCTATAGGGGCATACTAAGCTCTTCCTATGCATTTTGATAAACTACTTCTAGCCGGGTTGCATTAGTTTTAGAGAATGAGAGTTATGATCTTTTAGTTAATACCCAATTCCTTAGGGAATACAATGAGATAATCAACTAAAAGGATGCCTACCTCTATGACTGTACAACAGTCACATGGAGCTTTTTGCCAAATAATAATGCCAATATATTAAGGTTGTTGTGTTTTTATTATATATTTTATATAGATAAATTTGGGAGGTTCATTAAGTAAAGATTCCTAGAAACTTGGTATTGATATGAAATAAATAATAAAAGATTGGCTTGTTAGTTAGTCTGTACTAAATGACAAGATTAAGGAAAGATTGGCCAAACCCATCTTGGAGACTAGGTGTCTTGAAAAAGGTTTAATTAACTCTGAATGTTGATAAAATCTACCTGTGGATATGAATAATGAAAACTTAATCATTTGTTTAAAATGAACTTGACTGTGTTAAGTAAAAACTTAGTGTCTTTGAATTTAATTAATAACTGTGTAGATTAATCAATATAATGACAAGGGATAAATTAAAATAAAGTATAAATCTTAATAGACAATTATGTCTTGGTATTCAGGATTAATTGGCTGGTTCTCAGTTGGAACAGTGACAGCTTGGATAAGTAATACTTAGGTTCCACCAGGTTTTGGATCCATAAGCTTGGAATGCTTCAAGCCAAAACAATACACTTCAATAAAAGAAATCAGGTGATTCCAGAATGTATTAGAAACATTCTTATAGGTTGAGAATGGGAATATCTTTTGGTAATGATCTTAATTGGACAACGCCATTATTTGATATTTACATGATAGGAATCCAGGGGTGATTCCTGAACTGGAGAAGCTTCTGTCAAATATGCCCTAAATGATAAATAAACAAAAAACAGATAAATATTGAATAAATTTATTCAAGTCAAATATGACGCTTTCCCCTCATCTAACTTTCCAATTTATGCCTTCATAATTATAATTTGAAAAGGAAAATTTTGGAGTTTTAAGAGTAGAAACTGTGGCTGCTTGTAAAGAGGTTCCTGAAAGATCCCTCAAGGAGGCCTAGGAGGACCGTGAGGTGGTCAAAACATTTCCCAAAGAATCATTGATTAAAGTTAAATTTGCCTTTGAGGGACTTTATCTGGAGTTTTTTCCAAGTAAGAACACCCTCACAAGGAAATAGAGTCTATGCTTGGGAATCATGAAACTTGTTGTTGGATTTTGACAAGATTTTTAAACAAATAAAGAATGCAATAAATAGATAAATTAAAGGACTCAAACTTTGAGAAGAAAAAAGTGTGGAAATAATGACAAGGTGGCAGGAGAAAAATAAAGCTCTAACCAGAAAATTACCTCTCTAGAGATAAATCTTGTCAAAGCTTTGTTAAAAGATTAGGCAGGAGTAAGAGTCTCAACTAAAATAAGTATGGTAAGTCTGTTTGGATAATCCTGGATACTTTACAGGCTCATGTCAAACTGACCTCTGATGTGTGTGGTGAGATCATTGTAGAAGTTTAAACATGGTCCAGGCTTATCAAAGTTAATGATTTCAGGGACTCAATCATGTATCTCTTTTTATGTTGTGATGTATTCCTCAATGGTTCCCACCATTTTAAAGGTTCTGAGTTTTTTCATGATTATAACATCAGAGTCCTTTATGACAAACTTTTATAAGAAGGCATTCATGAACATATCACATTCTTCATTGTGATCAGGGTGTTAGTCAAACCATTTGTTCACAAATTTGGAGGCAGCCCCAGTAACTTGCAAGTAAATATCACTTGCCCAGAGTCTTTGGGGGAATAGCCCACTTATGTGAACTTATTTTGGTCTTTTTAATTCAGAGGCTGGTGTTTTCACAGTGTAGCCCTGAGAATATTCCTATTTCTGCTTAAAAAAGACGTCAAAATACAATGTTGGGTATTTCAGGTGCTTCTGGAAGTGTAGGAGGGTTCAGTACTCCTTATGTGCTGAAGAAGCTATACTGTTTGGTAGGTGAAAGAATATTGTCAAAGGTAGTGTCAATTATATACTTCTGGAAAGTATAGTAAACAAGATAAAGGGGGAAATAAAAAAGAAATGATACTTTATTGGATATGAATATAGGACAATATATATTATCATGCAAAGCCACATACTGTCCATGTATGTCATGGAGGTCATGGGGTTTACTGAGTAGTTTTCCTCTTAAGTCACAAGTCTTGTTCAAGTTGTGTTCTGCTTAGCATCTGGAATGCTTGATATCTGTAGTAGATGGCCAAATGATAGTGGTGCCACTGGCCTAACTATCAATTGGTGAACCATTTGATGAATCACTTGGAGTGTTAATTCCCTGAGAGAGATTAATTGAAGATGTTGCAACATTTCCCCCTGAAGTTCTGGAAGTTGAACCTTGGGAATTTTGTTGAGAGTGTCAGGGATACGAGCTTAGTATTGATCCAATTTGGTGTTGGATACAGGGAGTTGGGAGTTATACTGTGCTGTCCTTGCTTTGCAGATGCAAAGGCGGTCATGGTGCATAAGCTTGAGTTCTGTTTGAGCGCCAATGCTTTTGATTAAGTAGGTATTGTTGAGTTTGACTTACATGACAATGCCTGGTCCTCTCAGTCCTGGATCCAGCTTGTGTTGATTGTGGTTGACTACCCATATCTCATCTCCAACTTGAAATCTCTCTTGTTGTAGCAGGATTGCCTCTCTATCAACCCTTTTCTTTTCCATATCTTCCTGGTCTTTTCTTGCACGCTGTACATTGGGGTCATTCTTGTCTGGTACCTTTCTTGGTAGAGGTAGGCATGGACCTGCAGTAGTACTAACAAGGGGCGGGCTTGTGCCCGTAGACAAGTTTACATGGGCTTTTGCCTGTATTGCAATTGACTTGGGCTCTGCACACCTTAAGCACTGTTGGCAGCATATCAACCCAGGCTTTTGGATTGTTAGAATATTACTTACTGAGGGCTTCTACTAGTGAGCCGTTTAGTTGTTGTTGCAACTGAACCAATAAGGATTCAGTATTTGGAATTGGGGAAGACAACAGTCCAATAGAAAGGATAGAATAATATGAATAAGGTATTGTTTATTGTAGAATATTGTGATTAATATAATATATGGGGAAAGCCACAAGGCCACAAGGGGGTGGCATAGTGGGAAGTTCCATGTAAGGTTCAAAGCCAAGGAATAACTTGTGCGGGAATCAGCAAGTCAAATTGGCAGCGCTCCTAATTAGGATGAAGTACCTGCCATTTGAGATTGCCATCATATCAACCCATAATGTTAGATACATCAAGGGGGCTTATTGAGAGCCCCCTGTGTATTGTAAGATACATTAGCAGGCAAGTATGGAAACTTGGTTGCAACATTGTTCTATTCTTCCATTGGCTTGCGGGCAATAGGGCTGGCTATGGTGTGTTTATTCTGTTTTTTGGCAAGGTAGATATTGGTATTGATGGCTTTAAGTTTGGCCCCTCCATCTGTGATCAAGAGGTCAGGTTTCCCAAACTTAGCTATGATCTCTTGGCCAATAAATCTTCTTGCCTCATTGCCTTTATGTTTATTTGTGGCTTTGGATACAGGCCACCTGGTTGCATAGTTGATGGCTGTTATGATGTACTTTTTGCCTTTTTTATTGCCCAGAATTGGTCCTACAATATCCAATGACCACAATTTAAAAGGTTGTGTGATTGATAATGGTAGTACTGATTTGGGTGGTTTCTTGGATTGGGTGTACTTTTCACAGACCTCACATTGTTCCAGTACCTCTTTGATATTGTCCAGCATGTTGAGCCACCAGTAGTGTTTTTTGAGGTACTCATGTAAGTTTTGGCTACAGGTGTGTCCCAGGTCTCTGTGGTATTGGAGAATTATGTCAATCTTTTGTGTTGACGGGACTTAGGGTAAGGTATCACCACTTGGGAGTATTTGGTGCAGTGTGCCATATATGTTTTTGAACATATGTTTGTTCTTGAGGACTTTCTCTTGGATGTCCATTGGTGTTCCAGTTTGGAACCCTTTTTGGAGTTTTTTCATTATTAACATGGGCCAATTGGGGTCTCCATCAGTGCATAGGATATGTTTACTGTAAAACCTTGATAGGGTGTATGTAGTAAACATTTCCTTGCCTGGCTTTTATTTGATTTGCATGGAGTACCTTTGGATAATGCTCATCAACTCTGCTTGTCTTTGTGATAAGTGTTGTTGGGGTTTGAAGAATACCAATGACTTGTGGTTGGTTAGCACTTTGAATAGTTGTGCACCTTCCAGATAGCATTGCCACTTTAGGAAGCACTGGAAAATACCTACCAGTTCCTTGTCATGTATTGGGTATCTTTTTTCCCCGTTGACAACTTTCTTGATTTGTATGCTACAGGGAGGAAGTCCTTTTCTGTAGTCTGGATACAGAGTACAACTCCAACTGCATAGTTGGAAGCATTGGTTTACAGTTTTTATACTCTTTCATGGTTGGGGTATTGTAGGATAGGGGCCCTGACCATGTGTTTTTTATGTTGCTGAAAATGTTGGTCTCTTAGCTGTGTTTATACAAACTTGGTTGTTTTGCCTGTGACTGCAGATAGCGGGGCAGTTAAGGCCCTCAGTCAGGTATAAAACTTCTGACATAGGCCACCATACCTAGGAATATTTGGAGCATGCTCTTGTTTCTTGGCGCTGGCATGTCAGTTATGGCATGAATCTTTTCTGGGTCTGGCTTGATCTTATCCTTGCTGATAATGTGACAATGGAATGGGAGGTCAGAAGAGAAGATTTTTATTTGTAAGTTTTGGCAATGAGTTAATTATCTTTGAGGGTTTGGAGGACCATGCTGACATCTTTCCAGTGTTGATTTAAGCTTAGACTATAGACAATAATGTTGTCTGGGTATATTATTGCCCATTTCCCAATGTGTTTCTTGAAGACTTCATTCATGAATGTCACAAAGGTACTGGGAGCATTTGTCATATCAAAGTTGAGGACTACACATTCTAAAGATCCATACTTGGTTCTGAAGGCTGTCTTTGGTATGTCCTCTGGTTTTACACAAATTTGATGATATCCTGCTGTCAAGTCAATTTTGTGAAGACTTGGGACCCCCCAGGGCATTGAAAAGGTCATTGATCAGAGGCAGGGGATACCTGTTCTTAATTGGGACCTTTTTGAGCGCTCTGTAGTCTGTGACAAGGCAGAGTACACTGTCCTTTTTTGCTACAAAGAAGACAGCGGCACCAAAAGGTGATTTTGAGGGTCAAATGAGGCCTTTATCAAGGGCTTTGTTGAGATAAGCTTTTAGGGTATTTCCTTCCTGAGGTATGAGAAAATAAATGGGCATGCTTTGGGAACGCTTACCTTGAGGTCAATTTCATGCTGTATACCACAATCAGACAGGAGGCCTGGCAAAGTTTCTTGGAATACAGAGGGAATTTTTTACTAGATGTTCTCAAATATGGTCTCTTTTGAGCCTGGTCTCTGTGTTCTTGAAGTGGATGACTTCATATGTGCAGGTGTCCCAGTTGTTATAACCAAGTTTCCAGAATTGCCTACTAATGTATCTTACAATACACAGGGGGCGCTCAATGAGTTGCCCCTTGACGTATCTAACAACATGAACTAATCTGATGGCAATATCAAATGGCAGGTACTTCATCCAAATTAGGAGCATTACCAATTTGACTTGCTGATCCCCGCACAAGTTATTCCTTGGCTTTGAACCTTACATGGAACTTCCCACTATGCCACCCCCTTGTGGCCTTGTGGCTTTCCCTGTATGGTATATTAATCACAATATTCTACATTAAACAATACCTTATTTTTATTATTCTGTTTTTCTATTGGACTGTTGTCTTCCCCAATTCCAAGTACTGAATCCTCATTGGTTCAGTTGCAACAGTGGTAGCAAAAGTAGGTTAACAACCTACCTAAAACAAAATTCCCCCAAAAAAGGACAGAGTACGGGCTGTATGGCTACTCCCCAACAAGAAACTTTCCTGCCAATCCCCAAGGGGGACATCCCCAACAGGTATTTCATCTATCAAGACCAGTTAGTTCTCACAAGCGTGTATAATTGGCTCCGCCTCAGGCAGTGTGACGCTAGTGTCACCCCGCCCCAGTCAGACCTGTCACAACACATGCTCAACCTTCAGCTAGAATCCTTTGTGGGTGGCGTCAAAGGAGCCAACATTGTCAGTTGGCTCCAGTCCACTGAAACCCGCCTCTGTATCTGTCAGGTTCCTTAGCCTATGTAGGTTGCCACTGCGTCTGGCTGCTTTACGGGGCCCACCGCCATGTGGTTCACCAACTGGGCCAGTCAGGAACTTGACGCTACCTGGGCAGCATTCTGAGACGCCACCAAGTCCTGCTACAGCAAAACCTTCTCCTCCATTATAGTGGGAACTCCTCTTCTAGCCATCAAACAGACTGGGTTTGTCCCTAAGTACCTTGCCGCCTGGCAACAAGCTCTTGCTGCTGCCCCAAAGCTGTGACTGATGGAAATGCAATGCTACTCACCCTCATCATCAATGGATTAAACCCCTATATCTGCAAGTGGGTCCCCATAGGTTGCTGCACCTCCATTGATGACTGCTACAAAGCCATTGTGAAGGCTAACAACCAGGCTTCAATGGGCTTCCTCTGTACCAGTGACGCCCCATCCCAACCTCGTACAAGACCTGCCAGTGGCCACAATTAAGTGGGCTGTAGTCAGCCCTGTCAGCAGGATAATGGGGCTAAACACCCCTGCAAGGGGGGAGCTCCAGCTAGCACAGATTTAGGACCAGGAAAAAGCCTGGGGGTTGTAGCAACAAGAGGCCCTGAAACCCCACCTGATCCCTCCTCTTAATCCTTGCTTGCAAAGAACCCCTGTGACTACAACATCCATGAAGTCAAACCCTGAACGTCTTCCAAGTCCACAGTGACAACCCTGTTTTGCAAGCAAGTCACTCCTCAAATAAAGTAACACGCTTATCCTATCCCTTCTGTTTCTGTGGGAACACCCAAAAATTAATGGTAGATACCAGAGCCAACCACACTATGGTGGACCAGGAGTTTACCAACTCTCAGCAATTGGACAGAGTGCCCAGCAGGTTCAAGGCAGTACAAGTAGCTGACTCCTGCAGAGTTGCAATCACCCATGAGACAGTACCCTTCAATTTGAGAATGGGAATTGTCCAGGTTAAGCTCTCTGAGCCAATAATGGCAGGGCTCAGCCACGATGTAATTGCTGGCCTCAACTGGCTTTGGCAGAACTGTCCCTACATCAACTGGGATACATCTGTTATCATCCTTAATAGAAAGGGGTGGGCCTTCAGATCTATCCTGTGAAAATGAGCAAGTTACTCCACAATACTTTGTTTGTTAAAATAACAGAGACAGGCTCGTACAACTTCAAGGGGGAGAAACTAGACTTCAACCAGTGTTCAGTCAAAGTTATTCACGCTGAACCATCTGTGGCCCCTCCCTTGGCCACTTTACCACCACCAGCTTGCTGCACTCCTTGAGGAGTACAAGGAAATATTCAGTGAGACACTTGAACAGCTACCTCCTCCCTGGGAGATCCAGCACGCTGTACAACTTCAATGATTGTTACCTAAAGCACAACCATTATATTGTCTTACACCAAAGGAAGATGTGACCCTCTGCCAGCATCTTGTGGACGCGCTTGATAAGGGCTTCATTTGCCCCTTGTTCTCTCCATACAGGATGGCTGTCTTCTTTGTAGCCAAGAAGGACAGGTCCCTTTGCCTGGTCACAGACTACCGCGCCCTAAATGAGGTGACTGTTAAGATCAAGTACCCTGATGCTGATTGACAACCTGTTTGATACATTTGTAAGTGCAAAGGTCTTTAGCAAGATTGATCTCACTGCAGGGTATAACCAGGTCTGCATTGCACCAGGGGATGAGGCAAAAACTGCCTTCTGCACACGCTACAGGTTGTTTGTGTCAGGTCTTGAACTTTGGAATGACCAACACTCCTTCCACCTTTTTCCATGTTGATGAACAAAGCATTTGAGGAACTGATTAGAAAATGTGTGGTTGTGTACCTTGATGAAATTATTGTCTTCAGTCAAGATCAAACCACTCACCTCCAACACCTTTGTTCTGTTCTCAACACCCTTTGGAAAACCCAGCTAAAAGCTAAATCCTCCAAATGTGAGTTCCTCAAGTTGGAGCTGTTATTCCTTGGGCACACCATCTATGCCCAAGGGATAAAGCCTGACCCTGCCAAAATCAAGGCAATCACCAGCATGCTGCCCCCACTGATGTAGTCCAGGTGCAGACATTCTTAGTATGGTTGCCTACATGTGCAAGTTCATTCCCAATTGCGGGGAACTGATTGCACCTTTCACCAAGCTCCTCAACACCAAACAGCACTTCCATTAGACCCCTGTCAGATATCAAGCCTTTGATATGTTGAAGCAAAGACTCACAACAGCACCAGTACTGCAGTTTCACAATTGAAACCTTCAGTACAAACTCAAGACCAATGCCTCTGATAGGGCTATAGGGGGCGTGCTAAGGGTAGAAACTGACAATGGTGTCTTTCTCCCCATGACATACAAGTCCAGGAAACTTACTGCCTCGTAACAACACTATCCCATTCATGATAAAGAATTGGTGGCAATTGTGCACTGCGTTGAGAAGTGGCACTTTTACCTGGAAGGGGCCACCTTTCAACCCCGCGTCCTGACAGATCACAAGTTGCTCCAGTACTTTAACACACAGCCCCACTTGACAAGCCGCCAAGCAGGCTGGGTTGAGCGTCTACCCCTTTACCAGTTGCACATCAAGTACAAGCCTGAGAAGGAACTTATCACAGCTGACACCCTCTCACAACTCTATGTAGTATCCATCACTGGGGACATTGGTTTGGACCCAGAATGGCCCAACTATACCTCCGCCCTGAGGCAACTTGCTACAAAGGCCTTAACTTGGTAACCATCTCCAAGTTGAAGGACAACAAAAGTCAGTTTACCACCAATGCTGGTAACGTCTGCCGTAGGGCAGAGACAGGTGAAAAGATGCCTTACATTACCACCACGCAACAAGGGGACACAATATTGCACTGCCACCAAACCCTGGGTCACATCAGAGGGCGTAACCTCTTCAAGATCATAAAAAGAAGGTTTGGTGGCCGCGCATGCGTCAAGACATCTTGGACCTCCTCAAAACGTCTGTGCTGTGCAAAAAGAATACGTCCAAACCTGCACCCCCAAGTCTGTCCTTCCCATCAAGACCATGGAATCCTTCAAGCAGTGGGCTCTCAACATTGTGGGACTACTACCCAAAGACAGACTGGGGAAGAAGTACATTATCACTGCCATCAACTACTTCACTTGCTAGCCAGTGGCCTGGGCAACCACTAATCACACTGCCACCACCATCACCTGCTTTATTGGCAAGGAAATTGTGGCCTGGTTTGGGCAACCCAAACTCCTCATTACAGATGGTGGCCCCAAACTTGTTGGACACATCATAAAGGCATACTGTGCCAAGAACGCCCTCCAACATATAGTTACAACCTCCTACCATCCTCAAGTCAATGGACACATGGAACGGTTAAATGGCTCACTGGTTCAATTGATTGCCAAGCTCTCACAAGAGCACCCTAACACTGCATGGACTGAACACCTGCCCACAGCTCTACTTATCCTGCAAGCAAGAATCAACAGGGGCACACGGTTCAGCCCCAGTACCCTGGCCTTTGGAACACCTGTCAGACTGACAGGGGTTGAACAGGGAAAGCTACATTCCAAGGTTCCCTACAAGCCTCCCCTAGTAACAACTCCATCCCTAGACCAATGGCGTGCCAAAGCCCAGGAAATTGAACACAAGCAAATTGAAGGAGGGACAAAGCACCTCAAAGCCAGGTACGCCGTAGGTGATCCCGTCTACACCCTCAACCCCAATTCTGCCAAGTTGGAGCCCAACCACCTAGGGACCTTCAAGATAGCCGCTGTCTACAACAATCATACCTATCAACTCAAAGATGCCCAAGGGAAAACCAAGAAGCTTCACCACAATTGCTTGCGCCCCTGCATAGCCATCCCCACACAAAGGTTGTTCATGTGGACCTTCCCAGACCTTCCGCAGACTCTGGTCCTGGTGTCTGACAACAAGCAGGGGGCAAGGGGGGTGTTGCAACCAAGTTTCTAGACTCGCCTGCTAATGTATCTTACAATATACAGGGGGCGCTTGATGAGTTGCCCCTTGACGTATCTAATAACATGAACCAATCTGATGGCAATATCAAATGGCAGGCACTTCATCTTAATTAGGAGCGTCACCAATTTGACTTGCTGATCCCCGCACAAGTTATTCCTTGGCTTTGAACCTTACATGGAACTTCCCACTATGCCACCCCCTTGTGGCCTTGTGGCTTTCCCCATATGGTATATTAATCACAATATTCTACAATAAACAATACCTTATTCTTATTATTCTGTTCTTTCTATTGGACTGTTGTCTTCCCCAATTCCAAGTACTGAATCCTCATTGGTTCACTTGCAACACAGTTGATTTTTCTAGGGTCAGTTTCCTGTTTATTTCCATGATTTTCACAAATACATGGTCCCTCATAAGCGTGTCAAGATATGTTGGGTAAACATGGTGATTCACTTTGCCTTGATGTATGGTGAAGCTAGCGCTGTCCCAGTCAATGTGATGTTTGGTCTTTTCATCCAATTGAGGCCAAGTATAAACATAATTGGGGTTTAATATATGGGGCCACTAAGTGTAGTCTGTATTTCTCCAATTTGGGTGAAGAAAGTTTTTGTTTCTCTGTTGACTGGTGTGCTTTTTTTATCTGCCATGACAACTCTCTTGATGTTATTTGTACTGTGGGTAAGTTTCATTAGTTTAGCAAATCTTTTTTAAAAAGGGATTGGTCTGCACCAGTGTCTTATAATTCTGTGCCCTGATATCTGCAAAAGAAGAAGGTATAAGTATGGAGTTTATTTCCAGTTTGGACAGCAAACAGTAGAGGATTGCTGAAGGGTACTTGGATCATGGTGATTGAATCCACATCTTGGTCCCTTTACAAGTCTTATAGAGTGGGGGGCGGCTTTCCTAAGCACTCCCCTGAGCTTTTCTCTCCTTGTTGTTGTCTTCAGTACTTGCTTGATTAGCCTGCGCTGTGCAATTCACGTTTTGATGATAGGAGTGTTTGGATTGGTTGTTCTGCTTGTTAGGGTGAGGGTCCTTCTTTGCTGTGGGACTCTCATTTTGCTTGTTTGTTGTGTATAGATTGTCAGACTTTTGAGCTGTCACTTTTCCTCCAATAATACATCTTTGAGATTTTTGCAGCAGGTCATGTCAAACTGACGTCTAATGTGTGTGGAGAGGCCATTGTAGAAGTCTAGACATGGTCTGGGCTCGTCAAAATTAATAGAGCTGGGGGTTTGGTCACATATGTCTTCATATGCTGCAATGTACTCCTCAATTGTGCCTGTCATTTTGAAAGTTCTTAGCTCTGTCATGATCACCACGTTGGAGTCCTTCATGACAAACTTTTCAAGGAAGGCGGCTTTGAACATACCCCAGTTTTATTTTGGCCAGGGTGTTGATCAAGCCACTCACTTACAAAAAGAGAGGCAGTTACTGTGACATGGAGGGCAATTTTTTTGGCCCAGAGTCTGCAGGGGTATCTCACTTGTGTGAACTTGCTTTTTGTGCTATTAATCCTGTTACTTGCGTTTTCCTGGCGTAAACCTGCAAAGGTCCCAATTTTTGCTGAACATAGGTGTTGAAATACAATGTTAGGTATTTTTGGTTGCTATGGTTCTGCTGCAGTTTGAGTCAGGTTTAGCAGTTTATTGGCTTTGAGAGTGTTTTATTGTTTGATGGGCACAAGTATGTTGTTGTAGATGACATAGCCTGCAGGAACGTCTTGTCCTTCTTTGTAGTCTCTCTAGCTGGTAGGGAGGGCCATTTGCTGGTTCTTCTTCCTAGGAGGAATTTTTCCTTTAAGTTGTATAGGTACAGATAACCTACCTGTGCTACCATTGTAAAGTATATATTTCTTAAAAGTATAATAAATGAGATCAAGGGGAAAATTAAGAAGAGAATGATACTATATTTGATATAAGTTAAGAGTATTAGATAGTTTCATGAGAAGCCACATGCTTTCCATGTACGTCATGACAGCCATGGGCTTGTTCAAATAGTGTTTTGCTTAGAACTCAAAAGGTTTGATCCCCATAGTAGATGAGCAATTAATAAGAGTGCCAACAACTTAATGATTAGTTAGGGGATCACTTGGGCAATTTCTTTCCCACAAGGGAGTAATCAAAGATGCTGTAACATTATGAGATGTAAATTCAGGTGGCTGAAGAGTTGTACTAATTATTTGTGCAACATCTGCATGCTCCATTAATTAATTAGGAACATGAATTTTTTTAATGCCAGGATGTGATTTAGTCATTGATCCATTGCTCTTGTAGCCTAAGCAAAAAATAATTTTGTTGAAATCATTCTAAGTCTGCATAGCTGCACCTTACAATTATTGGTTGAATCCATTAATTATCTAATATCCCAAAATTCTAACAGTGCCATATAAGCAAAGTGTTTACATTGGCACTGTTGACATTATAATATTTTTCATGAATTCAAGCTCTTTAGGTATTTTGATTGGCCTTTTGGATGGTAGCTTATAACTTGATCTATGTGAAAGCCATTATTTTCCCCCCTGAGGTGTTCTCTTTACCCAAATATTGGCCAATGTCAATACCTGATTCTTCCAGATCCTTACCAGCTTCCTTCCACTTAGAGTATCTCCACCAAAGCTATTTGGATCAAACCTTTGGGTATTAAATGGAAGCCCCTTTTCCAATTAAAATAGATTTATTTTTGAAAATTAATTTGATATTGAAGCTTCAGCGCTAATCTTCAATTTAATAGGAAGCTTCTATTTTTCATAACCATATCAAACAGGCTAAAAACCAGAAATTCAAGTCTTATGTGTTTAAGTTCTTTGTCTGAGTTCTTTGTTATGCCAAGTAACAAAGCACTACTCAACAATGTCACCCTTCAATCACATGTTTATGATTTTCCTTTGGTAGAGGCTCAGTATCTAAGGGAAACTATAATAAAAATGTTTTTTGTATAAAATATGATGTTGTAATAAATAAGTTGAATATCCTATACAAAGGGTATTTAATTAAATCCAGGAGAGTACTTAGATTTTTAGGTCCCTGGCTTTTAGTTGTACGTGCGCATCTCTTCGTAAAGGGCGAGCTGGGATTTTTCACGTTGAGGAGAGGGATTCTTTTGGTAGCCAAGGGTTTCTAAAATGTCGATGGTGTTGTTTCCAAGGGGAGCTGTTACCCAGCCTTGAACCAACGTCTTGTTTTGAATGACATGTGAGTAGTAATGGGAAGTAGGAGTCATTATATGGTCCAGAGAGTGGCAATAATTTACACTGTCAAGTGGCTCAGGGGGGCTTTAATTGTGCTTGTTTGGATGTAAACTTCTTTGTTAGAGGTCAGGAAGTAAACAGGATTCCTCCCCACGCGAAAGTCAATAATCTCTTTTAGTTGAGGCATTTTAGGGATTTCTTTAACCTAAGCATCTGCTTGTCTGTATGATACATTTTTAGACATCGAGTGGATGATGTCGTTCATAGATTCCCCTTTGGAGTGAAGGTACTTATCGAAAATCCCTTTTGCGAAGTAAATGGATTTAAAGTCCTTTTTGTTTTCAGAATGGTATATAGGACCAATGTATTCCACTCTTCCTGCTATATCGCTGCAGACAAAAGAAGCTATGCCCATACCGTGGAGAATCTCGTGGACTATAACCTCTGTGGCATCGTACACTTGATTTTTGTCACTCCCATAATCGACTGGCATTAGAATATCGTCGCTTGGCTGGATGCTTAGTGTCATCAAAGCCGTTTTCCCTTCTACGTTTCTGATTTAGCAAGGCGTAGGGGAATATGATGGGCTCTCCGGCTGACAAGAACTCCATTTTTATTTTTGGTGTGCAGACCCCTAAATAATTAGCTTTAAAAGTTATGTAGATTACCCAAGTTTTTCTTTTTGTCTTCGAGGTTCCCGAAAGCGGAACAATGACTGTTGAAGCATACTTTGACAACAATTTTGTTAGCCAAATTTAGTGCGTTTTCAATAAAGCCTCCCGCGATCTGCAGGGCGGTGACTAATTGAGATACGCTGGACGAGTGCTCACTGCTCTCTAAAGAAAACTCAAACTTGGCGCCAGGGGAAGTGACTTTTGGATCAATGCCTAATTTTCTAGGGACTTCGGGGCGGGGGCTAAAACTAGAGAAGCGAAACTTGTCCAACGTTTGCTGTTTCTAATAAAGAGTGTTTACAGTATAACGCAATCCTTCCACCAACAAGATTCTTAGTCCCCAATTAACTTTCATTTTCAGACTTCACATTACATATCCTCTATTTATACAAAGACTACCAATTGATTGATTATAAATGAATTGTTAAAGCTCAAGCGCCACATTTCTCATAATCTATTAGAAATATAAACATTCCATATAATCCTCACTTTATTTTTCTTCTATTCCTTGGTGTTCTAATTCGAGCGCTGCAACCAAAGCCCCTGAAAATTGACATGTCCCTTTCGAATAAATTCTAAACTAATCCTCATTATTCCCCATCAAGACGCCCTTTTGACTGGCCATGCAGTGACGAAGGAAGCAGTCAACAAACAATAATATCGTCTCGGAATAGAATTTTCCCTCTTCCTTCTTTGCACAAAGCCACACTATTCTAGACCAGTCATTTCTCCAACCTTTTTTACTAAGGCTAAGAACATCATAGCAATTGTGAGGTCACAAAACACAAAAAATAGTTTGTTGTTTTCTTTTATGGCGTCGCAATTTATGCCTCATTCCACCGTGTACGCCACACAATATAAAAGGCAAGTGGGTTGAAAGACGAATCAGAGTCGATTTCGCTTTGCACAGGTAAAAGTATAAATATCAATTAGCTTTCAGGAATATATATTTCATTTTTTGCAGGCCACTGAATGTTAATTAGTGCAGCGTGTTTCCATAGAAGTTCAACATTTAAACCATACTTTACGGCAGAAACAGCAACAATTTTTCCCTATGATGGAGGTATTAAAATATAAATCATGAGAATATTTAGGCCAATCAACTTTAATTTAAAATATAAAATATTAAATATATCTACTAGTTCTATTGCATCGCATCATCTATACTAAACACAATAAGAGCATGATATCCTGTGCTGAGCCACGACACAGCCAAAAATCGAGCTAAGATAAACCCTTTAGGCAACAGGAAAGACAATATAAATTTCTGTTGGACTTGGAGGGCAAAAAATAACCAATATGTAACCCTACGAGTCGCAAAATTGAATAAGTATAGATTGAGCGAACAATCGTTATATCGATGACGTTAATTGTCGTCCTCTGATCCCTTTAAAAATAAATACTTAATAAAACCTTAATCTGTATTACTATAAAAATTAAACCATTTTTTACTCATCATAATAAAACTATCACAAATGATGAGTATAAACTTCGGGGATTTAAATAAAATGAGATAAAAGAGAAACTTGAGTAGATAATGCCACTTATTTAATATGAAGATAAATATTATATAGCATCATGAAAAGCGCAAACTGTCCATGTATGTGATGGTAGGCATGGGGCTGGTCCAAGTGGTGTTTCTTTTAGGATTAAAAATGTTTGGTACCTGTCTAAGATGGATATTTAATAAGAGTGATACAAAATATTCATTAATTGTGGTATTTCTTGGGGAATTACTAGGGTATTTACTTTCCTAAGAGGAAGTAATAGTAGATGATGTGATACAAAAATAATTCTTTAAAAACATGACATGGTGGATGTTTCACGTTGTATAAGTTCATTCTGGTGGTTGCCATATATGACATGTGCAGTTCAGAAGGAAGTTCTAGGGAGAGACTGGTGTGCTGTACTATTTAAGATCCAAAGGGAACATTAAAGCCAGAGTGGGCATGCAAAAGAACTACACATTACTCCTTAGTTGACAGAGGTACAATCTTAATATTTCTGTGCTGTAAGGTGTAGAAAACAGAGATATCACTATCAGTGTATTCCATATTAACAAAGTGCAGCTTTTTCTTGGGTGATTCACCTATCTTTGAACCATTATAAAACATAGGAAAAGTCTGTCTATATTTAAAGGTTCATCTCTGTGGCTTAGGATAGTTCCATATATTGTCACAAATCATATGCCAATAATGATATCATGGCTAATTTTCTCCAGTACTATAGGAGGGCTTTTAACATCAGCTTTCAAAACTGGAGGGGTTAAAAAGAGTTAGCCTTTTTGGCTTTATTGGTAAATGAACCTTCTTCCCCAAACACTTTTTTGTAATCCAAGTCTGGTACTAGCTTTAGCTTTTTCCACCAGGGAATTAGACAATATTTTGGATATATTAGAGTTAAATATGGCTCTGATATACACCTTGTTTAACATTTTTTAATATAAGTATATTCTTTTTGTCTTTTGTTTCATTACCTTGGATATAAATCTTAAGATTTACATATCCGCATATTTAATAAGCAAAGACTTTAAGGAAATAAAAATAACATAGTCTATTCATTTAAAGGTTTACAGACAGGCAGATACATTGATATATTTGATTAGCTATGACATCTTCTTAGTGCTTTTACTTTTGTGTGTGAATTCAGTTATAGAAATTTATAATTTTTTGTTTTAAGACCAGGCAACTCTCTTCTTGGATTCTGGGGCTTAGCAAAGGTTCTGTTCTTATTTTCTTCTTTGATGTAAGAATATTGCAATTGAGATTTCTATTTAGATGATCTTCTTTTATTTTTCTTGGTTGGTGTAATATAATGATGGCCTGGCATCAGGGTTAGCAGATCCTATCTCCAGGGTGGTAGGGCTATACAGTTTAGAGCTGTTGTGTTCTGGAGTCATAGCTGTTTCTGGGGAGGGAGGAGTCTTTCTAGGGCCAGAATCTTTAGTTGGAAGAGGTAGATGTAGAGAAATGGGAGGTAAATCTAAGTGATCAACAAAGGATTTCTCTCATCTTTACTACTTGGCACATTTTTGGCTCATCTTATGATAGGTGTCCTCTTTCTCATATTCTTCTTCAGGATTATGCTCTTCTTTTCCCAGATGTTGAACTTTTTTAATGTTTCTTGTGCTTCCTAGATATATTTTCAGGTTTCCCACACTTTTAGCAAGTTCTGGTTCTGGGTTGCTAGTAGTTTTTTAGCAGTGATGCTATCACTGGGCTTAGTTTTTGTTGGCAATAAGGTATATGACTTATATCTGTAAAGTTGGGTGCTCTCTTACCAGTATATATTGACACCTTAAAGTCATCTTTGAAGATAAGAAGGTGATTAATGAGTTCAGAGATGTTGCAGTCCCTATAGATTCCAGGTTTAAAGGCTAATGAGAGGTCCTTTTTGGGTCTCACTGAATTTAGCAGAACAGACTTAGTTTAATGTATATTAAAAAATTCAAAGATATTAAAGTTGGAATTCAAGGTAAAAGAAATGTGTACATTCTTGTATAGTCTTACCTTCTTGATACCTCCTTCAACAAATCCCTTCTTAAAATTGTTTAGGGCCTCTTCACTGCCAAATTCATCCATCAAGGTCTTTGATATGAAAACAAAAGTTCATATAATTTCAGTCAGTCAAGGCATAATGATGGTTTTTTCCCTTAGAGTCAATATAGATAGTTGTTACATGCTTTCTTATTTTAAATTTACATCTACCCCTTAGGCCTCACTTCAATTCCTGCCAAATGCTTGAAGGCCTCCACCAAATTGTGCTTTAACAATTATCCAAAAGTTACTGAAAAAGGCCTCAAATTAATACTTGTGGAATTATTCTAAAGATGTACCACCTAACCCACCCAAGAGACACCTCTGGTTAAATATCATGTGCAAGAGCAGCCAGGAGAAGTGGTAATTGCATTCAAAGCAGGTTCCTTGTTTTGACCTGAGGCACAGCACAGATACACAATGGGGAACCCTAACCTTAGGATTGGATTTGTACTAAGTCTCAGTTAGATGACAGGGAAGGCAAATGCATTTAGCTTGTGGCCCTGGAAGAATAATCTCTACTAGTTATGGCAAGAGAGAGGCGCAGAAGTACAGAAGACACAAAGACAACAATGTGAATAGAACTAAATTTTATTGGTGAATGTGAAATGGAATATATAGTGGTTAGGAATACCACAAAACACTACCAGGACGGTAGGATCACTTGTCACCAGCATTAGTGGGGCAAGTGAGATACGCAGAGTCAAGAAACCAAACAATTGTATTTCCTGATTCAGTCATCAACTCATTTTGAGAGGCAAAAGCAAAAGCAAGAGATTTGTCTTTGAAATGGCCCACCAAAGGCGAAATCAATATATGGTGAATAGCGGCATTCACAACACAAGGTAAGAGCGCAGTTGACATGGGGTTAGCCTTCCAATCCTGGGCAACACCCATGATCACAGAGGGTAGGAGTACCAGTGACCTCAGCATCCCTTTTGCCATCAGAGTCAGAAGACAAATTTTCAGGGTCAGAGAGGTGTTTTCTCAAATACTCAATCTCACCTTGCAAAGTGGCTACTTGGTCTGTTAGCAAGGCAATGCAAGGATCAGGTGTAGGTTTGAAAGGCAGAGGGTTAGGAACAGAGGCTTGACGTCAATTAGCGGCTTTGATCTTGGCTATGGCTTCCCATACCTTAGGTTCAAAGGCAGACTGGACATCAACCAAAGGAGCAGGTGGATTCACTTCAGTGTAAGCCACTCTATTGTCAACATAGTTCTGAACCTGACACAGAGTGTTCCCTAACGCTGCCTTGTCCAAGCCATACTGTAAGTACAGATGTTGGCCCCAATTATTGACGTGGGTCCTAACCAACTTAAGCTGGGCGTTAACATGCTCTCAAAACAGATTGAGTTTTTTAACTAAGCTATCAAAATCTTGACAGTACTTTAAAAGAGTTAATTCTATCTGGCCATGTCAGGTAGCTAGGTGATCATCAAGTTTGCACAGTAAATCCTTGATATAACCAAGGAGCAAGGATCAAAGAGAGTTCAAGGATGAGGTTAAGTAATTTTGTGAAGCTAGCAAGTTGTTCTGGTTATCTGAAATGCAAGCAAATAGACTATATGATCATTCTTGATAGGTATATTTTGTGCATGATTGTTGAAAACAGCGGTGGCTACAGCAGTAAAGAGCTGGTTTTGCAATCCCAATGCCAACTGATGATGGACCAGCACAGGTTAGATGAATTGATTAACCAACACGCCAATAGTCTCCATCAATTCCGTCAGCGTGGGGGGAGACCAAAGTCAAAGAGGAAGGAAAACAGATCTTCAGAAGCATACCCAGGACAGAGACCAGGAATAGTGTGCATTGCCACAGTGCCTGTGTGAAGGAGAGAGTGGGCAGCGGCACAAGCTTGCTCATAGTCAAGTGAGAAAGCTGGAAGGGGGCCCAAGTGGGCCCGAGAAACAAAACCATTACCATGGGAGTTGAGGGGTGTGACAGATCCAGGAAATTCATGCTTGCTTTTTCATTATCACGGTCTGACTCTTTTACGGTTTGACAGGGAATCCTTTATGTAAGCTTTGGTGAGCTTGGATTCCAGGCAAGCAATCTTGGCGTTAAGCTTGTTGCCATCTGGTGATCACTTCCACATTTTTTTGCTTCCCATAGTCTTAGCTGCAGACCATCTCTTTCATTCCATGGTAGTCTTATTTCAGTTAAAGCCAAAAACACAAAGCATAAAAAGATTGAGGGGAAAGCAACCATTGTCACAATAACCATCATTTTTTATTAATTATTATCCTGTTTCCATTATATACTAATTAGGGTACATTTGGCTGAAAACCCCTCTGGTTCCAGAATCACACCCAGATTTCTATCACATGGTTTATGACATAAAGACGTCATCCAATCCAGATCTTTACCAAAAAGATCTTCACACTCTTAACCTATAAGAATGTGCCCTAATACATTCCAGAATTGCCTGATTCTTTCCATGGAAATGTATTGCTTTGGCTTGAAGCATTCCAGACTTCCGGCGCCAAAACCCTGTGGAATATACGTATTCCTGATCCAAGCTATCCTTGTTCCAACTAGGAACCAGCTGATTAATCCTGAATGCATAGACACCATTGTCTACATTTAGTTATTTTTGCATTTAATGGTTTTTCACGTTAAAACCCCATTAAAATGCTTCAAAATTCAAACCAGGCGCTACTGCAGCGCCCAGGAACTTCCCCAGGCGGCGCCTGAAACATTCACTGGGTGGCACTTTACAAATCAATTAGGCAGCGCAGCGGCGCTTTTAACCCAATGAATTTGCCAACCAGTGCTTTTAAACCACAATTTGGGGGTTTACTTTTGGCTAACCTTAACCAAACTTCTTGACACAGTCAAGGCAATCAAATAATATAATTAAATCCTCATTAATTAAATTCCAAGCATATATTAATTAACCTTCCCAGTTAATCAATCAGTTTAAGACACCTAGTCTTTACTTGACACAGTCAAGTCCATTTCAACTCTATGATTAAATCCCCATCAATCATATTCCAGGGTATCAATTAATTAACCTTCCCAGTTAATCAATCACGTTTGAGAAACCTAGTCTCATAATCTGAATCATTCAGATTACTCATTTAAGCCCTCAATTAGTCCAGCCTAATTGATTCCTGGGTATCAACTAACCTCCATGGTTAATTGGACGGCTTGAGACACCTAGTCTGATAATCTGAATTGTTCAGATTATTTATTACTTCCCTCAATTAGTACAGCCTAATTGATTCCTGGGTAGCAATTAACCTCCATGGTTAATTAGACGGTTTGAGACACCTAGTCTCATAATCTGAATCATTCAGATTACTCATTTCAGCCCTCGATTAGTCCAGCCTAATTGATTCCTGGGTATCAATTAACCTCTATGGTTAATTAGACGGTTTGAGACACCTAGTCTCATAATCTGAATTGTTCAGATTATTCATTACAGCCCTCAATTAGTACAGCCTAATTGATTCCTGGGTATCATTGCTACACTGGAAAGTCTCTCCAAGACTGATCCTATTGTTTTGAATTTCAACCTATGAAATTCATCACAATTCAACCTCTTTGTGAAACCACAGCCCAATGTGACTGTAGTACAGTCACAAGGGGGTATTGATGATATCTTCTTCTAGAGGAGGACTAGAAACTTTAGACTGCTTGGGTACTTCAGAAACAAAGGGGGAAGATCCAGGGAATGCACGTGGGAACAGGGTAATTGAGGGGCTTGCAGCCCCTGTAGTGAGCACCATTTTGTCATGTTTGTCTCCTGAGGAAGACATCCAGAAGGATAAGGCGGGAAATCTTTATAACAAAAGATTTGAGGTTCAAAGCTAGCCTTGGGTTAGCCTTCAGGGCAAGATTAAGGTCACATACCTTAATTTCCTGGAATGTAAAAAATAATTCTTTTTGGCAAAAAGGAATGGAAAAATCTTGTGGAATACAAAGGCCAACACAGATGTTGATATCTTGTCTTTATTAGGAGAAGAAATTCTACTTAAATAGTAGACATGGGTCAATGATCACTCATTAGGTAGACAGAGTGGCAGAGGGGGTCATGTTGGAGTGAAGTCATATCAGGATCAGACAAGGGCAGGTAAGGTATTATGGAATGGGTGGACATTGAAACAGACCTATTTACAGAAGGCAAGGAATGTATGAATTTGAAAGCAAAACTAACCAAATCTTTGCATATAGCACTATTTAAAGGCCACATTAAAATAGCATTAATGGTGCAATTTCTACAGTCCTTAGACAAGAATAATGTCCAGGCATGCCAAATTTATCCATCTTTTCATGCTCTTAAATTCATTCCTTAGGTAGCAGACTCCAAAATCTTAGTAGAAGGGACAATATTTGCATTCACAGGATAGGGGATAGCCATTTTCAACTTAAGTTTCTGATAACAATGGATAATTAAATGTCTATGAGCATCTGCTATAAGCCGGATTTTATCAGAAGTTTCTGAAGAGATTCTTGGTTTGTACCAGCATGGCTGTTTGCTTCTGAGAAAGTAACCCCAGGAGTCTGCTGTAAAAGGATTTTTAAATATGAAATAGTAGAAGTTGAAAGATACATTCCCTCCCTGGGCCAAAACAGGACCACAGTTGGGGTGGTCTGCAGGTTTCTGAAATATGTTGAGATTCATTAAGGATGTGTATCAAGAATTGTGAGTTGGCCTAAGTGATGTCTTTAAGTTTCAATAGTCTTTTTAAGCTCTTTAGAGTATAACTACTGGTCTAAAATATGTTTAATTATTTAATACCCATAATTCATTACCTTTTAACTAAAGATAAAAACTAAGATTGGCTAAACTAAAGTAAAGTAAGTAAAAGCATATTTTTTGGGGAAAAGACGGGAAGTTAAATATTATCAAGCTATTTAATAGATACATAGGTATTAAAAGCACCTGTACTATTGATTGTTACTTATTTTAATGTTCTGGGATTAAGAATAGGAATTATATCTGTGTTTCTACCTTATTAAAAGATCCATAAATCAAACTCCAAAAGGAAACAGGCAATATCTATGCACAACAATTGTTGTACAGCTACCTGCTTTAGCAATTCCTAATTTTATCAAAGCCCAACCTTTTGGTGATTTTTAGATAAGAAAAAGAACTTTGCATCCATTAAAGCTTGTTCTAATCAATCCATTGATCTGACAGAGATGCAAATTAAAACAGGATTCTTAATTGGCCCTAATGTAGTTAATTAGATCTCAATCAATCATTCACATATAGTCCAATGTAGAACACTGTACAAGGGACCAGTTTTAATGGTGGGAACATACAGCTTCTTATACTCATGGATGAAGTTAAAGTGCTGAGTTTACAACATTTAGTACTATACCACACTCTTGGCTGTTGACTGCCAAAAGCACTTGGTACTGAATGTCAAAAAGAGAAAACTCACTATCACTCAAACACCCAATTTTAAGATTAAACTATTTCTTTATAAATAAAGAATTTTTTATATAGTTTTAGTACAAGTTGAAATTTACTAAAAGGTCACTGCTACATATTTTATTGATCTAGCTTTTAGGCTACATTTAAAATTTTTGATACTTCCATATCCTGATGAAATTCACTGGATTAGCTACTGATATTTCCTTTTCCTTTTCCTTTTTGAAGTTTTTTTACTCAAAATAAAGTGATGGATCAAAATTGAATTATTGGGTTCATTTGCCTTGATAACACATTTTCATGATTGCTGTTAAGTGATTCTGGGATCTTATCATGTTTTTTCTGTATGAATAATATGCATACAGGTGCTGTTTTGAATCTGAAAAATTCTTGCCCTAGTTTGATTTGTTTAGTTGTGCATCATTAGCTTCAAGTGTGGCTATATTTACCTGTGTTGGAATTGTTTCGTGCATCACATTAAAAAATCAACAGCTTTTCTCTCTGCCATTACCAAAAAAACTTATGCCAGTTATGTTTTTTTCCTTCTGTAACTTTATTTTTCTCTGGGCTGACTTTGGTTCATCTCTCTCAACAGCTCTATAAAGTAAAGTGACCATTTTTCCATTCATCTTTTAGTATATATAGCTAGATTAAAATATATGTAATGATTTTTAAAATTTCCTCCGAAATTTAGAAAATAAACCTGGCAAGACTACAGTACTAGAGAAGGTTAAAAGCCACATTTGAATAGTTGTAGAAGCATCAGTGGAATTTTAAAAGGTAATGCTTTAACCACCATTCTGTTTGATTAATCTTTGGTAGAAGAATAAAATTAAAGGGTTAAAGAATAATATGTTAGTAAATTTGTCTTCTGAAAAATAGTGATGAATTTCTCACACAAACAATGTTTAATTAAAGCTATTATAGTACTTAAACCATAAGTCCTTTGGCTTATAGTTGTAATTGCGCATCTCTTCGTAAAAGCCGAGCTGGGATTTTTCACGTTGTGGAGAGGGATTCTTTTTGTAGCCAAGGGTTTCTAAAATGTCGATGGTGTTGCTTCCAAGGGGAGCTGTTACCCAGCCTTGAACCAACGTCTTGTTTTTAATGACATGTGAGTAGTAATGGGAAGTAGGAGTCATTATATGGTCCAGAGAGTGGCAATAATTTACACTGCTCAAGTGGCTCAGGGGGGCTTTAATTGTGCTCGTTTGGATGTAAACTTCTTTGTTAGATGTGGTCAGGAAGTAAACATGATCTTTTCCCCACGCGGAAGTCTTCGATCTGTTTGATTTGAGGCAAATTGGGAATATTGTCAATGTAAGCATTTGCTTGTATGTTTGATACATTTTCCAAAAACATTGATTAGATGATGTCGTGCATAGATTCACCATTGGAGTGAAGGTGCTTATCAAAAATCCCCTTTTCGAAGTAAATGGATCTCAATTCATTTTTGTTTTTATGATGGTATATAGGACCAATGTATTTCACTTTTCCTGCAAAGTTTTTGTTGACGTAAGAGCTTATGCCCATTCCATGTAGAATCTCGTGGACAAGTGATTCTGTGACATAATATACTTGATATTTGTCACTCCCATACTCTACTGGCGTTATAATATCGTCTCTTGTCCGAATGCTTATAGTCATATCAAAGTCGTTTTCCCTTCTACGTTTCTGGTTTAGCAAGGCATAGGGGTATAAGATGGGTTCTCCGTCTGATATGAACTTTCCTTTGGTTTTTGGTGTGCAGACCGCTAAAGTATTAGCTTTAAAAGTTATGTATATTACCCAAGTTGGTCCCTTTGTCTCCATGTTTTCTGAAAGTGGTACAATTGTTGCTGTAGCATATATTGACAACAGTTTTGTTCTGCAAATTTAGTGCGTTTTCAATAAAGCCTCCCGCGACCTGCAGGGCAGTGACTAATCGAGATACTCTGGACGGGTCCTCACTGCTCTCTAAAGAAAACTCAAACTTGGCGCCAGGGGAAGTCACTTTTGGATTGATGCCTAATTTTTTAGGGACTACAGGATGGGGGCTTAAACTAGAGAAGCGAAACTTGTCCAGCGTTTGCTGTTTCTGATAAAGAGTGTCTACAGTATAACGCAATCCTTCCACCAACAAGATTCCTAGTCCCCAATTCACTTTCATTTTCAGACTTCACATAACCTATCCTTTCTTTATACATCGACTACAATTTATCAATTACAAATGCATTATTAAAGCTCAAGCGCCACATTTCTCATAATTTATTTGAAATTCAAACATTTTACATAATCTTCACTATAATTTTAAATTCTATTCCTTAGTGTTCCAATTCGAGCACTGCAACCAAAGCCCCTGAAAATTCACCCGTCCCTTTCTAATAAATTTTAAACTAAACTTCATTATTCCCCATCAAGACACCCTTTTGCCTGGCCTAGCAGCGACGAAGAAAGCAGCTAACAAGCTATGATATCAACCCAGAATAGAATTTTCACTCTTCCTTCTTAACACCAAGCCACATTATTCTAGACCTGTGCATTTCACCAACCTATTTGTACCGTGATTAGGAACATCATAGCAATTGTGAGGTCACAAAACACAAAAAATAATTTGTTGTTGCCTTTTATGTAGTCGTAATTTATGCCTCATTCCACCGTTTACACCACAAAATTTAAAATTCAAGTGGGTTTGAAAGACAAACCAAATGATTTTGTTTTGTATGGCAACTGTGATAAGTTTGACTCCCTTAAACTTGACTCCCTGGTACTCGACACTTTGTCGAGTACCAGGGAGTCAAGTACTGCATATGTGCATATATTAGTATTTTTGGCTTAACCAGATTTTAAGCTAATTTTTACTAGTAATTTAGGGGTTTGAAACCAAAAACCAAGGTTGGATTTACTTGAACTTGACTCTGTTTAATAAATTGGTTAGCTAAAATACCAATTTAAGGGGCAATTTATAAGTAAATTTACTAATAGAAATGAAAAAACCTGTGTTTGACACTCTAAACCCAAAAGTTGTCACAGTAAGTTCCATAATGCCGGGTATTGTCCGTCCAAGTAAGAAGGCACGGAAGGCCGGAAAACCTGTATCAAAATTGACTGAGTTAACGTATTTAAACCAAACGGTCAATCAAAATGGGTCACAGCTGCTCCAGTATGCCAGCTGAAACCAGCTCCCCCTTGTAAACTGATGTTGATAAATCAACATAATATGAGGGTCACCTGATATAAGCTCATTAATTGGAATGGTTGTCAGAAGCTGGTCACACAAGGGTTCTTCACAACCTGGACTAGATACTTACTTGAAGATGCCAAAGAAATAGGAGATCAAGACTCAGGTGGTATTGCTTAGTCAATTTTTCTGATATATATTGAATAATTTTCCCTGTTTCAACTCTAAGAGTTGAGTCCTCCTAAATTTACTCAATAAAAATCAATTATCCC